>JAKSZT010054215.1:43044576-43085140 GCA_026826555.1 Tolypeutes matacus
ACTCACAGCCTCCTGCCACTAAAACCCCATAAAAGAGAAAGAGATAGAGCATCTAAGTAAAATACAAACTAACCAGATGCCTAAGCACCAGCAAAAAATTACGAGCTATACTAAGAAAATAGAAGACATGGCCCAAGAAAAGGAATACAGCAAAGTCCCAGAAGAGATGCAGAATTTGAGAGAACTAATCAGTGAGATGAGCACACATTTCCAAAATCAAATTAATGAGATGAAAGACAATATAGTTAAAGAGATCAATGACATCAAGAAGTCATTGAGTGAACGCAAAGAAGAATTTGAAATCCTGAACAGAAAAGTAACGGAGTTCATGGGAATGGAGGACACAATAGGTGAAGTCAAAAATACATTTGAAGCATACAACAGCAGACTCAAAATGATAGAAGAAAGAATAAGTGATACTGAAGACAGAGCAGCTAAAATTGAAGAGAGAAAAGAACAGAGAGAGAAAAGAATGGAAAAACTTGAGCAGGCGCTCAGAAAGTTGAATGACAACACGAAACGCAAAAACATACGTGTCATGGGAGTTCCAGAAGGAGAAGAGAAAGGAAAAGGGGCAAAAAGAGTATTTGAGGAAATAATAGCTGAAAATTTCCCAACCCTCATGAAAGAAATGAACTTACATGTCCAAGAAGCACACCGTACCCCAATAAGAATAAATCCAAATAGACCTATGCCAAGACACATATTATTCAGAATGTCAAATGTAAAAGATAAAGAGAAAATCCTCAGAGCAGCAAGAGAGAAGCAAACGATCACGTACAAAGGACGTCCAGTAATACTTAGTGCAGATTTCTCTTCAGAAACCATGGAGGCGAGAAGACAATGGTATGATACAATTAGGAAACTGAAAGAGAAAAACTGCCAGCCGAGAATTCTTTATCCAGCAAAACTGTCCTTCAAATATGAAGGTGAATATAAAGTATTCACAAACAATCAGAAACTAAGAGAGTTTGCAAAAGAGAATCCACCTTTGCAGGAAATATTAAAGGAAGCCTTAGAACCTGAAAGAAAAAGACAGGAGAGAGAGGCTTGGAGGAGAGTATAGAAGAAAGAAAAGCAGAAAGGATAACCAAAAGAGTAAAAAGAGAGACAAAAACAAGATGACATATGAAAACCAAAGAATAAAATGGAGGAAATAAATAGTGCATTTTCAGTAATATCACTGAATGTGAATGGATTAAGTCCCCCAATTAAAAGATACAGGCTGACAGAATGGATAAAAAAACATGAGCCATCCATATGCTGCTTACAAGAAACTCACCTCAGACACAAGGATACAAGCCGGCTGAAAGTAAAAGGTTGGAAAAAGATACTCCATGCGAATAGTAAACAGAAAAGAGCAGGGGTAGCTACACTAATATCAGACAAAACAGATTTCAAATGCAAAAAAGTGATAAGAGATACAGAAGGCCATTATATATTAATAAAAGGAACAATCCTTCAGGAAGATATAATAGTCATAAATATCTACGCACCTAACCAGGGTGCCCCAAAATATAGGAGCCAAACTCTGGCAAAACTGAAGGGAGAAATAGCCATCTCTACAATAATCGTCGGAGACTTCAACACCCCTCTCACATCATTAGATAGAACAATTAGACAGAAGATCAACAAGGAAACAGAACTTGAACAATATGATAAACAAGTTAGACCTAACAGACATATACAGAACACTGCATCCAAACTCAGCGGGTTATACATTCTTCTTAAGTACCCCTGGATCTTTCTCCAGGATAGACCACATGTTAGGTCACAATACAGCTCTCAATAAATATAAAAAGATTGAAATTATACAAAGCACCTTCTCAGATCATAATGGGATGTAACTAGAAATCAATAACAGACAGGAAAAAAGTAAATTTGCAAATGTGTGGAGACTGAACAACACACTCCTAAATATTCAGTGGGTCAAAGAAGAAATTGCAAGTGAAATCAGTAAATATATTGAGACAAATGAAAATGAGAACACAACATATCAAAACTTATGGGATACAGCAAAGGCAGTCATGAGAGGGAAATTTATAGCCCTAAATGCCTATATTAAGAAACTAGAAAGAGCAAAACTCAAATATTTAACGGAACAACTTGAGAAACTAGAAAAAGAACAGCAAACCAATCCCAAAGCAAAAACAAGGAAAGAAATAATAAAGATTAGAGCTGAAATAAATGAAAATGAGAACAGAAAAGCAATAGAAAAAATCAACAAAACCAAAAGCTGGTTCTTTGAGAAGATCAATAAAATTGATCACCCCCTTGCTAGACTAACAAAGAAAAAAAGAGAGAAGATGCAAATAAATACAATCAGAAATGAAAGGGGGAAATTACAAATGACTTCACAGAAATAAAAAGAATCATAAGAGGATATTATGAGAAACTATATGCCAACAAACTAGACAACCTGGATGAAATGGACAAATTTCTAGAAACTCATAACCAACCTACACTGACACAACAAGAAATACAAGAACTTAACAAACTAATCACAATTAAGGAGATTGAATCTGTCATCAAAAATCTCCCAGCAAAGAAAAGTCCAGGACCAGATGGCTTCACAGGTGAGTTCTACCAAGCATTTCTAAAAGAATTAACACCAATCCTGTTTAAACTCTTCCAAAAAATTGAAGAGGAGGGAAAATTACCCAACACATTTTATGAAGCCACATCACCCTAATACCAAAGCCAGATAAAGATTCCACAAGAAAAGAAAATTACAGACAAATCTCTCTCATGAACATAGATGCAAAAATTCTCAACAAAATACTTGCAAATCGAATCCAACAGCATATCAAAAGACTTATACATCACGACCAAGTGGAATTTATTCCTGGTATGCAAGGCTGGTTCAACATAAGAAAATCAATCAATGTAATACACCACATTAACAAATTGAAGGGAAAAAACCACATGATCATCTCAATAGATGCAGAAAAGGCATTCGACAAAATCCAACATCCTTTTTTGATAAAAAATACTTCAAAAGATAGGAATAAAAGGAAAATTCCTCAATATGATAAAAGGCATATATGAAAAACCCACAGCCAACATCATACTCAATGGGGAAAGGTCGAAAGCTTTCCCCCTAAGATCAGGAACAAGACAAGGATGCCCACTGTCACCATTGTTATTCAACATTGTACTAGAAGTTCTAGCTAGGGCAATTAGACAAGACAAAAAAATTAAAGGCGTCCAAATAGGAAAAAAGAGGAAGTAAAACTCTCACTGTTGGCGGATGACATGATCCTGTATTTAGAAAATCCTGAAGTATCCACAACAAAGCTACTTGAACTAATAAATGAGTTCAACAAAGTGGCAGGATATAAGATCAACACGCAAAAATCAGTAATGTTTTTGTACACTAGTACTGAACAATCTGAGGAGGAAATCAGGAGGAAAATTCCATTTTCAATAGCAACAAAAAGACTCAGATACCTAGGAGTTAATTTAACCAAGGAAGTACAGGACCTATATGCAGAAAACTACAAAACAATGCTAAAAGAAATTTTAAAAGACCTAAACAAATGGAAAGACATTCCATGTTCATGGATTGGAAGAATAAATATCGTGAAGATGTCAATCTTGCCCAAACTGATTTATAGATTCAATGCAATGCCAATCAAAATCCCAACAGCTTACTTTACAGAATTAAAGAAGGCAATTACCAAATTCATCTGGAAGGGTAAGTGCACCCAAATAACCAAAAGTATTCTAAAAAAGAAGAGCAATGTGGGAGGAATTTCACTGCCTGACCTTGAAACATATTACACAGCTACAGTGGTCAAAACAGCATGGTACTGGCATAAAGATAGACATATCGATCAGTAGAATAGAATTGAGAATCCAGAAATAAACCCTCACCTATACTGTCAACTGGTTTTTGACAAACCTACCAAGCCCACGCTGATGGGAAAAAACAGTCTCTTCAACAAATGGTGTTGGGAGAACTGGACATCTATAACCAAAAGAATGAAAGAGGACCCCTATCTCACCCCCTATACAAGAATCAACTCAAAATGGATCAAAGATCTAAATATAAAAGCCAGGACCATAAAACTACTGGAGAAAATGTAGGGAAACATCTTCAAGACCTTGTAGTAGGTGGTGGTTTCTTGGACCTCACACCCAAAGCACGTGCAACAAAAGAAAAATTAGATAAATGGGACCTCCTCAAAATTAAACACTTTTGCACCTCACAGGACTTTGTCAGAAGGGTGAAAAGGCAGCCGACTCAATGGGAAAAAATATTTGGAAATCACATATCTGATAAGGGTTTAATATCCAGGACATATAAAGAGATGTTACAACTCAACAATAAAAAGACAAATGACCCAATTAAAAAATGGGCCAAAGACTTGAATAGACATTTCTCAGAAGAAATACAAATGGCAAAAAAACACATGAAGAAATGCTCAACATCACTCATAATTAGGGAAATGCAAATCAAAACTACAATGAGATATCATTTCAAACCTATCAGAATGGCCACTATGAAAAAGACAGAGAACTACAAGTGTTGGAGAGGATGTGGAGAGATAAGAACACTTCTTCACTGTTGGTGGGAATGCAGGATGGTACAACCACTATGGAGGACTGTTTGGCAGTTCCCAAAGAAGTTGAATATAGACTTGCCATGTGACCCTGCAATACCAATACTGGGTATATACCCAGAAGAACTGAGAGCAGTGACACGAACAGACATCTGCACACCGATGTTCATAGCCACATTACTCACCATTGCCAAAAGTTGGAAACAACCCAGGTGTCCATCAACAGATGAATGGATAAACCATCTGTGGTCTAATCACACGATGGAATATGATGCAGCTGTAAGAAGAATGAAGTCATAAAGCATATGGCAACCTGGATGAACCTGGAGGACATTATGTTGAGTGAAGCAAGCCAGACACAAAAGGACAAATACTGTATGAATGCATTACTATGAACCAAATATATTGTGTAATATATTGTTTGATTCAAAAAAAAAAAAAAATTTACATGTATCCATTACATTTGAGAAATGTATATATTTACTCATCTGTGTTTACTTTTTAGTTTTTAATTGTTTATGTTTTCAATTATTAAATGTACAAAATAAAGTTAGAAAAACAAAAAACAAACAAAAAAGTAAACATAGATGAATAAATATGTACATTTCTCAATTAAATGTACTGGATACATATAATTTTTTTTTTTTTCATTCACTGTCTTGCTCTCTGTGCCAGTTCGCTCTTTGTGCTCTGTGTCTGCTTGTCTTCTCTTCTCATCTTCTCTTTAGGATGCACTGGGAACCGATCCTGAGACCTCCAATATGGGAGAGAGGCACTCAATCACTTGAGCCACTACAGCTCCCTAGTTTGTTGTGTCTCTCATTGTCTCTCCTCTTTGTCTCTTTTTGTTGCACCAGTTTTCCCCGCAGGCCAGCTCGCCTCAGGGATCAGTTCACATTCACCAGGAGGCCCCAGGAAACGAACTCTGGACCTTCCATATGGGAGTCCAAGCGCTTGAGCCACATCCACTGCCTGGGATATAAGATTAATACATAAAAATCAGTAGCATTTCTATACACTACTGATAAGCAATCTGAGGAGGAAATCAAAAAATAAATTCCATTTATAATAGCGACTAAAAGAATCAAATATTTAGGAATAAACTTAATCAAAGGCATAAAGGACCTGTATTCAGAAAACTACAAAACATTTGCTAAAAGAAACTGAAGAAGACTTAAATAAATGGAAGGACAGTCCATATTCATGGACTGGAAGACTAAATATTATTATGATGTCAGTTCAACCCAAACTGATTTACAGATTCAATGCAATCCCAAAAAAAATCCCAACAACCTATTTTGCAGAAATGGAAAAGCCAATTATTGAACTTATTTGGAAGGGTTAGGGACCCTCAATAGCCAAAAATATCTTTAAAAAGAAGAATGAAGTTGGAGGACTCTCACTTCCTGTTATTTAGTTATATAGGTGAAAACAACATGGTACTGGCATAAAGATAGAGAGACTGACCAATGGAACCAAATCAAGAATTCGGAAATAGACCCTCAAATCTACAGTCAACTGATTTTTTTTTTTTTTTTAAGGATTTATTTATTTATTTATTTATTTATTTATTTACTTTTATCCATTTTCATCCCCCACCCCTGTTTTTGCTGTTTCTGTGTCCATTCGCTGGGCAACTCTCTGTGTCCATTTCCTGCCCTCTCTTCTTATCCTTCTTCTCCTGTCTTCACTGGGATTCAATCCTCGGAAACTCTGATGTGGAAGAGAGGTGTCTTACTGCCTGCACCACCTTAGTTCCTGTTTTGTCAGCGCATCTTATCTTGGCTCTCCTTTGTGTCACTCTCCTGTTATGTCATCATCTTGCTGCATGGCTCACGGGGCCTGACAGCTTACCCCACTTGCAGGGCCTGATGGCACACCTGTGCACGGGGTCTGGGGGGCTCACCCATTTGCAGGGCCTGACAGCGTACCCACGCATGGGGCCTGGTAGCCCATGCACCTTCTATATTTTTCTTTTTTTTCTTTTTACTGGGAAGTCCCAGGGATCAAACCCAGGTCCCTCCATATGGGAGTCGGACACCCAACCATTTCAGCCACATCCGTCCCCCTGCTATATCTCTTAAGGTTAACCAAAGATACCTAGAGTTGCAGTCATTTCCCATACAGGATGGTCATATAATAAATCAGGCTTAGTTTATCACCAGCATTCTAAAAACCAGACCTAGGGAGAAAAACTAGGTCTGGGGACACATGCATGGTTTCTAATATAGCGAAAGTTTAGCCTACCCTGATTATCACAAAATCAGGACAGCGAGAATATTCGCACGTCAACTGATTTTTGAGAAGGCTGTCAAGCCTACCCAGCTAGGCAAGAACAGTCTATTCAACAAATGGTACAGGAAGAACCAGAGGACCCTATTTCACACCTTATATAAAATTAACTCAGAATGGATCAAGGACTTAAATATAAAAGCTACAACCATAAAACTCCTAGAAATATAGGAAAACATCTTCAGGATCTTGTGGTAGGCAGTAGTTTCTTAAACTTTACACCCAAAGCACAAGCAATAAAAGAAAAAAATAGATAAATGGGACCTCCTCAAAATCAAATACTTTTGTTCTTCAAAAGACTTTGTCAAGAAAGTAAAAATGCAGCTTACTCAATGGAAGAAAATATTTGGAAACACATATCCAATAAGGGTTTGATATCCATGTTTTATAAAAAAGAGATCATACAACTCAACAATAAAAAGACAAGCAACTCAATTTTAAAATGGGAAAAAGACTTGAATAGACATTTCCCCGAAGAGGAAATACGAATAGACAAAAAGCACATAAAAAAATTCTCAACATCAGTGGCTGTTAGGGAAACGCAGATCAAAACTACAATAACATACCATTTCACACCTTATAGAGTGACTATTATTTTTTAAAAAAAAAACAAAAAAAAAGCAGAAAACTACAAGTGCTGAAAAGGTTGTGGAGGCACAGGAACACTCCTTCACTGTTGGTGGGAATTGTAGAATGGCACAGCCTCTATGGAAGACAGTTTGGCAGTACCTCAAGAAGTTGAATATAGAACTGCCGTATGATCCAGCAACCCATAACTGGGAATATATTCAGAAGAACTGAAAGCAAGGATGCAAACTGACATTTGTACACTGATGTTCATAGCAGCTTTATTCACAATTGCTAAAAGACAGAACCAGCCCAAGTATCCATCAACCAATGAATGGATAAATAAAAGGTGGTATATATATATATATATATATACAATGAAACGCTATTCAGCTGTAAGAGATATGAAATTGGGATGCATATGATAACATGAATGAACATAGAGGATATTATGTTGAATGAAATAAGCCAGACACAAAAGGGCAAATATTGAATGGTCTCATTAATATGAACTAAATACGATAAATAGGTTACTAGGAAATAGAAGGTGGGTTGAGAATGGGAGCTGATGCTTAATGTATGTAGCATTATCAACAAGGTTAATTGTAAACATGTGGAAATGAATAGAGTTGAGACTAACACATTATAGTGAGTATAACTAACTCTACTGATTTATAAATGTGATTGTGACTGAAAGGGGTAGTCTGTGGATATAAATGTCAATTGAATAGAAACTAGAGGTTAATCTAGGGAATGTATAACAAAGTGATTTTGATGGTAGATTATACGATTGTGGTTAATAGTATAAAATATGAGAATGCTCTTCTTTTACAAAGTGCTAAGAATATGGTGATACATGGGGAAATTACAACTAATATAACTTATGGACAATAGTTAACAGTATTGTAATAAGTATTGTAATATTTTGCAGCAATGGCAAGAAGATATTGTTTCAATCCTAAGTGACAACAATAGGAGGATATAAGAAGGTATGGGATTTTTCCTTTTGGAGTAATGAAAGCATTCTAAAATCAACTGAGGTGATGACAGCACAATGGTGTGATGAAAATGAGAGCCACTGAGTATATACTTTGAATGGATTATACAAAGCATGGAACCATGTAACATAGAGAATCCAGTGGTGGATGATGGACTGGTTAACAAGACAAATATGAGAATGTTTTCTTCTGAACGATAACAAATACATAATATAATATCAGATGTTAATAATTGGATGGGTTGGGGGAAAAATACACCCAATATAAGAAGATATGGACTATAGTTAGTAGTAATTTTTTTTTTTTTTTTTTTTTGAGGTACCAGGGCTGGGGATTGAACCCAGGACCTCATATATAGGAAGCCAGTGCTCAACCAGTGAGCTCTACCAGCTCCCCAGTAGTAGTAATTTGAGGCTGCTCTTTCATAGTTTCAATGTTTCACAACAATGCAAGGTGTTGGTGGTGGGGAGATGTATGGGATCCTTTTATGATGATATGCATGTTTGTTTTATAAATTCACAAATTTTAATATATACTCATTGTTTATGTAAGTTCATGTATGATAATATACTTCAATAAAATTTTATTTAAAAAACTATAATATAGTATTACAACCAGGATATTAACATTGATAGAGTAAAAATTTACATTTCCATCACCACACACATAAGAAAGAGGCTCTACCATTTTACATTCCCAGTTATAGAAAATGGAAGGTAAAAAGGAGTCACCAATTTCTAAAGGTCTGAAATCTAGCAAAGCATATGTTGGATTCCCTCCCTCCCCAGATGGTTCCCTCATCTGTCTGCTCATTGTCTGCTCACTGTCTCTGCTTGTTGTTTCTACTCATTGTGTCCACTCGTTGTCTTCTCATCTTCTTTAGAAGGCACTGGGAACTGAACCCAGGACCTCCCATGTGGGAGGCAGGTGCCCAACTGCTTTAGCCACATCTGCTTCCATGGATTTTTCTTGATTAGATTTAAAGGCCTGGGTATAATTATTCGTGGCTCTCAATACTGCCCTCTGGGCTCTTGGTTCCACCCTCTAGATCATCCTTACTTTATTTATAAAAGGTAGCTTGTGTTTGCAGATGAGTAGTTTTATCCTCCTGCTTCTTGCTAGTAGAATTTTGGGGGTCCATTTTTTTACTCTTATTTTGTACTCTTTCTGTCCCTTTTATCCCAAACTGGCAGTATTTCTACGACATAATTTTCTGAAAAATGTTGTGGGCTTTGTGTTATATTTCACTGGTTTTTACACCCTTGAGTAAAAACCACATATACAAATCTTTTTGAGATAATACCTTCTCTATCTTATCCTCCTGCTGAGGTGGCTGAGGGACAGTGTACTTAAGTTTAGAGGAACTCTGGTTTGATTGAGAAGGTCACCCTTAATCTCTATAAAGGGCCTTTGTGTGTCTGATGCTCTGATTCTCATCTTTCTGAGGTTTTAGCAAAAGGTTGTACAGGGGGGCAAATGTGGCTCAAATAGTTGGGTGTCTGTTTCCCATATGGAGGGACCTGGGTTTGATCCCTGGGACCTCCCAGTAAAATAAAGAAAAATATAGAATGTGCGCAGGTGAGCCGTCAGGCCCTGTGAGTGGGTGAGCCCCCAGGCCCCATGAGTGGGTAAGCAGTCAGGCCCCCTCGAACCACACAGCAAGATGATGACATAACAGGAGAGTGACACAAGGGAGAGCCAAGACAAGATGTACCAAAAAACCAGGAACTGAGGTGGCGCAGGTGGCAGAACGTCTCTCTCCCACATCGGAGGTTCCTTGCATCAAATCCCAGTGAAGAGAGGAGGAGAAGGATGATAGGAGAGGGCAGGAAACAGACACAGAATCGCCTGACGAATGGACACAAAACAGCAAAAATGGGGAGGAGGGGTTAAATGAATAAAAAGTAAATAAATAAATAAATCTTAAAAGAAAAAAAAAAAGAGAGATCGTAGTTATATACAGCCTTTCTCTATGCATTCAACAGCCATTTCCAAGTTTTCTCATTTTGCCATCTGGAGAAGCTGGGCATTTTCAAAATCATCCAATCCTGGGTTCATTTTTGTTTAACAGTTCTTCTTTCTATTTCTCTCTCTTTTCTTACATTTTACTATAAGCAACAAGAACAAACCAGCAGCACCTTCAACACTTTGCTTGGAAATCTCCTTAGCAGTAAAGAGATTCATCTCTTATAGGTTTGCTTCCTACCTCACTACAGGACACAATTTTGCTAATATTGTGTATTGTGTTATATAATACTATATAACAAGGGTACTCCTTCCTTCAGTTTCCAGTAATATGTACCTCCCTTCCTTATGAGCCCTCTAACAGTCTGTTCAAGGCAGTTAGGTTTTCTCTATCATCTTCCGCAACATTCTTCTGGCCTTCACCCACTGTACAATTCTAAAATCCCTTTCACATTTTAGGCATTTGGTATAGCAGCACCCAACTTTCAGAACCCCACATAGAAAAATCTGTATTAGTCTTCTGTTGCTACATAAAAAATTACCACAAACACAGTGGCTTAAAACAATACTCATAGACTTCCAGGAAGATGGTGGACTAGAAAGACATGGGCCTCTCCCCTCTGAGAAAAATAACTAAAGGACATGCAGAAACAGCCTGAAAAAAAAAAAAAAGTTCTAGGGTTTAGGACACTCTGGGGAAGGCTGGACACTGCCTAGAAGAGAAAGGGGCAAAGGAAAAGAATCTCCACAGCAAAACTGTGACTTAAAGTTGCAGCTGGAGCTGCTGGCACCCTCCCTTACCCTATAGACAATTTTGAATTCTAAGACCTCAGGATCACTGCTACAGACAAAGGGGGCCCCAGGGATCCACCTCCCCAGGAAAAGGAAAGAGAGGGACACAGCCTAAGGTAATTCAGCTTTTGAATCATAAATTTGGTCTGCTGTGTCCCAGGAGCCCTCCCAGGTTGGAAGGGGCAGCACCATAGTTTGCCTTGGGAGCCCACAGGATTAGAGTTCCCACCCTTTCAAACACCTTGCCTACTGAGCAAGATTGATTGTTGAGGACAAAGAAGGGAGTGGAATTATTTTCTACCTGGGAAAAGAGGAGGCTGCCAGCAAAGGCTGGAAAATAACCTCAGAGAAAGTTTGAATTACAAAGCTCTTAGCCTCCAGGCAGGATCCTCTATCACCTTGATCCAGTTCCTGTTGAAGCCAACACACTCTGACCAGGCTTTGAACTAAGAAGCCTGCCAAAGAACGCCATCTACTGACCAAGGAAGTGCCTATGAGAAAATTAAAAGTAAAGTAAAAGAGGCTTTTTCCAGCCTTTACAGCCTCCCTCTCCAAGGCCCTAGGAAGCAGGTCTGTAACCCATTAATGGGTCCAGGGCCCAGATTTGAGCAACTAATAGGGACAATCCTAGAGATACAGAACAGGTTGAACCAAGAATCAAAGGACAGCAGTAACACACAGCCTACTGCCACTAAATCCCTACAAAAGAGAGAGAAATTGAGCAACAGAGTAAACTCACCTTCATAATCAGATGCCTAGGCAGCAGCAAAAAATTACAAGCCGTGCTAATAAAATGGAAGAAATGGCCCAAGGAAAGGAATATATCAAAGACCCAGATGAGACACAGGATTTGAGACAGCTAATCAACGAAATTCAAACAAATTTCCAAAATCAAATAAATGTGTTGAAAGACAGTAGGGCTAAAGAGCTAAAGGACCTCAAGAAGACACTGAGGGAGCACAAAGAAGAATTTGAAAACCTGAATAGAAAAGTAACTGAACTCATGGGAATGAAGGACAACATAGGTGAGAACAAAAACACATTAGAGGCACACAATAGCAGACTTGAAATAATAGAAGAAAGAATAAGTGATACAGAAGACAGAACAGCTGAAATTAGAAAGAGAAAAGAACAAAGAGAGAAAAAAATGGGGAAAAAAATGAGCAGGGGCTCAGAGAGTTAAAAGATAACATGAAATGCAACAACATACATGTCAAGGGAGTCCAGCAGGAGAGGAAAAGGGTAAAGGGGCAGAAAAAGTATTTGAGAAAATAATGGATGAAAATTTCCCAATGCTCATGAAATAAATGAACTTAGATGTCCAAAAAGCGCAGCATATCCCAGTCAGAATAAATCTGAATAGACTACACCAAGACACATACTACTCAGAATGTCAAACATCAAAGATAAAGAGAAATTTCTGAGAGCAAGAAGGGAGAAACAAACCATCATATACAAGGGATGCCCAGTAAGACTTAGTGTGGATTTCTCATCAGAAGCCATGGAGGCAAGAAGATAGTGGTATGATAAAATTAGGACACTGAAAGAGGAAAATTGCCAGCCAAGAATTCCTTATCAGGCAAAATTGTCAGTTAAAATATTCACAAACAAACAGAAACTAGGAGAGTTTGTAGAAAGAATCCACCTTTGCAGGAATTATTAATGGGAGACTTACAGCCCAAAAGAAAAAGACAGGAGAAAGAGGCTTGGAGGAGAATGTAGAAGGCAGGAATAGGAGAAAGGATAACCAAAAGAATAAAAAGGAAGACAGAAATAAGATATGATATATGAAAACCAAAGAGTAAAATAGTGGAAGTATATTATGCATTTACAGTAATATCATTGAAAGTGAATGGACTAAACTCTCCAATCAAAAATATAAGCTGATAAAAAAACAAAACAAAACAAGAGCCATCCATATACCCCTTGCAAACAGTAATCAAAAGAGAGCACGGGTAGCTATATTAATATTGGAGAAAAAACACTTTAAATGCAAAAAAGTTATAAGAGATGCAGAAGGCCATTATATATTTTCAAAAATGGACAATCCACTAGGAAGAAATAACAGTCATAAATATCTATGCCCCTAACCAGGGTGCCCCAAAATACCTGAGGCAAACTCTGGCAAAACCGAAGGGAAAAATAGATATCTCTACAATAATAGTTGGAGACTTCAACATACCACCCACATCATTAGACAGAATAACTAGACAGAAGATCAACAAGGAAACCAAGAACTTGAACAACATGACAAGTGAGCTAGACCTAACAGACATATACAAAACACTGCACCACAAATCAGCTGATTATACATTCAAGTGCCCACGTATCTTTCTTCAGGATAGACCACATGTTAGGTCACAAGGCAAGTCTCAAAAAATATAAAAAGACTGAAATTATTCAAAGCACCTTCTCAGATTATAATGGAAAGAAATTGGAAATCAATAATAGAAAGGAAAGGGATAAATTCACAAATGTGTGGAGGCTGAACAACACACCCCAAACAATCAGTGGGTCAAAGAAAAAATTGCAAGTGAAATCAGTAATTATATTGAGATGAATGAAAATGAGAACACAGCATATCAAAACTTATGGGATACCGTGAAGGCAATGCTGATAGGGAAATTTATAGCCCTAAATGCCTATATTAAAAAAGAAGAAAGAGCTAAAATCAAAGATCTAACTGAACAACTGGAAAAACTAGAAAAAGATCAGCAAACCATTCCCAAAGCAAGCAGAAGAAAAGAAACAATAAAGATTAGAATAGAAATAAATGAAATTGAAGACAAAAAATAATAGAGAAAATCAACAAAACCAGAAGCTTGTTCTCTGAAAAAAATCAATAAAATTGACAAACCCTTAGTTAGAAAAATAAAGAAGAAAAGAGAGAAGATGCAAATAAATAAAATCAGAAATGAAAGAGGGGAAGTTATGGCTGATCCACAGAAATAAAAAGGATCATAAGAGGATATGATGAGAAACTGTATGCCAACAAATTAGACAACGTGAAATGGGCATATTCCTAGAAACAAACAACCTACATTGATGCTACAAGAAATGCAAAAACTTAACAAATAAATCACATTTAAAGAGTTTGAATCTGTCATCAAAAATCTCCCAACAAATCAAAGTCCAGGACCAGATAACTTCACAGGTGAATTCTGCCAAGCATTTTCAGAAGAGTGAACACCAATCCTGTTTAAACTCTTCCAAAAAATTGAAGAGGCTGGAAAACTACCCAACTCATTTTATGAAGTCAACATCACCCTAATACCAAAGCCAGATAAAACCACTACAAGAAAAGAAAATTACAGATCAATCTCTCTAATGAACATAGATGAAAAAATTCTCAACAAAATATTTGCAAATGGAATCCAACTGCATATCAAAAGACTTATACATCATGACCAAGTGAGATTTATTCCTTGTATGCAAGGGTGGTTTAACATAAGAAAACCAATTAACGTAATATACCACATTAACAAATTGAAGGGAAAAAACCCACATGATCATCTTGATGGATTCAGAAAAGGCATTCAACAAAATCCAGCATCCTTTCTTGATAAAAAAGCTTTGAAAGCTAGGAATAGAAGGAAAGTTCCTCAATATGATAAAGGCATATATAAAAAACCCACAGCCAACATCATACTCAATGGGGAAAGTTTGAAAACTTTCCCCTAAGATTGGGAACAAGATGAGGATACCCACTGTCACCACTGTTATTCAATATTGTGCTAGAAGTTCTAGCTAGAGCAATTAGGGAAGATAAAGAAATAAAAGTTGCCCAAATAGGCAAAGAGGAAGCAAAACTCTCACTATTTACAGATGTCATGATCTTATATTTAGAAAATTTTGAAATGTCTATGACAAAGCTACTTGAGCTAATAAACAAATTTAGCAAAGTGGCAGGATACAAGAACAACATGCAAAAACCAATAATGTTGGGAAGCGGATGTGGCTCAATCGATAGGGCTCCCGTTTACCATATGGGAGGCTCCGGGTTCGATTCCCGGGGCCTCCTAGTGAAGGCAAGCCAGGCCACGCAGCGCGGTGAGCTGACGCAGCAGGACGACCCAACAAAGGGAGACAAACAGACACAGAAAAATGCACAGCAAATGGACACAGCAAGCACAAGCAGCAAGGAGGGGATAAACAAATAAATAAAATCTTTAAAAAAAAAAATCAATAATGTTTCCGTATGCTAGTACTGAACAATCTGAGGAGGAAATCAGGGAAAATATTCCATTTACAATAGGAACAAAAAGACTCAAATACCTAAGAATCAAGAAAGTACAGGACCTATATTCAGAAAATTACAAAACAATGCTAAAAGAAATCAAGGAAGACCTAAACAAATAGAAAGGCTTTCCATTTTCATGGATTAGAAGACTAAATAATGTGAAGATGTCAATCCTACCCAAACTGATTTATAGATTCAATGCAATACCAATCAAAATTCCAATAGCCTAGTTTACAGAAATAGGAAAGGCAATTACCAAATTCATTTGGAAGGGAGCATGCACCTAAGTAGTCAAAAGCATTCTAAAAAAGAAGAGCAATATGGGAGGAATTTCACTGGCTGACCTTGAAACGTATTACAAAGCTACAGTGGTCAAAATAGCATGGTATTTGGCATAAAGATAGACACATTGATTAGTGGAATAGATTTGAAACTCCAGAAATAAATCCTCACCTCTACAGTCATTGGTTTTCGACAAACCTACCTAGTCCATGTGTAGGGTTTGGCATTAATTATGAATTCCAAAAATAGATATTGGATTATGTTTGTAAACTAGTTTATTCCTCTGGGCATATTAGATTATATGTATTCAGAGATTTCACTTTTACTTGATTAAATGATGATTAAGGCTTTGATTGGGCCATGTCAGTTGGATGTTGCATCCCTGCCCCCTTAGGAAGTTGGTGTTATGAGCTGGAGCCCTGGGAAGTAAACACAGAGAAGCAGATGTGGTAGAGGCCCTGGGAAGAGAGACAAGCCATTAGCCTGACAGTCTACAGCTGGTCTTGTGGAGAAAGAACCGAGCCCCAGGGGAGTGAAGAGACTTATCCCAGACTACAGCTGATACTGGAAGAAGCTGGGACCACAGAGCCTTAAGAGGAAGCCTGAATCCTCGTAGAGCCATCTTGCTCCAACACGTGGCAATAGACTTTGGTGAGGGAAGTAACTTACGCTTTATGACCTTGTGTCTGTAAGTTTCTACCCCAAATAAATACCCTTTATGAAAGCCAGCAGATTTCTGGTACTTTGCATCAGCACCCCTTTGGCTGACTAATACACCATGTTAATGGGACAAAACAGTCTCTTCAACAAATGGTGCTAGGAGAACTGGATATCCATAGCCAAAGAATGAAAGAGGACCCATATCTCACTCCCTATATGAGAATGAACTCAAAATGGATCAAAGACCTAAATATAAAAGCCAGAACTATAAAACTACTAGAAGAAAATGTAGGAAAACATCTTAATGATCTTGTGGTAAGGTTATGGTTTCTTGGAACTTATACCCAAAACACAAGCAACAAAAGGAAAAAAATAGATAAATGAGATCACCTCAAAATTAAACACTTTTGCACCTCAAAGAATTTTGTCAAAAGGGTGAAAAGGCAGCCGACTCAATGTAGAAAATATTTGGAAATCACATATCTGATAAGGGTTTAATATCTGTGATATATTAAGTGATGCTACAACTCAACAATAAAAGACAAACAACCCAATTGAAAAATGGGCTAAAAACTTGAATAGACATTTTTCCAAAGAAGAAATACAAATGGTGAAAAAGCACATGATAAAATGCTCAACATCACTAATGATTAGGGAAATGCAAGTAAAAACTACAATGAGATATTTCACACCTATTAGAATGTCCACTATTAAAAAGACAGAGGACTACAAGTGTTGTAGTGGATGTGGAGAAATAGGAACACTTATTCATTGTTGATAAGAGTATAGAATGGTACAGCCTCTGTGGAGGACTGTTTGGAAGTTCCTAAAAAAGTTGAATATAGATTTGTCATGTCACCCGGCAAGACCACTACTGGGTATATACCCAGAAGAACTGAGAGCAGTGACACAAATAGACATCTGCACACCAATGTTCACAGAAGTTTTATTTACCTGATTGCCAAAAGATGGAAACAACCCAAGTGTTCATCAGCCGATAAATGGATAAACAAACTGTTGTGTATAAACCCCATGGAATATTATACAGCTGTAATAAGAAATGAAGTTGGGAAGCATATGACAACATGGATGAACTGGGAGGACATTATGTTGAGTAAAGATAGCCAGCCACAAAACGACAAATATAGTAGGATTCTGCTATTATGAACTGAATATATTGTGTAATGTCATGGAGTTAATAACTTGAATATTTTTCACCAGAAAATAGAATGATGTTAGAGAATGGAAAGCTGAGGGTTAACTGCTACAGAATTGGTAAAAAGAATGTGTGCTAATCTTTGGAAATGAATAGAAAAGGTGAAAGCACAACATAGTGTTTGAACAAGCAGTCCTATTATATGGGTATGATAGTGGTTGAAAGGGATAGTCTAAGGTCATGAATATTACTAAAAGGAAAGCTAAAAAATGTAACATGGGACTGTATAGCACAGTGAAACCTCATGTGAAATATGACTATGGATAAAATTGCATATAGAAGACTGTTTTACTTTGAAACTGAACAAATGTATGTTAAAGTTACAAGATGTTAATATCAGACAAAAAACCATTATGCTAAATGAAAGAAACCAGATACAAAGTACCACATATTGTATGGTACCATTTATATAAATTGTAAATATAAATCATTTTATAAAGATGAAATTAGATTAGTAGTTATGTAGGGCTGGGGAAGGATAGAATGATTGAAAGGTAACTGCTAAGGGTTGAAGAGTTTTTCTTTTTGGAGTAATGAAATTGTTCTAAATTTTTTTGTGGTGATGAATGCACAACATTGTGATTATACTAAAAACCATTGATTCTACACTTTGGATAGATTGTATGGTATGTGAATATATCTCAATAAAACTGCTTAAAAAACAATAGTCATTTATTATCTCATAATTCCATGAGTCAGAAGTCTGGGCATATTTGATCTGAGCCTTCTCAGAGTTTCACAGGATGCAATGAAGATGTCATCCTGGGCTGTAGTCGCAGCTGAGTCTTGGCGTTCTCTTCCACACTCATGTGGCAAAAGTCATTTCCTTGCTGCTGTGGGACTCCTGGTAGTTTTCAGCTTTTTCCAGGCCAACAGGAGAGTCTTTCTCTATTCTTCTAAAATGCAGTGCTATGTAATATAATACCATTGTAGTGACTATCCCATCACCTTTGCCACATAATGCAATCTAATCAAAGAGAATGACTATGCTGTCACATTCACATTCAACAGGAGGGGATCATACAGGATATTTACACCAGGGGGTGGGATCTTGAGGATCATTTTATAATTTTGCCTAGCACACTCCCTGAATTTATAATCCTAAAGGCAATAGTGTTGGTTCTGAAGTTCACTTGGCCACTGGCAGCTCACATAATATATAATGTCTATGAAAACACTTTATGATGCACTGCACCTTCTTTACTGGATTGTATTATAATAAAAAATAAACTCTTTCCTCCTGCTTTATCTTAACTGAAAATATTTGGTAAATGGAGAGAGTTTGGGAAGTAATTATAATAACAATTATTAAGATTTACTGTATGGGGGATGGATGTGGCTCAAATGGTTGGGCATCTGTCTGCCATATGGAGGGACCTCAGTTCGCTCCCCCGGACCTCCCGGTAAAATAAAAATAAAAATAAAAAAAAAAAAAAAAAAAAAAAAAAGATTTACTGTAGACAAGGTACTAAGCAAGGCTCTGTACATAATCTGCTCCAATTCTGATAATTCTGCAAAATCGACATTATTAGTTCCATATTGCAAATGAGGGAAATGAAGCTCAGGGAAGTTAAGTGGTTTGACCAAGGTCCCAGAGCTAGTTGATGGCACATAAGAGGTTTAAACTCCTTCCGATCTGTCTCCAAAGCTGAAGGATTTGGGAGTTCAAGTTGGGCATCCCTATCGTAAAAAAAAAAAAAAATCTCCTAATCTGGTGTCTGATGCTCTTTTTCTCCATTTCCTTTGAGACATGTGATTCCACCATTTGATAGGCTGAGCTTTGAGGGCTGGCTGATCTTTATTTTTTTACTTTAATTAACTGAGAGATTGCCTTCAGCAATGAGAAACGCCTCATCCAATCAGTTGAAAGCTTTAAAAGGGGGAAGTGATGATTTCAGCAGTCAGAAGAGAGAATTTCCATCTCTTCTTCAGCCAGCCAGCTTCTCCTGGGGAAGTCATGGAAAACCTTCATCAGAGTGCCCAGCTTGCAGTGTGCCCTATGGAATTTGGATGTGTGCATCTCCACAGTTGTGTGAGACAATTTTACAAAATCTCATAATAGTTTCAGATATCTCCTATTGATTCTGTTTCCTTAGAGAACCCTGATTAATATAATACCGGTGGTTGAATATGTAATAGGGGAAACCATGGAGCATCTCAGTAAGATGCTGTTAGATATGATGTTAAGCATTCAGGCTCGTGTTAAACGATTTAAGGAGGTTTTTCGAGGAACTGGGGCTTTGCTCTGGATTGGATGCTGTCAGGAAGCAGGAGTAATTCTATGACTGGGTATCTTAATGAATCTTATCTAGAATGAGGGAAGAAGAGAGGAAGGCTAAAGCTGTAATTGGTAAAGAAGTAGCTCATATTAGCTGGGAGTGGGGTATGTTTGGCATTTTCATTGTTTATGCAGTGACCTTGTTTTTCTCTGTTCTTAGATAAGTTTATGAAGTGATTTTTTTTGGGGGGGTCAGGGGGAATTTCACTTTATCAAGGGTCACACAGCGACCTTATTTGATGTAAGTGTTCTATCAAATTATTTGTGTACAGCAGGAGAATTCCATTGCCTGCCTCTCTGTGAATACCGAGACAACTCCCAGCAACACCTGGGTCTAGCTGATAGAGCCAGGCCAGTTCCTGATGTCAACAGTTGCTTTTCTCTTTTACAATATATATTTGTTGAATGATTGATTGAATGAATATAATGGTGGCTTTCATGTATGACAGGTCTCGCATGTGGAAGTAAAATTAGGCTTATTTTATAAGAAGTCAGAGTGTGAGCAAGCTTCAGCTCATCAGAAGAACTTTAAGAAAATGAGACTCCTGCAAGAAAGGTGAGCTAGAGACTTCACTTCTCAACAGAGGCTGGAGAAATAGTGGACAGGAAAATTGTAGAAGTGACTGTGGCACTACACGAAAAGCTGGACCTAAAGGCCTCAGGTTTCTGTGAAGTTCTAAGATCTGCCAATGTTCACTTGACCTTCTAGTTGCTTCTTATGAAGTGCCCAATAAGAATCAGACAATGGATAGAAAAAGATATGAAAGATATGTCTAGACACTTGAGGATTTCATAGTCAAGAAATGGAGACAGACATGGAAGCAAACATCTCCAGTGCAGTTCTTTTTTTTTTTCAGGGGAGAGCGCGAACGCAGTCTCCCACTACCACAAATTATGCAGTCGAGTTTCCCGCATTTGGGGAAATCACAGGGGTCAGCACATACAGAATGCAATGGATAAGCCTCGCCCTGGAAAAACCAACTTTGTGATCATGGTATCTCCCCTGCCGGGTAAGTATCCAGTGCAGTTCTTTTTTTTTTTTTTTTTTTTTTTTTTTAAGGATTTTTTTATTTATTTACTTTTATCCATTTTTACACCCCTTCCCCCTCCCCCCCCGTTTTTGCTGTTTCTGTGTCCATTCGCTGGGCAACTCTGTGTCCATTTTCTGCCCTCTCTTCTCATCCTTCTCCTCCTGTCTTCACTGGGATTCAATCCTTGGAATCTCTGATGTAGGAGAGAGGCATCCTGCCCGCGCAACCTTAGTTGCTGGTTTTTCGGTGCGTCTCATCTTGCCTCTCCCTTGTGTCACTCTCCTATTATGTCATCATCTTGCTGTGTGGCTCGCGGGAACTGGTGGTGCACCCGCGCACAGGGCCTGGCGGCCCACGCACCTTCTATATATTTTTTAAATTTTTACCAGGAGGTCCCGGGGATTGAACCCAGGTCCCTCCATATGGGAGATGGACGCCAACCAGATATAGCCCCCTGCTATATCTCTTAAGGTTGACCAGAGATACCTAGAGTTACAGTCTTTTCCCATACAGGATGGACATATAATAAATCAGGCTTAGTTTATCACCAGCATTCTAAAAACCAGACCTAGGGAGGAAAACGAGGTCTGGGGACACATGCATGGTTTCTAATATAGCGAATGTTTAGCCCACCCTGATTATCACAGAATCAGGACAGTGAGAATATTCGCACTCCAGTGCAGTTCTTAAGGGCAGTTTTAGAGAAGTGATTCTCACTGAGGGCAATCTTGGCCTCCAGAGAACATTTGGAAATTTCTAGAGATATTTTTAATTATCACAGGTTAAGAGGTGTGTGTGTGGGGGGGGGAGTGTTACTTGCATCTATTTGGAAGAGGCCATTGATGCTGCTAATCAAAGGATTATCTGACCCAAAATGTCAATAGTGCTGACATTGTGAAACCCTGTTCTAGAGAAAGGGGCTAGGAGTCATGCTGGCTCCAAGGGAAATGGAGAAAGGTTTTACAGAGGAAGTGATATCTAAGCTGGGTCTTGACGGAGGAATAGGAATTTCTTGGTGAAGAAATGCTTAGGAAGCAGACGTAGTTCAAGTGGTTGACTACTTGCTTCCCACGTACAAGGTCCCAGGTTTGATCCCTTGATCCCCAGTACCTCCTAAAAACAAACAAACAACATCAACAACAACAAAACAAATAAACAAACAAAAAACCAACTCAGGGGAGCCCCTGTGGTTCAGTGGTTGAGCGCCGACTTCCCACATACAAGGTCCTGGTTTCAGTCTCTGGTCCCAGTACCCCCACCCCTCAAAAAAAGTTTAAGTCCTTTTAGATAAGCATTCTGACATATTTACAGATGAAATGATAAATGTCTAGACATAGTTCAGTGTAAGGGGTATAGAATTTTGTGATATGTGGGAGTATAGGTAGAAGAAGTTTGGCCAGGAGTTATGATTGTTGAAGGTGGAGATGGATACGTGGAGGTTTATTATATGTACTGTTCTCTTAATTTTTACAAATTTTTTACATTTTCCATAATAAAAATTCAATTTTTAAAAGGAAGTCTTTTTTTTTTCTGCATGACATTGCAAGAAGAATATTGTTTGTCTAAATGGATAAAGGCTAATGGAATAGTACAGGATTTGTGACATGGCTACAGAAGTTTGACACTATTGGATCCCCAAGTCTACAGACAAGGGACTTGTGATAGATGGGACTACAGAGAATGGTAGAGCTGGATTAATATAAACCTTGTATGCCATGCTAAGGTTTTATTTTATGGGCAAAGAGGAACCAATAGAGGTCTTTCTTCTGCCCCAATCAAAACATATTTAATTATTATTTTTTCCTTATGCAACTAATACATGCTTGTGGTAAAAAATTCAACCATATATATTGGAAATAAAAAAATACTGTCATCTTACCCATAGAGTTAACCATTGTTAAAAGTTTGATGTATAATCTATATCAAAGCCTGCTATCCAAAGTCCACAAGGACCACCAAAAGTCAAACAATGCTAGGTTTATTTAGCTTGTTGCAGCAAGGATAAGCTCACACCAGAGAAACTGTGGATGTATAATTAAGAGGTGTAGGAAAAGGGTTTATCATCAGATTCAAGTTTGTGTTTTGTGATTCTAAGGAGGTTTTAGGGAAAGTAGAGGTCTATTCTGCATTGGATGCTGTCAGGAAGCAGAGGAAATTTGGTGATTGGGTATATTTTTTGGTAATTTTTATCTATTAAGTTGGAGATTTAAAGTTGAGCTAGAGATGTTGTTGGTAAATGAAATGTAGTCATTCATATTATTTATAAAAGGAGATATTAGCAATCTTTGGGGTTTCAGCATGGCCTTGATTCTGTCTTGTTTCACTACAGCCATGGAATGACCTTATTTGGTTATTGTTTATACTCTACGAGAGTAATCTATGTTTCATTAGGAACATTACAACCTAATTTTCAACTCCAGAGGCCTTTTTTTTTTTTTTTTTTTTACTTTCTCAGTTTCCCATTTTATCCAAGGACAGACAAAGTCAGCTTGCTGGATATTATTCTGTTAAATTCAGATCCATTTTCAAGCTTCCTTTTATCAGAAGGTTGTTTAAAGAACATCATCTTGGGAAGCGGCTGTGGCTCAATCAGTGAGTGGGGCTCCCGTTTACCATATGGGAGGCCCCGGGTTTGGTTCCCGGGGCCTCCTGGTGAAGGCAAGCCCGCCCGCACGGTGTGGTTGGCTGACCCAGCGAGCACAGGCAGCAGGGGGCGGATAAATGAATAAATAAATAAAATCTTAAAAAAAAGAAAAAAAAAGAGATGATGTTCTTAGCCCCACTGATTGAGCCACAGTCGTTTCCCAGAACATCATCTCTTGATCTAAAGTCAGTGCTTCATATCCTTTTTTTTTTTTTTTTTGTATGATGAGCTTTTGAATCACTTGATCTGACAATGGCTGCATTGTAGTTATTTATATGTATAGGGATATCAAACAAAGTACCTAATCCCCTAATCTCTTTGTTTCCTAGAAATTTTTAGTAATATTAAAGATGCCAGAGATGTCTGTAGGATTGTAAGTAAAACATGTTTTCTCTTAAGATGGCATTTTTTCCCACTTTGAGAGGCCAATATTATATTGAGAGGCTCTCTCTTTGGATCACTCCACGTCAAAGTGCATGAATTTTTAAGAAGGAGTTCTAAAATTTTAGTGACATTCATTTAGCTCTCATGTTACTTCCCCACCTTAGCATGTAGGATTTCCCCTACCCCCTACTTTTTGGTGGGGACAGAAACATGCCCTCTTAGGTGAATGGGATAAACAAAATGTGGCATATCTAAACAATGGAATATTATTTGGCCATAAAAAGTAGTGAATTACTGATACATGTTACAGTATAGATGAACCTTGAAAACAATATACTCAGTGAAAGAAGCTAGACACCTGATAGGGGATTTTAGACTTTTGGCTACCTTGTCTATTGTAGTACATGCTACCTAAAATTTTGTTTAGTAATTAAATGTATTTACCCAGGAAATCAACTAGGGAAAAATACAAAGGGATACTGGGTAGCACTAAAAGGAAAGTGGATACAAAACCAACAGTTGGTTTTATTGTATATTTTAACTAAATCACAAGACAATCATAGATAGATATTGGACTCATGTGAAGGAGTGACTAAGGATAAAAAGAGCAATATCAAGCATACAGCTTTTATGGTTGTTATGGTTAAGAGGTAAGAAGTGCTTTAAGCCAGAAGAGAGGAAGGAAGCCAGCTAGAAAATAAAGAAGAAGAGCAAACAGATTAAAACATGACAATATGTGGTTCAGGGCATTTGAATCTAGTTCTGGGGGTCTTGGGTGGGAGCTGTCTATTATATACTGTCATTAACTTGATCTGAAGGTCTTGAATGTATTCTGCCTTCTATCTGCAGTTGTCTGCTTGGATGATTTATAAAGTTCCTCAGATCAAGGTGTTTGGATGGGACAGTCTTCTATTGTGTGATGGTTGCAAACATGTCTGCAAGTTGGTTGGCACTCCTGCCATCAAGAGGTAACGTCCTATGTCCCCATTCCTTTGAACCCGGGTGGGCTTTGACTGCTGTGTCAAATAAGATGGAAAGGATGTTGTGCAACTTCTGAGGCTAGGTTAGAAAAGACCACCCAGCTTTTTTTTTCCCGAGATACCAGGATCTCGTATGTGGGAAACCAGCGCTCAGCTGCTTGAGCCACATCTGCTCCCCTCAATTCTTGCTCTAGGAAGCAGCCCCAACTGTTTCACCCCTCAGTTGTTTGAGTCTTCTCAGCCCTGGCATCAGACAAATAAAGGAAGAAGCTTTTGAGATGACCCTCTTGCCAGCCACCATCTGACTGCAACCTCATGTAAGATTCTGAATGGGAGTCTGAGCCCAGTTGATTTTCTAGATTTTTGAAGAAAAATAAAATGTTATTGTTTTTTTTCTGTCAGAACTTTCTTCAATTAGGTATAGAACATTTTTGTACACTGTACCTTTAACCTCTAATAATAAAGCTCTGGTGTTATCTATTACCAAAGTATCAGAACAGTTATTTCTGAAAATTAGCATTGTTTTTAAAGCACTAGAGCTGAAGTCCTTTTTTAAAACAATTTATTGAAGTATATCATTCATACATGAATGTACATAAACTATAAGTGTTCAGTAAACATTGTGAACATACAAAACAAACATGCATAACATCATACAGGGCTCCCACACATTACCCCACCACAAATACTGTGCGTTGTTGTGAAACATTTGTCAACAAATTATGAAAGAGTATTGTCAAAGTATTACTACTAACTGTAGTCCATATCTTACTCCCCTATACTTTTTTTAAAAGGATTTATGGAATTAATTTTTAGCATCTTTGATTATTCTTAATTTTGTGTTTATCTAGTCTATTTCATAAAGACATCACCTTTTTTTACTTCCAACTGGACTACTTTGCCTCTGAAAATTTAATTATATCCAGAAAGGATAGTGAATACTGTTTTATCTTTTGCTCACTTTGGCAAATGGATTTGTTTTTATATGCATATATAACCCAAATGTCAGATGTTGACTTAGATGGAAAAAATAGTTTATTATGTTGAAGTACTTAAATAATGTTAGGTATTTTATCAGTGTTTAATTTATGGCAAAACCTAAGTAATTTCTGTGTACTTTGAGATAACTGTAATCTCATTTGGATATACATCAAAATAAACTGGGGTGTATAAAAATACAACTTAAAAATACATATAACATAAAGTTACTATTTTAGCCCATTTTAAAGCGCACAATTTAGTGGCATTAGTTTATTCACAATATTGTGAGGCCATCACCACTGTCTAGTTCCAGAACTTTTTTATTACCCCAAATAGAAACTTTGTACTCATTAATTAGTCACTCCCCACTGTCATCTCCTCCCAGTCCCTGGCAACCCAAAATCTACTTTCTTTCTCTATGAATTTGCCTATTCAAGATATTTCATCTAAATGGAATCCTACAATATGCCGCATTTGTGTTTCGCTTCTTTCACTGAGCCATTGTTTTCAAGGTTCATCCATGTTGTAACATGTATCAGCAATTCATTACTTTTTATGGCCAAATAATATTCCATTATTTGGATATGCCACATTTTTTTTTTATCCATTCATCTGTTGATGGGCATTTGAGTTGTTTTCACCTTTTAGCTATTGTGAAAAACACTGCTATGAACATCACTGTATAAGTATCTGTTTGCATCCCTGCTTCCATTTCTTTTGAGCATATTCCTAGAGTAGAATTGCCAGGTCATATGGTAATTCTATGTTTAACTTTTTGAGGAAACCCTAAACTGTTTTCCACAGTGGCTTCACCAATTTACATTCCCACGAGCAATGTACAAACATTTCAATTTCTCTACAACCGTGCCAACAATTATTAATTTCCTTTTTTTTTTTTGATGTGTGAAGGTGAAAACATTTATTTTACATTATCTTGACTGAAGATTGTAAAGATAAATTTCATTCCAAATGAGTTTTGTTTGTATAACTAAAAATAAACACAATAAAAAATACAACAGCATCTTCAGCAATGTTCACAGAAATAGTTTTCAGGTTGGTATTACAACATATGTGTTTTGGAAAAACACAAAACATATTGTGGCTTCAATGGTTAAATGGGCGATAATTTCAACTGTAAGTATAACCATGAACTACACTTTAAGAGAAATCTAGATGAGAAACAGTATTTAAGACTTTGGTTTTAACAGAATCGGTCCAAATCCTTGCTTTGCCACTGTGGGCTTTTTCTTTTTTTTTTATATGTTACACAATATATTTGTTTCATAGTAATGCATTCATAAAATATTTGTCCTTTTGTGTCTAGCTTGCTTCACTCAACGTAATGTCCTCCAGGTTCATCCATGTTGCCATATGCTTTACGATTTCATTTCTTCTTACAGCTGCATAATATTCCATCATGTGAATAGACCACAGTTTGTTTATAATTTTGAGGAGGTCCCATTTATCTATTTTTTCCTTTTATTGCATGTGTTTTGGGTGTAAGGTCCAAGAAACCACCACCTACTACAAGGTCTTGAAGATGTTTCCCTACATTTTCTTCCAGTAGTTTTATGGTCCTGGCTTTTATATTTAGATCTTTGATCCATTTTGAGTTGATTCTTGTGTGGGGAGTGCGATAGGTCCTCTTTCATTCTTTTGGTTAAAGATATCCAGTTCTTCCAACACCATTTGTTGAAGAGACTGTTTTGTCCTGTTAACATTGGGACTTGGTAGGTTTGTTAAAAACCAGTTGACTGTTTAGGTGAGGGTTTATTTCTGGATTCTCAATTCTATTCTACTGATCAATGTGTTTATCTTTAGGCCAATACCATGCTGTTTTGACCACTGTAGCTTTGTAATATGTTTCAAGGTCAGGCAGTGAAATTCCTCCCACATCACTCTTCTTTTTTAGAATGCTTTTGGCTATTCGGGTGCACTTATCTTTCCAGATGAATTTGGTAATTGCCTTCTCTAATTCTGTAAAGTAAGCTGTTGGGATTTTGATTGGTATTGCATTGAATCTATAAATCATTATGGGTAAGATTGACATCTGCATGATATGTATTCTTCCAATCCATGAACATGGAATGTCTTTCCATTTGTTTAGGTCTTTTAAATTTCTTTTAGCATTGTTTTGTAGTTTTCTGCATATAGGTCCTGTACTTCTTTGGTTAAATTACATCCTAGGTATTTGAGTCTTTTTGTTGCTATTGAAAGTAGAATTTTCCTCCTGATTTCCTCCTCAGGTTGTTCAGTACTAGTGTACAAAAACATTACTGATTTTTGCGTGTTGATCTTGTATTCTGCCACTTTGTTGAACTCATTTATTAGTTCAAGTAGCTTTGTTGTGGATATTTCAGGATTTTCTAAGTACAGGATCATGTCATCCGCAAATAGTGAGAGTTTTACTTCCTCTTTTCCTATTTGGATGCCGTTAAATTTTTTTTTTTTTTCTGATCTAATTGCCCTAGCTAGAACTTTTAGTACAATATTGAATAATAATGGTGACAGTGGGCATCCTTGTCTCGTTCCTGATCTTAGGGGGAAAGCTTTCAATGTTTCCCCATTGAGTATGATGTTGGCTGTGGGTTTTTCATATATGCCTTTTATCATATTGAGGAATTTCCCTTTTATTCCTATCTTCTGAAGTGTTTTTATCTAAAAAGGATGCTGGATTTTGTCAAATGCCTTTTCTGCATTGATTGAGATGATCATGTGTTTTTTATCCTTCAATTTGTTAATGTGGTGTATTACATTGATTGATTTTCCTATGTTGAACCAGCCTTGCATACCAGGAATAAATCCCACTTGGTCATGATGTATAAGTCTTTTGATATGCTGTTGGATTTGATTTGCAAGTATTTTGTTGAGAATTTTTATATCTATAGTCATTAGAGAGATTGGCCTGTAATTTTCTTTTCTTTTGATATCTTTACCTGGCTTTGGTATTAGGGTGATGTTGGCTTCATAAAATGTGTTGGGTAATTTTCCTTCCTTTTCAATTTTTTTTGAGTTTAAACAGGATTGGTATTAATTCTTTTGAAATGTTTGGTAGAATTCACCTATGAAGCCATCTGGTCTTGGACTTTCCTTTGCTGAGATTTTTGATGACAGATTCAATCTCCTTAAATGTGATTGGTTTGTTAAGTTCTTGCATTTCTTGCAGCGTCAGTGTAGGTTGGCTTTGCATTTTTAGGAATTTGTCCATTTCATCTTGGTTGTCTAATTTGTTGGCATATAGTTTCTCACAACATCCTTTTATGATTCTTTTTATTTCTGTGGGGTTCCTACTGCAACTTAATAAAACCAATCCACCATATATTGGATTTATCACAGTCACTGTTACCGTGCTTGAACGAACATCTAGCATACTGCTCCTTGTGCAAACACGCTGGTGTTTCCCTAACATTGAAAGCAATTAGTGAAGTTGCAGGAACTCAGAGATGGTGTATTTAAAAATTTAACTGATCACGCCATTCTTTCCAAATGGCTATATCAATTTACAGGTCTATGCAGAGATTTTTAAGCACCACTCCCTTGGCGGAGGCAGTTTCCCTGTAACAGGTTCCCAAGCCAGAAAAACTTCTGTGCTACGGCTGGTTCCAGGTGACACTCCCCCGCTGGCTGGTTTCGGTTCCGCCGCTTCCGTCCGTAGGCCGCGCCTCTTCCGAGGGTCGGTAGCCGGCAAGGCGGGCGGGGCCGGCCGTGACGTCACTGCCGGCTGGACGCCATCTTGCTGGTTTGCGGAGGGGCTTGGATGTAGAGGCGGTGGTGGTGAGGGCGTGGGGAAGGGTGGGGTGAGGGGGCGAGGCCGCGACGAGGGCGGCGAAACTCTCCTCCTCGCGGCCCCTGCGTGTGGGACGGCTTGAACGTGCTGTCGGAGGGATGTCCGCCTTTTCTGAGGCGGCGCTGGAGAAGAAGCTGTCGGAGTTGAGCAACTCGCAGCAGAGTGTGCAGACCTTGTCCCTGTGGCTCATCCACCACCGCAAGCACTCACGGCCCATCGTCACCGTGTGGGAGCGGGAGCTGCGTAAAGGTGAGCTGCCGGCGCCTTTCGGCCGCTCCTCGCCACCCGGCCAGTTCCCTGGCGCCATCGGGCACCCCGCCTCGCGTCCCTGGAGCCCCCAGGCTTCCCTGGCGTCCCTGACTCTGGCATCGGGAGAGCTTGGTGCCCGCGCGGTGGTCTGTGGGGTAGGAGGAGCAGCATGCGTCGAGCATCCTGCAAAGTCGGCGCCTAGTAGGTATTTGTTAAATAAAGGAAGGCAGGATAAAATTAAACTTCAATTAATTTAACACAGGAACAGTAGTAGCCAGGGGCACGGGACGCAGCACCGGATTAGGGTCAGAAATTCAGGCAGGCAGGTACTTTTCACATTCCGAGCATCATACTGGATGATCGGGGGGAAAGGGTAGGGTAATGGAAAGGAAAAGATTGGTGTGGGATTGAAATTAAGTCCATCATTTCTATAACATAGCATTCTAATCTTGTAAAATTAATAGAGGAACCAGAATTTTAAATAAATCAAAAGTAAGAAGATGCATGATGCGGTATGGAAAGAACCCTAAATTTGTAGATTTTAGAGGACCAGAATTGGGCACATTTCTTAACTTCTGGATTGTAGTTGCCTCAGCTGATAATGTACTTAGAGTAAGTGATCTACGGCCCCTTCCTGCTCTGTTGATGTGACTAATGAAGCGTCTCTCTTTTGCAAAACATTTGATAGTGCTCCTACAATTAAGTTAACTTTTGAGCTTCGAACAGTTGTCTGTCACTAAAATAATCCAGTCAGTTCACTTATGCCCAGCGACTTTATCTGCAAAGAACTGACTGTATTGTTAATGAGACAGAAAAATTAAAAATGTTCATTTAATTAGTCTAAATGTATATCTTTTTTTTTTTTTGGCCATGCTTTTATTTTTTTATGTTAGGGGAGTTGTATGAATTTATTTCTGGGTACAGTACATGCTCTATATTGTTTCAGACATCCTGATAGATCTGATGGTTATTTATTAAATGTTAATAGTTTTTACAAATCGTTGTTAATCAAAATGATGCTTGTTTATTTGTCAGTATGAAAGCTATAGGATGTATTAGCATGAGAGCCAAAATGTTGCATTGGCTGTACTGAATGGAGACAAGCTGTCCTTTTCTTACAAAATGCCCTTGTGTGTTCACTTGTGGTTTAGAAATTGTGTAATCCTTTAGAAGAAATTCAGTTAGAGCTCCATTTTTCAATTTATATATATGTATATGTATATGTGTATATATATATATAGGCTCTTATTGAGGAATATAGGTCTTCTGTGAGTGGCCAAAAAGGTTTGAGAAAAATTGATAAATAGGTCTGGAAAATAGCCAACTGTGAACTTTGAGAAGTTGGGAATTGTCTTTGCTTTTACACCTTAGTAGATTTTAAAATCAGCAATAAGTACTTTTTTAAAGTAAATCTGGAAACACATATCGTCAATAAAGGATTGATACCCAAACTATCTTAAGAGGCACTACATATCAATGAGACAACCCAATAGAAAAATGGTAATGCTGTTTACAGGCATTTCACATATGTGAAACCTGAAAGGCTAATAAATGAAGCTTAACCTTACTTAATCAAGGAAAAAAAAAAAAAAAAGAACCAATGAGATCATTGTCTTCATTAAGCTCATCAGTTGAGCAAAATTAAAAAGTATGACAATACCAAGAATTGGTGAGGATGAGGACATACAGGAACTCTCACCTACACCACTGGTGGGTGTGTAAAAAAATCTACTTGGCAGCTTCTAGTGTAGTTGAAGGTATGTATCCTTGAACAAGCAATTCCTATTCTAGGACTATATCCTAGAAAGTAGTACTCATACTCAAGGAAATATGTTTATTGTTTATTATGTTTATATACATCTCATTAGTTAGATACTCAACAAAGAAATTGTGATATTCAGAATATACAGGAGTTTTCATGAATGAACTAGAACTAATGAAACAACATGACTGAATTAAAAAAAAACCCACAAATACCAAAACAAAATTTTGAGCTAAGAAAGCAAGATGCAGACTACTATACCATTTAGTAAATACACTGTGCTGGCTTGGAGCGATGTAGGCCAGAAAAACATATTCTTAAATCCATTCCTGTGGGTGTGAACCCATTGTAAATAGAACCTTTTGATGAATTTACTTCAGTTAAGATGTGGCCCAACTGAATCAGGATGGGTGTTAATAGTATTACTGAAGGCCTTATAGAGAAGCCACAGAGAAAGAAAGCCACAGGGAGCAGCCTGAAGCTGAAAGTCAGTGGAACAAGAAGAGAAAGGAGGAGATGCTGCTAAATGCATTGCCGTGTGACGAAAGAGTCAGGGAACCCCAAAGATTGCCTGCCGGCTAGAAGATACCGACTCTGGGTGGAAACAAGTCTTTTAGCTTCTGAAACTGTGAGCCAGTACATTCCTGTTAAGCCAACCCATTGCATGGTATTATTTTAGCAGCTGGGCAAAGCATACAGCATTTGATAAAAATTGAAAACTTGCAAAACAATACTCTATATTGTTTACACATACTGGTAGTTACAGTTAAAATATGCATAGAAATGATTAACACCATATACCAAGATAGGGGTTACTATAAGAGAGAGGAAATGCAATGGGATCTGTTTTATCTAATATTCCATTTATTTTTAAAAAATTGATACAAATGTGGGGAAATGATGTGATGTGTTACCTGAGTGTTAAGGTATATTTAAATAATTTATAATTAGAAAAAATTAAAGTCATATAAATAGACAGTACAGGAGGAAGAAGATAGTGGTGGGATGATGGTGATAATACTCATGGTGTGTTTGTGGTTAATGATAATATTGTTGCTGATGTTATTGTTGATACAGTTGTCATGTTGGTCTAGGTTAGCCTGCCAAGGGTTTCCTTTCCCTGACACGTGACTGTGCCTTTGTAGGGCATAGCCTTTGCATCTTACCTTCTCCTTCCAGTTTTGCTCATCACCTATAGGATCCTTCATCTCCTATAGCATAATGATATTGGCAATCATTTACTGAGGGTGTGTGAGGCATTGTATTAGCCATTTTATGGTGATATCTCAAAGCCTCACATTATCTCTGCAAAATATAAATATTTATGAATGGAATTTTTCAAATTTGAAAAGAAATCAAGAAATAAAGGGAAACAAAATTTTTTATTAATCTAGTAATTCTTTAATTTCTAGACATCTATGTTGAAGACAAAATGTGACATTATTAGGAAAAATTGATGTTAATTCAAAATATAACAGTGGGGGAGCAGATTTAGCTCAAGTGGTTGAGTGCCTGCTTCCCGTGTATGAGGTCCCGGGTTCAATCCCTGATAGCTCCTAAAAACAAGTAAAAAAAACCCAATTCTCATTGGGGAGTGGATGTAGCTCAGTGGTTGAGCACCTGCTTCCCATGGTCCTGGGTTCAATCCCTGGAACCTCCTACAAATATATATATAAACAGTGGGAAGGTAAAATTTATGTCAGAAATGGTAATCAAAAGTTATGAAGGGGAAGCGGCTGTGGCTCAATCAGTGGGGCTCCCGTTTGCCATGTGGGAGGCCCGGGGTTCGGTTCCCGGGGCCTCCTGGTGGGGGCGGGCCCGCCTGCGCGGCGTGGTTGGCTGGCCCGGCGAGCGCGGGCAGCAGGGGGGGGATAAATGAATAAATAAATAAAATCTAAAAAAAAAAAAAAAAAAAAAAGTTATGAAGGTACTCCCAGCCCCCACTTTTTTTTTTTTTTTTTTTAACCTTATCTTCTCTGCCTCCTATAAAGAAAGAGAATTTCTCTGTGGAGGGATATGCCCAAGTACTTTATGAAGACCATTGTAGTATATAATTTCTCTAAAAATGCAATAAAGTAACCAAAAATATGTGACCATTTTATTATTGTTTTGTAACAGCCTTACTGAACTATCATTCCCATACAGTTCACCCATTTAAAGTTTACAATTTTTAGTATATTCATACTATCAATTAATTTTATACCATTTTACAACCCAAAAAGCAATCCCGTGCCTTTTAGCTGTCACCCCCATAATCCTCCGCATTCTCTCAGCCCTAGCCAACTACTAATCTTCTATCTCTATGGATTTGCCTTTTCTGAACATCTCATATAAGTGGAATCATACAATATGTGCACTTTTGTGACTGGCTTCCTCTGGTTAGCATAATGTTTTCCTGGTTCATCCATGTATGTATGTATGTATGTATCATGCATGTAGCATGTATCAGTACTTCATTTCTTTTTATGGCCATATACTATTCCATTTTAAGACTATACCACATTTTAATTTATCTATTCATCAGGTGATTGACATTTGGGTACTTTTTACCTTTTGGCTATTACGATTAATGCTGCTATGAATATTGGTATACATGTTTTTGTGTGGACATATATTTTCACATTTCTTGGGTAATATTCCTAGGATTGGATTTGCTGGGTCATGTGGTAGTTCTGTTTTTCCTTTTTTTTTTTTTTTTTTAAGTCACTTTCTGGGAAGATGGCAGACTAGAAAGACTTGGGACTCTCTTCTATCCCAGAAAAATAGCTAAAGGACAGGCAGAATGGCTTGGAAAAAAATCTTCTAGGGTTTAGGACACCAGGGGAAGGCTGGCCAACGCCTAGAAGAGAGATATACAAAAGAACAACCTGAAAAGATTTGAGCAGGGGCTCAGGGAGTTGAATGACAACACAAAATGCAACAACATACTCGTCATGGGAGTTCCAGAAGGAGAAGAGAAGGGAAAAGGGGCAGAAACAGTATTTGAGAAAATAATGGCTGAAAATTTCCCAACTCTCATGAAAGAAATGAACTTACATGTCCAAGAAGCACAGCATACCCTAATCAGAATAAATCTGAGTAGACCTACCTCAAGACAAATGCTAGTCAGGATGTCATATATCAGCAATAAAGAGAAAATTCTTAGAGCAGCAAGGGAGAAGCAAGCCATTACATACAAGGGACGCCCAGTAAGACAGTGTGGATTTCTCATCAGAAACCATGGAGGCAAGAAGACAGTGGTATGATACAATTAGGATACTGAAAAAGAAAAACTTCGAGCCAAGAATTCTTTATCCAGCAAAATTGTCCTTCTGATATGAAAGTGAGTATAAAATAGTCACAAACACAAACAGAAACTAAGAGAGTTCATAAAAAAGAATCCACCTCTGCAGGAAAATATTAAAGGAAGCCTTAGAGCCTGCAAGAAAAAGATAGAAGAGAGAGGCTTGGAGAAGAGTATAGAAAGAATAGCAGAAAGGATAACCAAAAGAGTAAAAAGACAGATAAAAATAAGATATGACTTATGAAAACCAAAGAATAAAATGGTGGAAGTAAATAATGCATTTACAGTAATATCATTGAATGTGAATGGATTAAACTCTCCAATCAAAAGATATAGGATGACAGAATGGATAAAAAACACGAGTCATCCATATGCTGCTAAGAAGAGACTCACCTTAGACCCAGGGTTACAAACCAGCTGAAAGTGAAAGGTTGGAAAAAGATACTCCACAGAAATGGCAACAAAAAAAGAGCAGGGGTAGCTATACTAATATCAGACAAAACGGACTATAAATGCAAAATGTCATAAGAGATACAGAAGGTCATTATTTATGAATAAAAGGGACAATCCACTAGGAAGATATAACAGTCATAAATATCTATGCACCTAACCAGGGTGCTCCAAAATACATGAGGCAAACTCTGGCAAAACTGAAAGGAATAATAGACATCTACAATAATCATTGGAGACTTCAACACACCACTCACATCATTAGACAGAACAACTAGACAGAAGATCAACAAGGAAACAGAGAGAGCTTGGAACAATATAAGGGAGTTAGACCTAATATGTATGTATACATATTTACATTTAAAAAAATCAGTTTTGTTACATATTGCATACATAAGGCATACAATTCATCCAAAGTGTACAATCAGTGGTATTTGGTATAACACATAGTTGTGCATTCATCACTTCAATCATTAGAACATTTTCATTATTTCAACAACAATAATAAAAACAGACAAACAAGAAAATTCTTTACCTCTCAATCTCTCTATGCTTTCCCTGCTGTACATAGTTGCTGATTCAGCTATTCTTGCACAATTATTTATTTACTAAGCAGTTTTATTGAGATATATACACATATATGATCTATCCAAAGTGTATAATCAATGGCTTTTAGTATAATCATGTGGTAGTTCTGTATTTAACTTTTTAAGAAACTGCCAGGCTGTTTTCCACAGTTGTTATACCATTTTACATTACCATCAGTGTATGAGGGTTTCAGTTACCACACATCCTCTCCAACATTTGACATCATATCTCTTTTTGATTGTAGCAACTGTAGTGGGTGTGAAATGGTGTCTCCTTGTGGTTTTGGTTTGCATTTCCCTGTTGACTAGTGATATTGAGCATCTTTTCATGTGCTTATTGACTATTTGTATGTCTTTTTGTTTTTTTTTTTGAAAAATGGCTCTTTTAAAATTGGCTTGTCTTTTTATTTACTGAGTTGTAAGACTTCTTTGTGTCATTCTTATCTTATTTGATGTCCCTTATCAGATAAATGATTTGCAAATATTTTTCTTATTCAGTGTGTTCTTTTCTCTTTCTTGATGATGTCCTTTGGAGATGAATATTTTAGACTAAATGACTCAATACTGGGCTAAATTATAAAACTATTAATATCCAATATTAATGTAAATAATTTGTTATATGCATTGCTGTAGGAATATTGACCATGAATGTATCTGAATTTATATAACTAGTGCTGACATTTGGACTTTTTTTCTACACACATGGCACCAAAAAAATCTCTTTGCAAGAGTTGTAGAAAATAAGCTCGATAGGAGGGAAGTTCTTTGCTGTTGGATGGCCTTCACTAGCCTAGTGATTGAATCTTTCACACCAGTCTTTTTCATGTTATTCATATTTATGCCTCAACCCTTTGGAGTATATTAATTCAACATGTATAGGTAGTCTTCTATGTGTCAGGCAGTTGGTCCCTGCCCTCACAGAATTTACAGCCTTATGGAGAGGGCAAATGATAAAAAATATAAATATAAATTTTGTCTTAAGTCCATTGGAGGAGAACTTTATAGTTAATGTGGTGAGGGAAATCATCTCTCAGTAGGTCACAATCAATAAAAGACTTCCTGGAACTAGCTATTCCATAAGCAGGCAGGGAGACCTTTAGCCAGCCTTGAATATGAGAAGGTGCTGAGGTGAGGAAGACCTTGGCATGTAAATAGCCAAATCAGGGGATATGCAGCCCTTGAATTCCTATTATTGTTTTTCCTGGAATTGGCAAGTATTAAAATACTAGATTATTTTAAGTTTAGTTTTTCCGTCTATTTTGTAATCACTTATTAAAAACAGCAATTTGTTTTAAATAAGCTATATTAGACATGTTTCAGGGAACTAATCACTTTAAATTATATCATGGATATATGTTGGTTATGAAGTCTGTAGTAGACTTTTTGAGTTGTTGCTTGCCCATTTCAGTGTTTAGCCTCCATAGCCCCAGCATACTGCTTTAGACAAAGGTTCTTAAATATGTGTTGACTTAACATTTATATTTGCAATATGGCTTTAGATTTGAAAAAAGTGCTAAAATAAGTATGTTTCTTCTTAGCCACCCTAATTTATTTGGTTGTAGGAAAACAAAAGGCAAAGAAAAAATTTTCATTTTCCTAAAAACATTTAACAATTTAAATCCTTAAAATTCAGTGGCATTTATATTATTTGGTAATGTTACTTGCTTTTTTGGAGTAAAATTGATCAAGTAGGTTGGACAGTTTGTACTTTGTAAATCCTTATACTTAAAAGGATTTAATGTTGTCATAATTCATTATTTCTATAAAGTTGAGCATGTATGTACTGCATCTTTGAAGATAATTGTCAAATTATAGTCCAGCTATGTAACTTTGTTTTCTTCTGCCTTTTCACAGACTGTTCACATACTTTTCCAATAGCTAGATTTCTAATATAATATGATTGTTGTAACCTTTCAGGCAGTGTTAAATTAACATTCTGTTAATAGGCTGATTTTTTTAAAAAATTTTAAAAAAAATCACAAAATGTCAAACAAGTATGAACCCATGTATTCATCACCTAACTTTAACAGTTGTAGTCAGTCTGCCTGCCTGCTCCCTCCTAATATAAAAAGTTAATAATTTCTTTAAAAGTCAAATAATTTAGTCAGTATTCATTTCCTTAATTATCTCAAATTGTTTTAGCTATTTGCTTGAATCAGAATCCAAGTAAAATTCATTCATTGCAATTGATTAGTATATTCTTTAAGTTCTTTTACATTTATGGGGTCCCTTTTTCATTTATTTTTAATTTATTCATTGAAAATCCAAGTTGGTTTTTCCATAGTAATTCTCTAGGCCAGGGCTTCTCAGACTTTCTTTATTTTTTATTTTTATTTTTTAAGGAAATACCGGGAATTGAACCTAGGTCCTCGTACATGGGAAGCAGGTGCTCAACCACTTGAGCTACATCCACTTCCCCCTTTACTCTTTTAAAAATTACTGAGAATCCAAAGGAGCTTTTGTTTATGTAGGATATATCTAATGGTGGTTACTATATTAGAAATTAAGACATGTTAAAATATTTTTTAATAATTTATTTTACATGTTAATAGAACATTTTTTTAATAGAACATTTTTAATGAAAAATAACTATTTTCTTTAAGAATTAGGGAAGAGTGTTTTACATTTTTGCAAATCTCTATAATGTCTTAATAAAGACAGTTGGATTCTCATATCTGCTTTTGCATGCAGCTTGCTATATCACACATCACGTAACCTTCCACTCTACTGTACTTATGTGAGAGAATAGAATGAAACAGACAAACGATGTCTTACTCTTATTATGAAAGTATTTTTTACTTCATGGACTCCATGAGAGGGCTTTGAGTCCCCCCAGGGATCCATGGACCATTTACTGAGAACTACTAGACTTTTTAAAATAAATTGGTAGTTAAATCTAGAAGCCAGAAAACATTTTTTTTGCCTTAAATAGACATGTTCCCTCCAAAATATTAATTCCCCTGAAAACTTAAATTTATGAAATTTCACTTTAACCTATAATATGATCTTCTTTAGATTCTCTTTCCCATGACATAATGCTTTTTTTAAATTGATGATTTTATGTTATTTTTGCTGCTAAAGAAATTAATTTTAATTTTCTAATAAAAATAAAAGTGTGCACCCAAATAAACAAACATGTGAAAATATGTAATTTTACAGGTGGACTTTTAATAACATGATTTGAAATGTTTAAGTAAAAGTTTCTCCTTTTGGCTTCTTTTGTTAGCAAATGTTTATTGAGTTCCTACTCTGTTACTAGACCACTGGTGATTCAGCAGATAAAAAGACACACAGCTGTCTTCATGTAGCTTACTTATCTGTCAGGGGAATGGAATTTACTAAACTAGTAACTGCTCAGTGATAGGAAGGAGACATATAACTGGCAACCTAACCTTCTTTAGGTAATCAGTGCAGGCTTCATTGATTTGGGATTTGAAGTATGAGTAGAAATTACTAGGAACCATACAATGAATATAGACATAGTTCTTAATCATTTGGATGTCTGCTTATGTAGAACAACTTTATCTGAGAGTTTAAATAGAATAGTTCATAAATCCTTTTCTGAGCTAGGTAGGATAATAAATGTTTTAGGTAAGCTTTTAGTGCTTTATGTCTGGAAAAAATTTTAAATGATGAGAATATATATTTTTCTTTTTGTTTGTAATAATTCATTAATAAAGAGAATTGTAATGGTGAATCATTTATTTAGTCACCTTTGTTGTCGTCTTTTTTTTTTTTTTTCAGGCGTATATCTCCCTTTTATTTATTTATTTATTTTACCCGGAGGTCCCGGGGATCGAATCCAGTTCCCTCCATATGGCAGATGGACGCCCAACCATTTGAACCACATCGGCCCCCTTGTCTCTGTTTTTTGGTCATTTTCAATTTCTAGCATAACTCTTGGCTACTTACTGTCTTGCTTTCCGTTTTCTTTTTCTTTAGTCTTGCTTTCCTTTTATAACTTTTTCTTAGTCCCTTCTCTCTCTCACAACTGAGAAAACTGGGGGGAAAGGTGTACCATGATGTGTTAAATGCTGATTTTCCAGGTGTATTTAAAATGTGTATATACAGTATACATATACTCAAATGTATGTATATATGAATGAGTAGGTAATAACATGCACATAATACAAAATTCAAAAGATAAAAAAGAGTATAATGAGAGGGGTAAGGCTCCTTCCCATTCCTGTTTCCAACTCATCCATTTTCCTTACCCAGAGTCAGTCCCTTAATGTTTATATATTCCAGAATTTTCTTTACATGTACAAGAATATATGCATGTTACTATTTTCTCTCTTGATTAGACAAATGGTAAATCACTACCTAGACTTCTCTGTGGTTTGCTTTTTTCCTTTAATATGTTTTACAGATTGTGATATACTTGTACACATGATGTTGCCTCATTTTTTTAAAATGACTGCATTGTATTCCATGTTTATGGATCCAACAAAATTTTATTTTATTTTTTAATTTATTTTAGGAGGTACTGGGGTTTGAACCCAGGACCTCGTGCATGGGAAGCAGATGCTCAACCACTGAGGTGCATCCACTCCCCAAAAGAGAGTTGGTTT
>JAKSZT010054215.1:43085150-43151664 GCA_026826555.1 Tolypeutes matacus
ACTTCAGCTACATCTGCTCCCACCAAAATTTATATCACCATTACTCTGTTGATGGATATTTAGGATGTGTCCATTTTTCCTATTTCAACTTCTAAATATTAGTAAGTTCATTTTCACCCCTACCCATTTCAGATGGCTCTCTTTTTCATAGCCTAAGTTTTCATAAGTATTTGGGTATATCTGGTAGGGTATCCTTTCCTCTCCTTCACCCCAGACATTGCTCTTCTTTTTTTTTCCCACAGAGTTTTCTTGTTTACTTCTGTTTTATTTTTTCATATAAACTGTAGAATCAGTGTATAATTTGTAGGGAAAAAAAAAACAAAACATTTAGGTATTTTTGGGGTATCACTTTAATTTATACACTAACTTAAAATCATATCTTTATGATGTCAGATCACCTTAGCTTGTAAATTGTGCAAATCTTATTCTAAATGTGATTTTATTGTAATTGTTTAAATAAGTGGTTCTCATACTTGTGCAGATATCAGTTCATGATGCTCTGGTAAAGCTCTGTAAGAAGCATAATGAAATGCTCATATACATTTATTTATTTTTTAATGAAAAAGCATGAGATTTTATTAGAATTGTATAATTCACATACTAGTTATTTACATAAAAGTAAACACAAAATTACATATTTAATTATTTTATCCTCCAAGTCATCAACTTCAGAAAATTACTCACTAGAATAATGATAGTATAAAATTTCCTATTTTAATAGGAAACTTGGATAGGAGCAATATCATACACGTTTAAAATAACTGTTTAACTTTTTGCTAAATGTATCTTATATTTAATTCTAGTACAAGTAGAAGACAGTGTCAAAGGATTGCCACATTATGAGAGAAGACATAAAATTGAAAAAAAAATTATATCAATTAAATTTTTTCTGTAAATTGTGAAAATGGTTTGTTTTAGTTGATTTCTGTGATGGCACATTTTGGTCTAGTTTAGTGAACGTAATTCTATTGCAAAAGCTTGGTTTAAAAACCTTAGACATTTTGCCTTTTTTTAGTAGAGTATTATGAATCACTATCTTCAAAAGCCATTTATCTAGATTTATCTAGTTTTACTAAATGTACTCAGTAAATCAACTAATATTTATTGAGATTTAATCCAAGTAACTTATTTGCTAGAATTTTTAAGATGCTGTTGAAATTAGGTGCCTCCCTCCCATATCGGAGGTCCTGGGTTCGGTTCCTGGTGCCTCCTAAAGAAACAAGGAAGACAAACAGACACTGCAAGGGCAAACAACGAAGGGTGGGGAGAAATAAAAAAATAAAATCTTTAAAAAAAAAAAAAAAAGCTGTCGATAGGCTACAACTAGCACATATAAAATATGTGATTAAAAATAATTTCATGGGGGTGGATGTGGCTCAAATGGTTGGGCGTCCGACTCCCATATGGAGGGACCTGGGTTCGATCCCCAGGACCTTCCGGTAAAATAAAAAAATAAAAAAAAAAATAAATAAAAATAATTTCATTTATGCATTTATAACTTGGATTATCTTTTCTACTTGCTACCATCAGTAAGTTCCTTTTTATGGTGAATTTCATTATATGTTTATACCACATTTTGTTTATCTTTATCCATTCATCTGTTGATGCATATTTGGGTTGTTTCCACCATTTGGCTACAAATTATGAGCATTTGCTACAAATATCTGTTACAGTCCTCCGCCCACCCCCAATTCTTTTGGGTATATGCCCTAGGGGTGGAATTGCTGAGTCAAATGGTACTTCCAAGTTTAACTTTGGAAGAACCACCAAAGTGTTTTCTATAGTGAGTGCACCTTTTTACATCCCCACCAGCAGTGTATGAGGATTCCAGTTTCTCTATATCCTCTCCAGCACTTGTTATTTATGTATATTTTAAATAGCCATCTTTATGGCTATGAAGAAATATCTCCTTGTGGTTTGGATTTGCATTTCCCTGATGACTAATAATGTCGTGCATCTTTTCATGTGCTTATTGGCTGGCCATTTGTATATTTTCCTTGGAGAAATATCTATTCAAATCCGTTGCCCATTTTTGAATTGGGTTGTCTTTTTATTATTGCATTGTAAGAGTTCTTTATATATTCTAGATATAAGTCTCATTAGATATGTGATTTCCAAATATTTTCTCCTGTTCTGTGCATTGTTCTTTTACTTTTATGATAAAATTCTTTGATGCACAAAAGTTTTTGATTTTAATGAAGTCCAATTTATCTATTTTTTCTTTTGGTGCCATAGCTAAGAAACCAGTGCCAAATGCAAGGTCATGAAGATTTTCCAACTCTTGTTTTCTTCTAAGAGTTTTATGGTTTTAGTTTTTGCATTTCAATTTAATTTTTATATCTGGTATGAGTTAGTGTTCCAACTTCATTCTTTTTTTTTAGGAGGTACCAGGGATTGAACCCAGGACCTCATATATGGGAAGCAGGCATTCAGTCACTGAACTACACCCACTCCTCCCAACTTCATTCTTTGGCGTGTGGCTATTCAGTTGTTCCAGCACCATTTATTGAAAAAACTTCTTTGCCCCATTGTCGAAAATCATTTAACCATACATGTAAGGATTTATTTCTGGACTCTCATATTCCATTGATCTCTATGCCTGCCCTTTTGCCTGTACCACACTGTCTTGATTACCATTCTTTTGTGATATGTTTTGAAATGGGAAGTGTGAGTTTTCTTGCTTTGTTCTTTTACAGGATTGCTTTGGCTTTTCTGGGTCCCTTGCATTTCCATGTGAATTTTAGAATTAGCTTATCAATTTCTACAAAGAAGACAACTGGGATTCTGATAGAGATTGCATTGAATCCGTAGATCAGTTTGGGAGTATTGCTATTTTAACCATATTAAGTCTAAGAAACCATGAAAATGGGATGTTTTCCCATTTATTTAACCCTTTTATTTCTTTCAACAGTGTTTTAGTTTTCAGAGCAAAGTTTTGCATTTCTTTATTAAATTTATTCCTGAGTACACTATTCTTTTTGATGTTATTGTGAATGGAATAGTTTTCTTAATTTCATTTTTAGGTTGTTTATTTGCAAGAGTAGAAAACTAGATTTATTGATTTTTGTATATTGATTATGTATCCTGCAACTTTGTTGAACTTGTTTATTGGTTGTAATAGTTTTTTAATGGATTTCTCAGGATATTGTATATAGAAGATTATGTCATCTGCGGACAGAGATAGTTTTACTTCTACCTTTACAATATGGATGTCTTTTCCTTCTTTTTCTTGCCTAACTGCCCTTGCTAGACTCTCTAGTACAGTGTTAAATAGAAGCAGCAAGTGGACATCTTTGTCTTATTCCAGATCTTAGGTGAAAAGCATCTAGTTTTTCACCATTAAGTATGCTGTTAAGTGTGGGGTTTTCATATATGCCCTATATCAGGTTGAGGAAGTTCCCTTCTTTGACTAGTTGGTTGAATTTTTTTTTTTTTTATCATGAAAAGGTGTTGGATTTTGTCAGATGTTTTTCTGTGTCTCTTGAGATGATTATGTGATTTTTTTGCTCCCTTCATTACATTACTTTTGGATGAGAACCACCTTTACATTCCTGCAGTAAAACCCACTTGGTCATGCTATAATAATTCTTTGTGTTGCTGAATTCAGTTTGATAGTATTTTGTTGAAGGTTTTTGCATCTATATTGGTAAGAAATATCATTTTGTAGTTCTCTCTTTTTTTAAAAAAGATTTATTTTATTTATTTGTATCTCCCTATTCCCCTCATTGTTTGTCCTTGCTGTGTTGTCTTCCTTGTTTCTTTAGGAGGTACTGGGAACCAAACCTGACCTCCGATATGGGAGGGAGGTGCCTAATTGCATGAGCCACTTCCGTTTCCTGCTTTGTTGTGCCTTTCATTGTGTTTAGATGTCTCTGTATGGTTTTGGTAGCAGGTTAATTCTTGCCCCAAAAAATGAGTTGGGAAATGTTCTGTTTTTTTTGCAAGATTTTGTGAAGAATTGGTATTCTTCTTTAAATGCTTGATAGAATTCGGAGGTGCAGCCATCTTGACCTGGGCTTTTCTTTGAGGATAGTTACTTGATTACTAATTCAATCTCTTCACCCCCCCCCCACTTCTCTTCCCCGCCCCCCCTTCCCCCTTCTCTTCCCCGCACCCCCCCCTTTCCCCACTTCTCTTCCCCGCACCGCCCCCCTTGCTATCTGTGTTCATTCCCTGTATGATCTTCTGTGTCTGTTTCTTGCATTCTCTTCTCATTTTTTCTCCTCCAGGCTTCACCGGGATTCGATCCTAGGGACCTCCGATGTGGGAGAGAGGCACCCTGTCACTTGCACCACCTCAGTTCCTTGTTTCTGGCACCTTGACTGTCCCATCTCTCTTTTGTTGCATCATCATCTTGCTGAGCGGTTTGCTGCAGGCCTGGCTCGCTTTTTTACCAGGAGGTCTGGGGGATTGAACCCGGGTCCTCCCATATGGTAGACAGATGTCCAATCACTTGAGCCGTATCCTCTTCCCCTCTTCACTTTTATAGGTCTATTCAGATAGTCTGTTTTTCTTGTCAGTTTCAGTAGTTTGTGCCTTTCTAGGAATTTGTGAATCTTTGTGTGTTTCACCTACTTGGAGTTTGTTAGGCATCTGCATGTGTGAGTTACTGTTTTTCGGTAAATTTGGGATGTTTTCTGCCATTATGTCATCAAATATGTTTTCTGCTCCTTTCTCTCCTGTTATTCCCATTTTGCACCCCGTATGTTGGTGTTCCACATTTTTCTGTGGCTCTGTTCATTTTTCTTCATTCTTTTTTTCTGTTTGTTAATCTTTCTCCTGCCAGTTCATGTGTACTGTTGAGCTCCTCTGGCGAGTTTTTAATTTCAGTTATATTTTTCAACTCCAGAATTTCCATTTGGTTCTTTTAAAAATCATTTTTCTCTTTATTGCTATTCTGTTTGATGTGACATTGTCATTATGCTTTCCTTTATGTCTTTAACTTGTTTTCATTTTTGTTGTGTAAACATGTTTGTAAAGGCTACTTTGAGGTCTTTAAAACTTTTTTTTTTTTTTTAACATAAATCTAATATCTGGTTGCTCACAAGTAAGTTTCTTTTGCCTGCTTTTTTTTCCCCTGGCATGTTTGTCATACTTTCCTGGTTTTTGGAATGCCATGTAATTTTATGTTGGAATTTGGGCTCTTTAGATAATATATTTTAGTTACTATGGTTACTTGTCCACCCTCCCCAGAGTTTATTATTGTTATTTGTTTTATTATTTGTTTTAGTGACGTCTGTTTCCCACATTGTTAAGGCTGTGAGATTGCTCCTCATGAAGTTACAGCTTTGAATATGCCCACAGTTAGCCTGGTATGACAGTGGTATTGTAGGGCTCTCTTCTTCTGTTTTCCTGACTATACCTACCTATTAACCTTCACTAATTCCTGGCTCATTCCTACAATATTTTCAATAATGTCTCGTGACATAAATTGTTCTACAAACAAATCCAATAAAATTGTGCCTCCTTTGAAGGAATGGTTTCTGAAGTCAGTGTTGTTCCATATTCCTTACCACAGAAGGGCTCCTACCAGGTGTCTCATTCTTAGGCCTTTGCTGCAAACTAGCCTTCCTGCTGTCCAGTCTGTGTCCTAATTAAATCTGTGCATTTCTTCCTGATTGCCTTTACCACACCCCCGCTGTTCTTGAATTGCACCCTCAGGCAAATGAAGTTGGTTCCTTTGGGAAGAAATTAGGAGCTATTTGTTTCAGGGCCTCCTTCTCCTAAGGTAAAATCTTTGAGTCAAGATTCTAGAGCTGGAGGTGGGAACAATGGTAAACTTCTCTCTGAATGATACCCTCACTCTAGGAGTTGAGTGTTTGGTGGGGGTGGAGGGCAGTAACTGAGTTTCTCTGGGCTTGCCTTTCCTGTGTGGAACCTACACCTCATGAGACAGGGCAAGGGCTTTTAGGGCCTCAGTATTCTTTACACTCTACACTTGAGCTGGAGCCCTAGACCTAACTCACCAAGACTTAGCAAGATGTTGCTGGGGTTGGGGTGAGAAACACGGAAGTCCTGCTCCAACTGGGAAGAAAGCTTTCTGGCTGGGAATCGGGGAAAGAGGATGTGTTCTTGGCAGCAGCAGTCTGTGATAGTCTTTACCTCACTGAGCTGGGAGGTGGGAGAGACAGTGTGGTCTTGGTTCAAATACCACAGACTCTTGCTTTTTCTTACCCAACTTTCATAGATTCATTTGCTGTTTGCACTTAGAGCCATTTCCAAAGGCTTTTTAAATGATTGTGGGTTTTTTTTTTTTTTTAAGATTTATTTTTCAAAAATTTATACCCCCTTCCCCGCCTCATTGTTTGCATTTGCTCTGTCTGTTCTTTGTGTGCTCGTTGTCTTTTTTTATTTTGGAGGCAGTGGAACCAAACCCGGGACCTCCCATATGGAAGGGAGGCACCTAATCGCTTGAGCCATCTCCGCTCCCTGCTTTGTTGTATCTCTCATTGTGCTTTCCTCGTGTCTCTTTGTTGTATCATCCTGTTGGGTCAGCTCACCGTGCCAGCCTGTGGCGTCAGCTCACTGTCTTGCTTGTCTTCTTTAGGATGCATGGGGGAAAAGAACCCGGGACCTCCCATGTGGTGGGTGGGAGTTCATTTGCTTGAGCCACATCCGTTTCCATTCCTTCATACTTTCCACTAGTTTCACTGGGGAGTGGGTCTTCAGAGCTTCTCACGTTATAAGGCCAATAGTTGATCTCCTGAACTGTATACCTTTTAATCCATCACCTGTGTGTCTCAGAATCTATTTTATAGAAGTACTTTCTCAGGTTATAAAAGATAAAAAGTATTAAAGATTTGAAACAACCTATTTATCTTGTGACTAGGTAGCAGTTAAAAGCAACGAAGCTGTTAGAAATTTTGTTAACAGGTCTATTTGTATAAATACAAAAATGTCTTGGGTATATGAAGTGTTAAGAAAGCTATTTGTAAAATATTATTTGTGGCATCATCTCATTTATGAAAAAAATCTTATGTCTGTATATAGGTATCAGTATATAATATTTGCAGATGCACACAAAGTGTTCTGAAAAGGATACACACACCAAATTATTAACCCATATATATTTATATGACAAGGGGGTAGAGATGAAGTGATACTTTACTATTAATATACTCTCACCTGTTGAGTTTTCTAATTTACTTTTTCATGGGCTTTTAAAAATCATACAAGATATTGAACTTCCCCAAACCTATAACCTGATTCAACATAATTAACAATGTTTTCCTTGTTTTATGTATCTAAATCTCCATCCCCTTTTTTCTTCATTATTTAAATTAAATCCTAGATATCAAATCATTTTATCCATAATATATCGGTTTATAATAGGAAAATTAATACTGCTATTAAAAATTTAAGATAATCATAAGAGCATTTCACACTTAAGAAAGTTAACTATGATTTTTGATGATCTTTAACTTAGTTCATTTTCAGTAGTCAAAATGTCTCTCAAAAAATATTTGTTTATAGTTAATGTTCAAAACAGAATGCAACAAGGTCCTTACTCCCCCCACAGCCAATTTTTTTTTTTTTTCGTGAAATTTATTTTTTGAGGAGACTGTCACATGGATTATAGAATTTTCCCCGTTCTGGTTTTGGCTGATTCCATCTTTATTATGTTGTTCCCAAGGAATATTTCATTGGAGTTGTGCATTTCTTCTCATTCATGATTTCTAAGGCTTTAATCTCCCTTGCCTGGGCCATTTCTTCCTGTTTATTTGTATGTTTTACAACCTTTTATTGAAACCTGGATATTTTGGTATTTTAATCTTATTGCTTGAAACTAGACTGTGAGGAATCTGTTCCTTAAACTTGCATCCAGCTAGTGTTATGATACAGCTTTCCTTGAATGTCAGGAGCTAACAAAAAAAGGAAAATAAGAAAACACCTTTCCCAGTCTTTGCAGATTGGACTTTGTGAATGCCCTCCTTCAGGGCTTATCTATACATTGGATTTATTTATTTATTTAAAAAAAAATTTTTTTTTTTTTTTAAGATTTTATTTATTTATTCATTCATCCCCCCCCTTGCTGCTCGTGCTCGCTGGGTCAGCTAACCACGCCATGCAGGCGGGCTTGCCTTCACCAGGAGGCCCTGGGAACTGAACCCGGGGCCTCCCATATGGCAAATGGGAGCCCCACTGATTGAGCCACAGCCGCTTCCCTATACATTGGATTTAGAGAATAACTCTAGGTCAAAGTTCAGGGACCTCCTGGATCCTTTTTTTTTTTTTTTAAACTTTATTTTGTGCATTTAATAATTGAAAATATACACAATTAAAAACTAAAAAGTAAACACAGATGAATAAGTACATACATTTCTCAGTTAAATGTACTGGATACTTATGCTTTTTTTTTTTTTTTTTTTTTAGTCAAATAATATGTTACACCAGATCCTTTCTGCACATGCTTCTTGTCTTGGCCTTGCATGTGTGGCCCTAGGAATTTCCCCATTTACAGGCTTCTGAATGTCCCCTCTTCCCTAGGAAACAATTTTCTTAAAATACTGGGAACTGCACTTTATGTCCTGCAGCCAGCAATCCCTTGCTCCAGGCAGCACGCCTTGATTGACTCAGGCAGCAAGAATTCTGTAGGAGAGCTCCGTGAACCATCTTCTACAGGCAGGGCAAATTCTGGGACAGAAAATCCCTTAGTCTTCCACCCCACAGATTGGACCAGACATACATGCTCCTGGTATGTGCACGAGGGCTACTGTATTCCCTCCAGAACAGTGTCCAGGATCCACACTGGGAGTGTGGCCAGCTCTATGCCATATCAGTGAGGGGAAGGAGAGGGGTGCCATAAGATCCTAATGCTTTTAAATGACCTTTTTCTTGATTTTGTGGTTGCTTATTACTGCAGTCCTTTAACTATTTTCTGGAGCTTTGAAAAAGATGTTTCTATCAGTTTTGCTGGTTGTTAAAGACTTCTGTGGGATAATGGAGCCCTGAAGCATTTCATTGCACCATCATGATTCTGGTTATTGGTTCTAATTTAAACCTTTGTGTTTCTTTGAATTTCCTCTTCACGTTACTTATCTGTTTTCTATAGAGTATTGATTTGTGATAACTCTAGAATGGAGGGGAAAGTGAAAATACTTTTTATTTTTTTAAAGATATATTTTATTACTTTATCCATTTAAACTGAGGTCAGAAGGATGGGTAGAAGTTGGGGAAGTTGTAGGAGCAGTAGTGTTGGCGTGAAGAGAAAATGGTGTAGAGAGTTGTAGCCGTTGGGCAGTTTGATGTAATTATGAATTCCAAAAATAGATAATGGATTATGCTTGTAAACTGGTCTGCTAATCTGGGCATGATTAACTTATGACTAGGCGTTAATTGGGCCACATCAGTAGGGCATCCAGCCCCATCCCTTGGTGGGTGGAGGAATCAAATATAAAAGGCATGGCAAGAACAGAGTTGAAGCAGTTTTGAGTTGGAGTTTTGATGTTGCAGTTCTGGTGAAGAAGGAGAGAAGGCCCCGGGATAGAGACGAGCCATTCACCTGAGAGTTAACAGCTGGCCTTGTGGAGAGAAGCAAAGTCTAGAGAGCTTTATAGTCTACAGCTGACCTTGTGGAGGAAACAGAGACCCTAAGCCCGGAGAGAAGCGAAGCCCCAGGAAGAGAGGAACCCAAGAAGCCTGAACCCTGGCAAACGTCAGCAGCTGTCTTGCTCCAACACATGGCAGTGGATTCTGGTGAGGGAAGAAACTTATGCTTTATGGCCTGGTAATTGTGGACTTCTACTCCAAATAAATACCCTTTATATAAACCAACTGATTGTTGGTATTTTGCATCAGCACCCCTTTGGCTGACTAATACAAGAGTGGAGACATATTGTAGGGCCTTATGGGTTGCATTAAGGATTTAAAAAATGTCATCTGGGGAACAACAGAAACTCTTTGAAGAGTTTTAAGAAAGAAGTGACAGATCAACTCCAACTGAGAACCTGAACTCTTCCACAGAATGGGCTGCCAAAAGTGTGAGGTATCTGGTAGTGGTACAGAAAGAAGTACAACAGCTCTATCCGTTTCTCATTCACCTCAGCCAGCTGTATCTGACTGAACTCTTGCCTGGAACAGGTTAAAACTCATTGAAAGAATTATCTATTGATTATGCACTTTCTGTGGTAAAAAAAATTACTAAGTTAAAAGTAGATTCTGCTTAACAACTGTGCCTATGCCAGCAGCAGAAGAAAAGTAAACTCTTATAACTATTAGAATCTATAGATTTTGGAAACAGTCTCTCAGAATAGAAGCACTTGTGTATACTGTACAGACCTCTTCTGCATCAGAAATTGTTCATTTCCACTAAAAATGTTTTTAAATTTTTGTGTCTTACACCATTTTTATATTTAGGTATAAAATTGTCACTAAACATTAAAGGACTGAATTAGATCTATCACCATGCTTTCTGGAATTAAGACAATGAGGGTTTGGTTGGGAGAGAATCCAGTAAACTGGAGGTGGGCATACTGTGGGGGTTGATTGCTGTGGTGGGACTTAAAGACAGCATGAAGAAACCAAGGAGTCTGGAGATAAGGTTCTAGAAAGTGGAAGAAACGTTCAAAGCTTTTCTAACTCCTTGTTTTCAGAAGAGATAACTGGAGATTATTATGGAAAACATTGTTTTTGTTATTCATTTTATTAAAATGGAGGCAGTAGAATTAATACTTGGGAAAACCTGGAGATTATCTGGATAATTCACTTGGAACAGGCTCTTTTTTATTTTACTTCTAGTAAATTGAGGCTTATGCAGAAAACCTTTGTTTAATTCTTGTTTGGATTTCACTAGACTTCTGTAGCAATATTCTACCTTACACTGCCTCAGGTTTATTCTGAATGGCAGTTATTGAAAAGAATTATATAACTATAGAAGGTGAAATAAATTATTTTCTTGTTATTTACTTCCTATTAGAGTGGAGATACAGCAAATGAGAAGTTCCATTTGGAGATTTTGTCAAATAAGAATTTACTATAAGTGAATGGAAGAATTCCTTTTCTTTGTGCCACCTCCCTAAAAAACTAAGGACTTATTAGGGGTGATTAGATGTGGGCAAGGAGGAACCATATAGAAAAATGAAAGACAAAATCCCCTTATCACAACTCTCGTTTTGGATCCTTTCTTATTTTAAGGTCTATTGAAGTATCCTTATTGCTCAATTTTACCTATTTTTATTTTCTCTAATGCACCTGAAGGTGTCTTTTCCCTGCCTCTTAAACTTCAATACTTCTCTGTTTCTAAAAGGAAGCTTAAAATTGTTTACTTGGTATTTAATTTAACATCCTCCCTCCTTCCCAGCGTCACACTCCATCACTCCCTTGTACATAATCAACAATGCACTCATTAGATGATGCACTGGGACTCCTGTCTGGAATGTTGTTTCCACTAATGTTTCATTGCACATTTACACTTAATGACTTAAAATAGGACCTGTGAACTTTATTATAAGTCTTGTTTTATTACTTGTACCTAATGCAGTGTCTGTAAACATGGTAGGTACAAAATAATTATCATTCTTTGATTGAATGAATGGCATGAGATCCTATCATTTTAAATTATCTTTTGGTTAAGGTTAAATACACTTATAGTTCCACTGAACTAAATTATAGAACATAATTAAATTACAGTTAAAATTTGAGTACTTAATATGTGCCTACTGCACAAGCAAACATGTATAACATCTCATTTTAGTCTGTAGTTATTCATTTTACCAGGGAAATAAATGAGGCTGGCCAACAGTTACTAGTGAATCTTTAATAGACTTTTAAGATGATGCTTTTTCTCCTGATTTCCTGCTGTAAGATCTGCAGAAATGCTCATTCTCATCATTGATATATGTGTGTATGTATACCTACATGTATATATATATATATATATATATATATATTTGTTTATTCAATTTTTTGCTACTACTTTCCAGGTAGAAGGCTTCCTCTGAAAAGAAGGTTCTTATATTTACATATAACATAATAAAATTTTAGCCATTTGTTGTATTTGTCAGCATTGTTGTCTAGTAGTATTAAATTTCAATCTTCATAAAACGTGTGATTAATTTAGATTGACAATCTACATATCAAAATAGTCTTCTGTACAATGTAAGAAAATAAATAATCTTCCTACCACTTTCTGCTTATGACCAAGTGAAACTAGATTATAAACTGATTATGGAAAAAAAAAAAAAAGATTATGAACTACTGACATTAATGGCATTTCTTCAATCCTTTCACTGGCTAAGTTTGTTTAATATTTTTTATGATTATTTTCTAATAACCCAGACTCTGATTTCCTTTTGAGCCTGGTAATTTATTATTTTTTGTGTATATGGTTGTGGGTGTGTGAACCTATTTATAGACAAGGCCCCAGGACAAAGAGCTGTACTTAATACCCACAGGAGCTTAAAATTTAACTCAGAGAGGTAAGATCTAAGAAAATAGTGCCTCATAATATGTGTTTGATGGTGCTTATACTTTATTGGTAAAAACTATATAGCAGTACATACAAACTGACACAGTGGAATATGTTTATGATTGCTTCTAGTGTTGATGTGACACATTATCTAAAGGAGAAAAGAAAACTAACATTTTAGAAAAAACTAACATCTATCATATGCTAGTTTGCATGGAGCTTCCAATCTCCTGACTGAATAGGAAAGATTATTTTTGGTCTGTGCCCAGCATGGTCCCTGGCACATAGCAAACATTAAATAAATGCTAGTTAAATTGAATGGAAGGTTTGGAAAAGAAGTGATTTTAAATAGGTGTCATTGGAAGGGAATTGGTGAGCAACAGAACATAGGAACTAAGTCAGAACCATTGTTTAGCCCTATATTCTGTTGCTAACAGAGCTGTTTCTTTAAGGAATTATGAAATAGCTTGTTTGCCCTTTTGTTAACTTTTTATGTTTTTTTTTAAGATTTTATTTTTATTTATTTATTTATCCCTCCCTCCCTGCCTGTGCTCATTGTGTCCATCCGCTGTGCGTTTCTCCATATCTGCCCGTCTCCCCCTGCTGCATCATCCTGCTGTGCCATGCAGGCCATCAGCCCGCTGTGCCACTCGGGCCGGCCAGCCCCCATCAGGAGGCCCAGGGACTCGAACCTGAGGCTGTCCATATGGTAAACAGGAGCCCAACCAATTGAGCCACAACTGCTTCCCATTTTTTATGTTTTTTTAAAACAACAATCTGTTTTGCTGTTATTTTAAAAATTAATAAAATTCATTTGAAAACCATTTTTGTGACTTTGTTCTGGCATTGTTTGTTGTGATTAGTTCCATTAATTTATTACTTCCTCTCTGGAAGGGTACACATAGTTCTAAGTGAGAGTAAATTTTTTTTCCTTGAAAATTTGGGGAAGGACATAAATGATGGCAATTTCTAGATATTTCTCCTGGTTATCTTGAGTTCCTCAAGGAAAAATATGAAAGTAAAATCTAGGTATTTGGACCCCATACCAAGTCTCTTCCTCCTGGTACAAGGTTTGCCCTTTAGAATATATTCAGAAATATATGTTGGAATCTTGTAAATGTTTAGTGTGTATTGTAGAAGCTATTCTGAATTATTTTTTGAGAGATTAGTAATCCATGGATTTAAATGACATTCTTAAAATATTTTAATTGAGCTGCTACTAAATCTCAACAGATAATATTCTCTGATTTATGACAGGAAGCATAGTCTCGTTAGTAAGAGGGAATGTTTTGGAGTTAGAGTGCTAACTTGATCCTTTCCTAACTATTTCACTGTGGGCAAATTATACTTAACCTTTTTGATGTCTGTTTGTTCTACTGCCAAATGGACATAATAATGGTACCTCAGGTTGTATGGATTGCATTAAGTAATACATGTGAAGTGCTTAGACTAGTGTTTAGTACATGTTGAAAATTCAGTAAACATTTTCATTATTATGAAAAGGAGCCCATTGATTGGTTCAGGTACCCATTCAAAGGAACTGCAGGGAGTCTCCCAATTAGGCAATTATAAAAATTTGAATTCCTCAACTCATTTTGATGCTAGGAAGGCAGATACTTGAATAATAGTAGCTTTTCTTGTGGGTAGAATTAAGAGAGTAGGAGGAGGTAAAAAAAGACACAGTTGCATATTTGGAAAGTTTCTCTTATCCTTTTCATAGGAAGGAGTCCTAATAGGCGGGTAGCAAATTTAAACAGGGAAATCAGTCTACGCAATGATATGGCACAGGTTTGTAAAATCTGATTAGTTGTGACTCAATATTTTGTAGTTTCTTTTTTTTTTGGTGTGGGTGTGATAGTTATTTTATTTTTATTTTTTTTAAAGATTTTATTTATTTATTCATTCATCCCCCCCCCTTGCTGCTCGTGCTCACCGGGTCAGCCAGCCACGCCGTGCGGGCAGGCCTGCCCCCACCAGGAGGCCCCGGGAACCGAACCCGGGGCCTCCCATATGGCAAACGGGAGCCCTACTGACTGAGCCACAGCCGCTTCCCCCATTTGCTTTTTTTTTTTTTTTTTTTTTTTACCGGGAGGTCCCGGGGATTGAACCCGGGTCTCTCCATATGGGAGACGGATGCCCAACCAGTTGAGCCATATCCGACCCCTTGTAGTTTCTTGTAATAAGTTTGGGTCTCTGGTTTTCCCTCATGAAAGATGTGAACTCAAAAGTGGCTTTTTTTGTTTGTTTCTTTTATTTGCTTGTTTGTTTATTATTTGTAAAAGTGGCTTTTTTAATATACAGAATGCTTAAGTTTTTTAATTGAATACTTAAATCTAGACGACCAGTGCAGCCTTCCCGAAATTTTTTTTCCTTAAAACCAGTAAGCTGGCTCACATGAATAGTACACTGGCTACTTGGACTTGACCGTAAATTCCCGACACCATTATAAAATGGATGCCACAACGTATGCTGTGTATAATAAAATTGTACTATTTTAAATGATTCAAGTTTAATTCTAGTAAAATTATATTATGAAAATAGTCAGTGTAAAAGGTTATATTCAGCCAAATAAATTCTTCTTAAGCATGTGATCTTGTTTGAGTCATGTTCAGTGACTATGCCATGTAACACTGTAATCAGTAAAAATGAACTCTAGCCCACAGTTGTTGAAATCTTGTCTGCCCCCTTAGGAAGATAATTGCACTCACAGAATATAGTGAGTAGGGGTGTGTTTTTGTCAAGGTGAATTCAGTTATTCTAGGCTGTGTCATCCAAAGAGGGAGAAAAAAAATCTAAGCTTTGCCCAACTGGTTGGTGTCTCTAACATTTATTCTCTTAACTTGGCAAATATTTATTGCATAAACAAAAAATATGTAGTTATTCAAAATGATGTCTTTTTCAACCTATTTACATTTTGTGCTCTTTTGTTGTTTCATAATAACAACATTGATATTGAATCAACATGGGTATTAAAACAATCAAATTCAATTTGGGATTCAAGGTGCCATCTTAATGAAATGACAAATCACCATCTTATTTTAAGAGGCTATGTTTCATATAGTTTGTAATGGTTTTAATAAAATTTATTATAGAATAGTCACAGAGATGCGTTTTTACACAGACATTTGGGTTTCAGTATATAAAACTATTTGCGGGAAGCAGATGTGGCTTGGGGCCTGGGCTTCTGCCTACCACATGGGAGATCCGGGTTCGGTTCCCTGTACCTCCTAAAAAAAAGAGAAGACCAGCACACAACAAACAGACACAGTGAATGCAAAAACAACGAGGGATGGGGAGAAATAAATAAAATAATTCTTTAAAAAAAAACAAAAAACAAAAACTGTGAGTGGTGAATGGTGGTAATCAAGGATAAATTGTTTGGGTGATTTAGTGCAATTGCCAAGGAAACAAAAAGATTTATCATTGACTTTACTTCTTGCCGCTTTGGTTCTCTTTTTTTCTCACATTATCAGTTTTCAGAAGGCAAAGAATAGTCTTCCTGGTAAGTTTAGCAGCAGTGACTTGATTCATATGTTTGGTAGTAGAGTGGGAAGCTAAGATCGAACATGATACACAAAAGTCAGTAAGTTTATTATATTTCTCAAAATGCCTAATTTTTGGGAAATGAGATGGTTTGTCCAAGTTAAGTGAGGATATTTTAAGTAGATTTTTTATTTTTTATTTTTTTTTCAGCTAAACCAAACAGGAAGCTTACTTTTCTCTACCTAGCCAATGATGTCATTCAGAACAGCAAAAGGAAGGGACCGGAGTTTACAAAAGATTTTGCACCAGTTATAGTGGAGGCTTTTAAGCATGTTTCAAGGTATGATAAATGTCCTGGGTTCTAGGTAATGTTTTAAAAGCACAATTTGTCCTTTTGCTAAAATTTGCTTTAAATCATTAAAACAAACAAAAAAACCCAGGGAAGATATTTCTTTGAAGCTTTTGTTTGAAAAGACCTACTTTTGTAAAATGTTAATGGCATTTGTAAATGTATTAAATGCTTTCTGTGGAGGAAAAAAAATTTTGAACTGTTGCTAAGTTGGATATTTAGAGTACTTGAATCATAGCTTTCCTTTAAGAGACCAGAAGTAACATCCATATTGGAATGGCCATCGTTAAGAATGAATCAAGGTGTTGCATTGAAAATTTGTGTTCTATAAAGCTGACAATCTTCCAGCTAATATTTGTGGATAAAGTTGGTACCCTTTTCCTCCATATTGGTATTTAAAACAATTTGGGAATATTTATTTAAAATAGTTTTAAACCTGTTGACAGTTTTTGCTACAGAAAATTCTGAGGATGGAAGCCTATACTTTGGCTTATGTCCTTTTTACTTGCAAATATGTGGTAGATTAATTCCAAAAATTATATGCAAATATGTGGTAGATTACTGGGTAAACATTAAATTGGGGTAGACTGTTAAATCAATCTAAATTATCAAATTCAATAGTGAATGATGATGATCCATATTCAATGATACATTCTACTCACCACAAATCTTAGTCACAGTAGATACTTTTTAAAAAAAGTCACAGAGTGAAGTATTGTGTATTGCTTTCTTAAGTATTAGTAACTCTTACATTTAGATATTGTCTTCTATAGCCTTTTCAGATTTTGGTGTTTATTTTGGTATTTATCTTAGTCCTACACCCTCTTTTGTTCTTATTCTTCACCTGCCTTCTGGGTGATGTGATTTCTTACACTGCATGTCTTTAGTCATTATATATATCCTACTGACTCAAATCTTTAGTTCGGATGCCTTTTCTATCTTCAGACATACATGTCCAAATACCTATTGTCATTTCTTATTAGTATGTCTCCCAAACATCTCAAACTTTGTCTGATTCTGAACGAATTATGTCCTTGCTCTCTGTCAGAAACTCTTCTTTCTCCTTCATTCCTCATATCCCATGTAGTACATGTGCTCTAGGTTCCTTGGATTTCCTTCCATTCCAATTACCATAATGTCTTTTCTGTGTAATTGCAATCTCCTCCAGCTGAGCTTTCTGTCTCTGTATCGTTTAATCCATTTAAAAACTTGTAGCCTGAATTGCAGAGCTGATCATAATACTCCTTTGTCTTTGAGTGGTTCTCATTTGTCCTAAAAATCAAGTCTAAATTCCTGAGCTAGATATGATGTTCCTCCATGGCTCTGCCTCTCTCCAGACTTTTGTCTCACATTTCTTACAGTCTGTAGTCTGCACAGTAAGCTAACTGAACCTCTTCTAGTTTTTCCTGCCTTAGGGCTTTTTAAATGTTATTTCTTCTTAGAATTCAATAAAATGTTTACTGAGTGCCTACTATGTGCTAGGCCCTGAGGATACAATAGTGAACAAAACAAAGTTCTGTTTTGTGGAGCTTACATTTCAGTGGTGACAAAGGTAATATCTAGATAGGTAAGTGAATATTATGTCATGATAAATGCTATGAAGAAGCATAAAGCAGGGAAGGAACTCTAGAGGGTATAAGGTGCTCAATTATATTGTGTGGTAAAGAATGATACTTTGAGGAGGTGGCATTTGAATGGAAACTGTGTGCTAGGCATGTTTGACGATCAGCCAGGATATTAGTACAGGAGAGAAGGTATTAGTGAATGCACACTGAGAGGTAGCCAGGGAATAGGGTATGTTGGCCTTGTGGCCCAGGGTAAGGATTTGGGGTTTGTTCCTGGTATGATAGGTGTTGTTGGAGGATTGAGAGCAGCATGATCTGATTTATATGAGTTAGGATGCTTTGTAGAGAGTGGAGTGAAAGAAAGACTGAGACCAGGGGGAAGACTGTTGAAATAATCCAGGCAAGAGATAATAGTGGCTTAGTCTTACAGTAGCAGTGATAAAGGAGGTAGGAAGTAGTTGGGAGTAGTTTTCTGTTTCCTGCTTCCCTGTAAATCCAATCTTCAGATCTCAGATTAAATATAACATTCTCAAATAACCTTCCAGATCCCTCTTAAACTGGATCAGATCTATGTTAACACCTCTTTGTTCTCATTTGTAGCATTTATAAACAGCTGCCATTAAGCTCCATTTGTCAGTCCTATTCACTTTGGTACCCCAGTGTCAACAAATAAACATTTGTTGAATGAATTAAAAAATCACCTATTAGAAAGCCTCCCTTAGCCTATATTCAGCCCCAATTAGACTCAAAGTGCCTTCTTTGTAAATCCCTAGTAGCTGGTAATAACACTTTTAGGTTTATTGCAAATTTTTGTTTAATAATATGTCTACAAGCTTTTTAAGGAAAGCAGAAAGGATGTCTATCTTGGTTACCTCACCCCTAAATTTCTGGCCATATAGTGGTGCTTGGTAAACATTTGGATGTTTTTTTTTTTCAGGGAACGAATGTTTAATTTTATTTAAAATTAGTGTTACCTTTTATATAGCACTGTGCTTTTTTTCACTGCTAATAGTTTTATTTTTTCTTTAGTGAAACTGATGAAAGTTGTAAGAAGCACCTTGGAAGAGTGTTATCTATTTGGGAAGAAAGGTCTGTTTATGAAAATGATGTATTAGAACAACTTAAACAAGCTCTGTGTAAGTATGTAATTATTTATCATGATCATGTCAATAAAATGTAATCTTTTATTAAAACTTAAATGTTTTTTTGATTCAGATGGTGATAAAAAACCTAGGAAGCGAACTTATGAACAGATAAAGGTGGATGAAAATGAAAATTGTTCCTCTCTGGGATCACCAAGTGAACCACCTCAGGTATAAGTTTTTCTCTGTTAAGAGATATGTTGCTTTTACTTTGTATGGCCATTCAGCTTTATTAATTTTGATGTTTTACTTCTGTAAATTGATTTTAATTTTAATTTTAGGTGCAAGACAAGCTACATGCATATCTCTATTTTCTGGTGAATAAATTACTTATGTTTAATGCAGTATGTTGTGTATACTAGGTAATCATTTTACATAGAGAGAGGATTACTGGTTGCTAATGTGATTAGGTCTAATGAGAAATCAACTGTTTAAACAGTTTACTTTTAAATAAATAGAATATTATATATTTTTTTCCCCCATTCTTAGAGATAAGTACTGTCATTTTAAGTCTTCTTTGCTTTTAAACATGTAAAAATGAAGCTGTTCTGTAAGTTTGAAAGTACTTCAAACTAAAAAATTTAAAATTAAAAAATATTATTATTTGGATATTATTTGGAATGTATGAAGGTATTCAAACAGTTGTGTAGAACTATATAGAACCATACAGTTTTATGGAATAATAAGAGGGATTAGAATAATTATTTTAATATACTGCATTTCCCAGGTTGGTACAAAATTACATTCATTAATCGTCAGATGAATTTCAGAGAGATATTCTGAACTTTTAATTAAGTGGGCATTGAATCTTTAAGGCTCTTCCTTCTCTGTTGCAAACATATAGGAGGGACATATAAAATTTAAAAGGAGAAAATGAAGGCATAACCATACTCTTGAACAGGGTAAATATCTCCCTGGGATAAAAGTGGTACAGAAACCAACTCAGTATGCTGGGCCAAAGCCTGTTTCCTTCTGAGTTATGATCCAAAAGTAAGCATGGGTTGCCAGAAATCAGTAGGGTAACAAGAACTCAAAGTGCTCCAGGATGTGGAGGACTGGACCTAAACTCTGCATGAAAACCGGAGACTGGTTGGGGCTCTCCCCTGTGAAAGGAGCTTGAAAGAAAGATACAACCAATCACTGCCTAGAGCTGAGACTTTATATGTCCAAATACTGAAGCAGAGAGAATTAGACCAAGGCTCTCAGCCAGGACTTGAGACAAGTTACCTGTTTACTCAGTAACTGAGATGCTGAAGTTGATATGGTCACCATTGATAAGAGCTTGAATTGTCACTGTAAACTGGTTATCACCTGGTGGAGCAAGGGGCCCAAATGGGAGGTCAGTATGAAACTGATGGACAGAGAGTGTTTAGCCGCAGTGGAGTGAATGAGGGAGTTTTGTGGGGAAGGGAGAGAGAGCTTAGAAAATCCAAAACACCTAAGAAAAAGTGGCTATTAAAAAAGACAGTAAAACTAATTGGGAGATTAATTAAATTCAGACCAAATGAAAATAAAGAACATTGAAAATGCCTTTAAAGTTGTATGTATTCGGATCCTCAGGTAAGATAAACAGAAACTTAAGGCAAAAAGGAAACAAGATCATTTAAATATATTTTAAAAAAATAGAATTTCTGGATATAGAAAATACAGTCTTTGAAATGAAAACTGGTTTGCAAGACAGACTCTAGACTGGATAACTTAGGATCAAAGGAATAATGGATTAGAACAGGCAGCACTAACCAATTACAGCCTGCAGGCCAAATCGAGCCCACTGCCTGTTTTTATATGGCTCATGGAGCTAATGATCGTTTTTTTTTTAAATGGTTGGGAAAAAATCCAAATAATAATAATAATAATAATAATAATAATAATAATATATATATATATATATATTTAATTTTAAACTTTTTTAGTTTGAAATACTTTCAAACTTACGGGACAGTTAAAAAAACAATACAAACCCCATACAGAGAACTCCAACAGACCCCTACCCCCCACACATACCCAGGTCCACCAAATTTTGCCACATTTGCTATATCATTCTCTGTATCTGTTCACCTATCTTCAACCCATCCATCTATCTGTCTGCCTAGCTATTATTCAGTCTATTAGAAGAAGAATATTTTGTGACACACGAAAATCATGTTCAAATTTTATTGTCCATAAATAAAGTTTAATCACAACACAGCCATTCTTATTCTTTTACACATTCTCTGTGGCTGCCTTTGTACTACAAAGTTAGAGTTGAGTAGTTGCAACAGAGACTGTATGGCCCACAAAGCCGAAATGTTTACTCTTTGGCTCTTTAAAGGAAAAGTTTGTCAGCCCTTATATTACAAGAAAGTAATGTGCGATTTATCCAAAATGTAGTACAGAAAAATTCGAAAATAAAGTTAAAATATATAATATATGAAGGCTAGCTCAAGAGTCTCCAACATCTTTTGGGAATTCTAGAAGCTGTATTTTGCGGGAGATAAATCAAGGGGAGCGGGTGTGTTGAGTGCCTGCTTCGCATGTATGAGGTCTAGGATTCAATCCCCGGTACTTCCTTAAAAAAAGTGGAGATGATCAGCAAAAGTTAAAAGCTAGTTGTTTGAAGAGTTCTGAACAAACAGTCTTAGAAAAGATACCTACTACATCAGGAATTGGTAGGATGAGATGGGCAGTCTCTACTCCCCTTTTATGTTGTCAGAACTAGCAGCTTCAGATTTAGAGAACAGAAAGTGAGAGAACAAGTGGCGTGGAATGTAGATTGTCATCTAGGGAAGGCACATGCATGTTAGTGAAATCTTACCAAGAAAACATTTTTTTCTTTCTTTAAAAGTATTTTTTTATTATGAAAAAATAAAATATAAGGTAAAGTAATAAGAATATAATGTTTGAAACATTAACACCTATGATCATTTGTTATGCAGTAATACCAGCAGTAGCATTTCTGTAAGGTCCTAGCTTTAAGAAAAATTAGTAACTGGCTCTCAATTTCAAATTAATATACATAGAATTAGTAATATTCTATATTTTTAAGTATGTTTGCAATTTCCTAGTGTCCCAGAATCTAATCGTAGAAGTTTTGTTTTTGTTTTTATTTTTTTAAAACGGAGATAGATCGAGTGTAGACTTGTAAAAAGAAAATTTTATTCATTTATCTTTCGAATGATTTTATAGACATTTCTATGAAACCACCAGCAAAGAATTGCCATTCCCTCTCAATTATAACTGGTTTGAAAACAAGAGTGCAACTAAAATACTTTAATGATAAAATAATTTGTATAATGGATAAGTATTACATAAATATTAGTCATCAGATATATGGAACTTTGTAATATTTCAGTGATCTTATTAATGAACTATAGTGTAGTTGAAGATCTGATATCTGAATCCAAATCTATATTCCTCTTGTACTTTAGTTACATCATTTAGAATGCTGTATGGGCTTCTGTGTTGTAGTAGAATATGATTTATATTCTCCCCACTTCCTTGTCCAATTTAATATTAATTTTTTTCTAGTGTGCAGTGATAATATAATGAATATATCATACTTAAAATTTCTATTCAGGTTGAAGTTATAGCCTACCTTCCCTTTTACCATTGCATGTATTTGGCATTAAAAATCTATTACTTGTTTGTGTGGGATGTGGTGGGAGGTGTGGGAGGTGGGGAACATGGGAATCCCAGTAGGTTCCGTGTAATATTTTAGGTAATCTAACCACCTCTTAAAAAAAAAAAATATATATATATATATATATATATATATATATATATGCATATATATTTATATATCATTTTACAAATATTGGTATGTATTGTGAAAATTTTGATTTTTACCCACAATAAAAAAAAAAAATCTTATCACTTACCTCATTATATTATCACATAATTATTTTTACATTATCTATCTCCACTACTGGAGCATGTGAACTCTTCAAGGCTTAGGACCATCTCTCAGTTATATTTCCAGCAACTAGCATAATGTAGCCTTTTTGTATATATAAAAGAAATGGGCCGTTTTCCAAAATGGTTTATATTTCAAGCTGTGAACTCATAAATAGCCCTTAAGGACTAAGGCATATGAGAACATTCCATGTCTTTTGTATTTTTATTTAAGCTTCATTTATGTTGGTTCTGAAATAGTGTAATTTTTTAGACCCTGGATCTCGTTAGAGCATTACAAGATCTAGAAAATGCAGCTTCAGGTGATGCGGCAGTTCATCAGAGGATAGCTTCTTTGCCTGTTGAAGTCCAAGAAGTATCCCTACTAGATAAAATAACAGGTAAGAAAAGAAAATGTGCTCTCTAATTTTTTGGGAATGGGGTGAGTGAACAGCGTATGGTCTTGGTTTTTTGAGTAACAATTTTATTATTCTATGCTTTTCTTAGATAAAGAATCTGGAGAAAGGCTTTCTAAAATGGTAGAGGATGCTTGTATGTTGCTGGCAGATTACAATGGCAGATTGGCAGCAGAAATAGATGATAGGAAGCAACTCACTCGAATGTTAGCAGATTTTCTTCGTTGTCAAAAGGAAGCCCTTGCAGAGAAAGAGCATAAATTGGAAGTGCGTAACCTTTTCCTTCTTTAGTGCTTATTCATTTAATTTAGTTTTTGGTAGGAATTTAAAAATATCTTAATGTATGTATACATTTTACAGTTTTTTTTTTTTTGGTATGTAGACCTCTTGAGACAGAGGCTCAGGTAAGCTCCTTGCATTAATATGTTTTCTTCTACTGAATTGAATCAACATGCCTAAGTAAGTTAGAAATTTGGAGTTAGATGGATTGGTTGCATTTTAAGTTATTCATGTGAAATTTCTTGCAATAATAATTTATCTTAGTTTAAACCCCTATCTTTATGAACAAAAATGAGAAAATAACAGTTGGTATAAAGTCTGGTGTTAACTTTATATATATAGTTGGATTTATTAATTTGTATTCTGAGGACATGGAATCTTTTAGGTGTATAATTAAGAAATAAAAAGACTTTTTGGGGAGCATTGAATTTGTTGTGAACATGCTAGTTCCCAGTCTCACTGCCCCATAAACAATTGATTTTGCTGGGGAGGGTAGTCTTCAAATGACTTCCTTGTTCCACCACTGCTTCTGATGTTTAACCACCTGCACCATGCTCACCAAGTCCTGGATGCACACACATCCTTAGGTACAACATCATTGCCCCTTTAGCTAAATTGAGTAATGATTGATATTGTTGATGAGAAGTCTGGGGATGCAGGAGATAAAAAAGAAACATTATCATGTTTCCTTTGAGCACAGTAACAATGGTTAGAGATGGAAGAGTTATTAGATTTGGTCCTATTTAAAAGAATCTTTCATTTGCCTAGTTTTTACTTAAATTGTTTTATTACTGTAGCAATTTCTTATTCTAATAATACATAGGAGAATTTCTAAATTGTCTGGATCCCTTTTGAGACAGTTCACTGTAAATTTGTACAGAGTACCATTACTACTTCTGAGAGCAGCTACTTGATTAAGTATCAACAACAAAGTTTCCCCAACCCAAATTCTCATCTCTTAAATTGTTCCTCCTCTGCTCACATATAGACCCTCCGAGGATAGTAGTTGACACTGTTCTATATACCTTTGGAGAGGTTGCCCACGTCTATGAAGAAAGAAAAAGGGAAAAGATGGTATTTTTTTAAAAAGACAAATATGATAGCTAACTTGCCAGGTTTTTATATTGTGATGGAATTTTAATCTTAAACTAATATTGTTACTTATTTTCTTGTTACCAGAATTAAGGGTAAGTAATGTTATATACAATTTTTGTCTTTAGTCTTTTGGCATGGTTTCTTTAACTTCTATTGAGCTTCTGTTGCAGGTATTGGACATGGGCGTGTCTTCTAATGATGTCATCACCATTAGCATATTCTTCCTGCTAAAAATAAATATCAAACTCCAAAGCCTGTATTGTCTCATGTTTTTGAAAATTGAAGAGAAGACTGAAACTATTATTCTACCTTATATTGCTTTCTCACGATATTGCTCATTGATCACTGGTTACAGAAATAGAATTTATGTTTGAAATAGAAGTATAGGAAATAGAATAGATACTACTTCCACCCCCCACTCTTTCGCCAATGCCACCCAGCCTGTTTGCATAGTTCATGATGGTGATGGTAACATTTACCATATGTCAGGTACTGTTCTAAGCACTTCTTGTATATTAACTCATTTAATACTAATACCAATCCTATACGGTAGGAAGTATTCTTATCCTCATTTTACAGCTGAGGAACCTTAGGCACAGGAAGATTAAATAACTTGTCCAAAGAACTAGTGAATTGTTTAGCACTCAGGGAATTTGCCTCCAGAATCAGTGCACTACATCAAAAAGACGTATTTGCTTTCATTTTTTAATTAAAAAGATGAAAGATTACGGCAAAAGCCAAAACTCTCTTTCTCTAACCCTTTCTTCTCCTTCCTTCCTGAGGGGTAAACATTGTCTTGAAATAAACTGTTCTAGGAACTCATGGATTTTTTTCATGTTATAAAGAAATAACCAAAATCATGTTGAATATTTTTTTACAAGTAAAGAAATATATTAATCTATAAATTTAGGAGTTATTCCACAGAACTCCTTGTAAATTGTAATTTGGAACTAATTGATTGCTTTGTTAGATGTGAAGTTATTTGATATAATTTGATATATTTGTTATATAATTAGATATATTTAGACTTTGTACAAAGTAGGTGGCATGACTTTGAAGTTGAGGCTGAGAGGTTTATATTTTCCATATTAACTATGATATCATCAAATAGTTTTTAGTTATGCATCTTTGAATATCAGCTATGATTGTACAGGTATTGATGTCATTAGTTATTCTTGGTTTGAAAATGGGTCATAAATTTAAAGAGTCAGTTTAGGAATTGGCTATTTTTACTTCTTAAGGGGGCCAATATTTGTAATGAATGAAAGCATGAAGTATTTTGAAAAAATTTTGGGAATTGTTACTCATTATTTTTGGAACTTGTGACTAACTTTAGTTGGTTACTGAGAAATGACTTCTAAATTAGGGTATTAATTCTGTTTATATTCACCAAATCTGTTTCATAGATTGCTGTGGGAATCATTTCACCATTCAGAAGTTGAAAGTACTACTTAAATATATTGTTCATCCAGCTTACTATCTTAGAAGGCATACATAGATAGGGGAATTAAAATTACATTTTGATTTTTATAGTTTTGGAGAGTGAGCAAGATAGAGGTCAGAATTGCTTTTCTGTATTTGATAAGATAATGTCCTTTCTCTGCTGCTCAATTTTAAATACTTCTTTTTCATGATACAGTTGGTGTAAAGAAACATGCTTTCTAACTAAGTGTTCCTTTTCATTTAAAAATAGACATTTGAGGGGAGCAGGTATAGCTTAGTGGTTGAATACCTGCTTCCTACATTTGAGGTTCCAGGTTCAATCCCCGGTACCTCCTGAAAAAAAAAAAGATATTTCAGACATTGTGTTGTTTAAAAGGTAAACATATTGTTTATAAATTCTCTATTTTATGGTACATTGATCTATTTCAAATTGCTTTTGTATCCATAGAAAATTGGAATTCACAGTCTGATGGCTCTTTAAAGAAAGAAGAAATCAAATCATAGTTGCAAGTTGTAGACATGGCAATGAGAAAGTTTGTCAGGACAAATCTATTTTGCAATCTTATGTCAGTATATTTAGATCTTCCTCATTTTAAAAAATGAGTATGTAGTATTCATAGTATGAATATGGTATAGTATAATAATATTTAAGTCTGTCCCTCTTTCTGAGGTGATGAAGTTGCTCACAGTTTTGTGCATTATTATAGGTAGTGGCTACAGAGAATATCCTGGTGATGGAGGTTTGCAAAGTTGTGTGCAAGTATAACTGCAGGATTGAGTCTCTAAAGTAGAAGAGCTTGTTCAAAGGGAATATGTGTTTAGTTTTTGATAGTGTATTCAAGCCCTCCAAAAAGTCCTTCCATTTTAAATTCCTTGCATTACGAGGGCATCTTTTCCTATACATCCTTGCCCACACTGATTACTAGTGATCTTTTTAGTTTTTACATGTCTGATATGTTAAAAATTATTTCCTTGTTCACTCAGATAAAAATATTTATTAGCCATTTTATTTCTTCTGCAAATTCTCTGCTCATATCCTTTGACCATTTTTCTATTTGGTTCTTTTATGTAGTAAAATCTCTCTTTTGCCTTTATAGATTTTGGGATTTCTGGATATACTTAAGATGGCCTCAACTCATAACTCTAAAGATGCTTTGGTTTTTTGGTAGCCTTTTTTCTTATAAAATAATTTTATTCATTTGGGATTTTTGTTTATGGTATGATGGTAGGGATCTAATTTTTTCAAAGTGATAGTAAAATGTCCCCTCACCATTTATTGATAATGATTAGTCAGTTAATGACTCAGACTGTCTTTTATTACTATAGTTGTGAGATGATATTTCTGTCATACTTAGTTCCTATATATACATGTGTATACATGGGTCTATTCTACTGGCTCATTTGCCTTAACCATTACACGGTAGATTTTGCTTTTATTACTTTCTAATATTTATAATTTTAGCTAATCATGATTGTCCCTATGAATTTCCCCACATATTTTATATACACATCTTCTCATAATACCTAATATTTTAAATGACAACATTTTCGTTAAGTGGAGATTTCCCTGTTTGGGGGCATACTGTTTGCTTTTGTTGTTTCTCTCTCTTTGCTAGATGGTATTTTCCAGGTATAATTCTCATATTTTAAATGCTTAAGTAAGTTTTGTTTTATCTGAGATATAATATTTAATGCTTAGAATTTTCTAATATCATGCTTTCTTAATTTAGGAACTATGAAGGCTTTAAATATATAGCACTGAAAATGCAGATCTTTTGCTAAAGGTGGTATCTGAATACAGATTTTTTTAAAAAATTGGTTATTGACTTAGTTTACAAATGCTACTCAAGGTGATAGTGATAAGAATATGGATAACTGATAATGGAGTCCTCTATTTGTGGTTTAGTTACACCTTTACATTTTTCTCTGTTTCTCTATTGAAGTCATACTGATTTGACTTAAACTTAGAAATCAGCTTGAGAAGATGAATCTGTATGGATTTTGCAAAGAAACAAATGTTACTAGTTCATATATAATTTTTTTTTTTTTTTTAGTTATATGGCCAGTTTATCCACTTTTCAGGAATTATTATCTTCTAGAGAGCTTTATTGACTAAGTAATCTATTTTCATTTTAGGAAACAAACTACATAAACAAAAGGTTTAACCCTATGTATTGGCTCTGTATATTATTTGCATTCTTTCCATCTCACAAATATTATGTACATCTTACCTTGTCATTATTTTCCTTTTTAGTATATGGATGTATCATAGTTTATTTAACTGCTCTATTCTTTATGACTGTAGATGGCTGTGGGAGTCATTTCACTATTCAGAACTTGAGAAGTACTATACTAAACTCTTACTCATGTAGCACATTATTTTAGCAAGGAATTGATGGATAGGGGAATTAAAATGACATTTGATTTTGGTATTTTGGATATGGGATTGTTGGAATGAATTGTTTCCAGTGCTTTGTTATTAACAGTACTGCAGTGAACATCTCTTTAACTAATAACTCTTTGCTCACACATATTATTTCTTTTGATAAATTCCTAAAGATGAAATTGCAGACTTGATACTTTTTACCAACTTGACTTTCCATTAGATTGTACTAGGTGATTGTCTTCTTTGGTGGTTCTCAAATATTATATATAGTTCTTCTTTCTTAGACAATTCATTTTCTCCAGAGAAAATGCTTCAAATTTGCCTGGAAGATAATACAGGACATCTGTGATTCAGGTTCTCAAATGCAGATCTTCTGTGGCTCGGTTTTTTACTTCCCATATTTTGGCTCTTTGGATAAGGGTTTTGAACCAGATTCATGTATAGGTTTTCAGATGATCCTTCTTGTCAACCTTAACCACCACCATTACTTTTCAAGGAGCCTGATATCTCAAAGTCTTGAATTTTTTACACAGTTCCTCAGGATGTGTTCCATTGCATTTTTTTTTTTAGGTACCAGGATTGGGGATTGAACCTGGGACCTCATATACGGGAGGCTGGTGCTCAACCACTGAGCCACGTTGGCTCCCTTGGCTGTTTGCTCATTGATTGGTTGCTTTCTTTAGGAGGCACCAGGAACCAAACCCGGGACCTCCTGTGTGGGAGGCTGGTGCTCAACTGCTCGAGCCCATCCGCTCCCTCCATTGCTTTTTGCATTATCCCGTTTGTGTTTTTTCTGTCTTCCAAAACTTTCTTGACCGGTCTTGTATACTGTGGTCTCCTTTGTCCTTTTGGGGTTTTGCCTTTATAAATTGCTTTTGGGAGGGAGCAGATATAAGTTCACTCTCTCATATATAAATGGAAAATGTCTTGTTAAATAGAGTCCTAATTATGCTTTTCATAACTTCTGTCAAACCACTGTTTTTCTAAGCGATTGTCATATATTGCCTGAATTAACAACTCATCTTCCTGCCCCCTCTCTTTATAATGATTCAGTAATCATAATCATCTGTTAATTCTTTTTTTTTTTTTTTTTACCGGGAGGTCCCGGGGATCGAACCCGGGTCCCTCCATATGGGAGACAGACGCCCAAGCAGTTGAGCCACATCCGACCCCCTGCCCCCTCTCTTTAATGCCTAACATCACTGCAGCTAGAATGGTCTTTTAAGAAGAAATCAGGTCCCATCCACATCCCTGCTCGAAACTCTCCAATGCTTCCCATTACATTTTTGGATCTTATTTTAAACTCCATTCATGGCCTATGGGATAGCTAGTTATGCGTCTCCATTTGATGTTATCTTCTCCTATCTCACTAGTATCCTTTTTGTTCCTTCAGCAGATAAAGCATGTTCTCACAATTAGGATGTTTGCTTTGCTGATTTCAGTAGAGAGTCTAGTGTGCTTGCCCCCTGATCTTTAGCTGATTCCTTTTTTTCATTCAGGTTTTTAGTTCTCTGTCAACTCTTCAAAGAACCTTCTCTATTCCATTCTTTTGGTTTTACCCACCCTTTCCCCTTCACGTTCCTCCTCTACTGTATAACATTTTGCTTATTTCTTCATGGTAATAATCATTATTTGAAATTTCAAAACTTTGTTTACTTATTTATCATCTCTATCTGACACTAGAATACGAGAGGGAGAACCTTATTTTGTTTTCATATTTATTGCTCTGTCTTCAAAGTTTAGTACAGTACCTGACACTTGTTTTGATGGGAGTGTGCAGTAAATGTTTGTTGTGTGAGGAAATGAATGAAGGTACATTTTAAGTATTTAAGGAGTTCTTTGGTTTAAAAAAACAAAACTGACGGTGCTGAGATGCAGAAGAGTGGGAACATAAGTGGGCCTTTAAAAGATACATGGAATACAGACTTAATGGAGAATAGAATTCTAGGCAAGTAATCAATATAAGCAAAGGCATCAAAGCCATAAAGGCTATGAAACGAAACCAGATAATAGTGGGAACTGTGGAACAACTGAGATTTTTGTGAGATTGTAGGAAACTGAAATTGGACTGGTGGAATTTAAACTTAATATAGTAAGGCAGTGCCCCGATTTTAAACATAATGCATCCTTAAAAATATGTATGAAAATGAATTATACAAAACTTCAGCAACAAAATTATCTACTATGAAGGACAGTTTTTATTCCCAGAGAATTTTTAAGTTACAGAATTCCTTACTATAATTAGTGTTGCTCTTTAAACCTTTGAATATTATTCAGGCTATGTAATTAGCAAGATCATAGATTACATATTAAATATAGGCAAAATAATATTTAAGAACAGTATTTTATTCTCAAATAGGAATAACAGTCAGGAAGAACTGGTCTTAAAGTTGGGAAATGGAGTTTAATTTTCAGTGGATTGAGCTGGAGATAATGGTGATTTTAGTGGGGTGTCTCATCAATTTTCTTTAATTCTGTCAAGCAAAAGATGTATACCAAATGCCATCTTTTCTTGCTTTTATATGGCATGCAAAAGAGAAATGCACTTCCGTTCCATATGAAGTGTCCCTTTACATATGAATCACTGGAATTTTTTTATGCTGCATCTGTTTAGAATTATATTTTCTCATTTTCCTTTACAATGGAATAGACAGTCAACTGGCTGAAGTCCAGGGAACATCTGAGTGGATCTAAATATTTGTCACTCTCAGCTTGTCTGGGTTTCATCCTTGTTTGTTATCACAACTGTCAGCATCCGTATAACTCCACAGACTGCTATATAAAAGAAGTGCAGACTGGAGCACCATGATTGGGGCAGCTTTGGCCTGTCGGCTAGCTACTGTGTGAAAGCCTGAATTTTACGTTAAAAGGCTGTTTAGGATTATCAGTGTATAGTATTAATAAGAACTTTGTGTGAGAGTTGGAGGTGCTTTCTAGATAATGCAGAGTTACTCAAAATTCCATCGTACAGTTGTTAATGGTGAAAGTGTTGTTTAAAAGTTTTCTTTGACAGCAGAATACAGGATGAGGCAAGGTAACAAACTGAAAGGAAAGAAGAGAGAAAAAAAAATTGAAGAAAGGACAGAAGGAAAACTGGGAAGAAAAAAGAAGATAGGAGGAACAAACAGTACAGCTTTCTTCATCCCTGCCAGAATTTATGTCCCCATCCTGCAGCTGTTGTCATATTTGCCAGATGACCCTTCTTCCTCAACTCACCCAGACCTGTCTTAGAATTTAGTATCTGCAGGAAGTAGTGGCGCATCTGGGTGACTAGGCCTAGTGAGCTAGGTTTAGTTCAAGGATGAAAACTCAGGCTCTTCCTGCTAGATATCCTTCCTTCTATCTCACTTAGACATCATTGCCCTTTTTGGTAAATTATTGTGAACCATTTCCCTTTATCTGATCTCTCATAATGAAAAAAAATTGTACACACTACTATTGGTAAGCTCTGTGCCCTTCAAGCCTCTACTTGCTTTTTAGGTTGTCAGAGTTCTTAGGCTTTTTGAATGAAACTTTTTCCCAATATTGCATAAAAAAGTTTCCGTACACTACATGAGTGAAAAATTACCAGTGTCTTCTATCTAATCTGAAATCCTGTTGTATTTAAATTCCGTCATAGAGGACATAATACTTAAAAATTTTAAATTTTGTCATAAAGTAATAATACTTAGCATTCACTGTGTGCCAAGGCACTGTTCTAAATACTTAATATTTACCTATAATTGATACTATAACTATATGAGGTAGGTACTATTATACCCATTTTATGAATGAGCATAGAGGCACAGGGGTGTTATCTTCAAAGGAAATCTTAAAAATGGAATAAAATACCATCGAAGCAGCCCTTGATAACATTTTGATGTAGTTCCTTTAATATTAAAATAAGTCACAGATTAAAAATATTTTAAGTGGAGTTGCAGACATAGTTGTACAAAACAAAAAAGTAATCATAGTTGTAGCCATAATGCATTTATAAATTTGCCTCCTACTTGGATCTCAGGTTTGGTTAGTTTTCAGTGGGTATGGGGTAAGGAGTAGAATAATGGGAATTGAGAGTTATGGATTCTAGATCTTACTATTTGAACTTGGACACATTGTGTAAAATCAAGGTCTTTTTTATGTCATTTACAACATGTAGATTTCAAACCTCATGATTTATAAGCTCTATTCTGACTCTAAAACTTGGTACTTTTGACCTTTCCCCCTATTCCTTATCTCTCGGAGATAAGGAATCTTATTTTGGAACTTCTAAGTACTTCAGTTTAATTCAACTTATAAATCCAGTGTTGAGTGAAAATTTTTTTCTTGCCTCTTTTGACTAAAAGTTTCCCATCTAAAAACAATATATGCTTATAGAAAATATGGAAAATACCGTTAAACTGAAGAAAGGAAAACCACTCAGGTTTACATCAGCCTTTGAAGACAACCATTATTAATATTTCGATGTATTTCATTACATTGTTTTGGTGTTTATTTGAAATAGTTGCATATTTGCAATTTCACCTTTTAAAAAAATGTGAAAGTAAATTTTTTTAACTTAACATAATAGCATTTATTGCACTCCCCCTTTCATTTCAAACAGGAGAGGAGCTTTTTTTTTTTTTTAAAGACCGTTAATCCACATGGAGTTGTATAAATCATACTTCTTAGATGTATTAGGTCTGCATGACAAATGACAGGGAAAATTTTAGTATAAAGAAATTTGGAAATTGTTTAATAAAAGTCCTCATTGCCTCTTTATGTCCAATTCTTTCAGTGCGCCATTGTAATTTATTGGTGGAGTGCTATTACCATTAACTATTCCATCTTATTCATTTAATGCCTCCTTATTTTTGAGGTAAGATTCATGTTAGAATTAATTTAAGTATTGATAATTTTTATATAATTGCACACCATATTTTTAAAGTAAACTGTGGACCTATGTAGCAGATACAGTAATCAAAATTTTAAGGAAAATTATGCCATCCAGAGTAGTATAGCTCATAGAAAGAATCCTCTGAGGCTTAAATTTCCTAAAACAAGAATTTGTGAAGCAGCCCCCAAATCTGCACGTGTTTAGATCAGGCTATGGAGAAAGTCACTGCTTCAGAGCAAAGCCTGTTCCATGTGTGGAGCTTTTCTAAAAATCCAGACATCTTTAAAACCAGGATGATTTACATACAATGAAATGCACAAATATAAAGTGTGCAGCTTGTATTATCAGTAAATTTGATGGCAAATTTTGATAAAATGCTAGATACTTTATGCTTCAGTAAATACCTTTTATTATTTTAATTCTAATTCCTAAGGAGATTTTTGTCATTTGACATTTGGTATTATAACCAAATATGTTGTTTTCTTAAAAAAAAAAAGTATATATAATCTATGTGTATATATATATGTATTCTGAAATATAAAGAAATTAAGAGCATGGGGACTCTTTTTGAGTTACAGACAACTTTGAAGAATGCACATATGCACATAATTTTGCTTATAATTTCAGTTGATTTAGGGCTGCCTTCTGAAACTTGTCCATGTCTCTGGGTTCAAATGTGTCATCTAGTATTTAAAGTTCTTGACAGGTCAGTCCATTGGTCTGTAACCAGTGCAAACTTAGCGGGGACAGTGTGGAACCCTGCGGTGCTTTCCTCATCCCCTTTCTCTGCTTAAAAACTTCAGTATAAATTCCTACATTTAGACTCCCCCAAGTTAGGTGCATCAATATGGTTAGTACGTGGCTGGCAGCACTTCATGGGAGAAAATACTCATCATACATAGCTGGTAACTGTAGTGATGTAGCTGAGATGAAGTGTTATGCTACACAAATAAACTTAGTGCTCAGAATATGGAAAGTACTCACCTTATTAGTTGCTGGTTAAACCACAGATGGGAGTTTTGTATTCACCTCTGCATTCCACATTAGAAAAAGCAGTTAACTCATGCAATGTACCTGAAGGCCGGGGCCAGGATAGCAAAAGATAAGGAAACAAAATCCCTTGGAGAACAGTTGAGGAAATGGGATCTCAGAGTTGGGGAAGGGCACGGTTTATGTTCTAGCTATCTTCAGAAGCTTCAAATGCTGTTATAAAAGAGGCATTGGATTTACTTCAGAGGACAAGTTAATGTGTTAATAGGTGATGAGCAAGACCATTCTATTATAATTGCATGATGTGAAATGGCTACAAAGTTTTGAGTTTCAGCCTCTGGCATCTGTAGCTATAGCAAACCTCAAAACACAACCCTACTCCTCACACTAAAGGCCTGCCTATTCATCTCAGTTCCTAGTACCTGCTATATTATGTCCAGCTTTCAAAAAATTACCAGGTATACTAAAGAAAAAGCTGAAGAGACAAAGCGACCATCAGAACTAGATTCAACTATGACAGATTTTGGAATTAAAGAATTTAATATAACATTAATACATTAAGAGATCTAATGGGAAAAGTAGACACTATGCCAGAAATGGGTTATGTAAGTGAAAATCGAAATCCTAAGAAAGAATCAAAATGCAAAAAATTAAAAACACTAACAGATGAAAAATCCCTTTCATGGCTAGTCAGTGGTTTGGACACTGCTGAGAAAAGAATTGGTGAGCTTGAAGATAAGTGAATAGAAGCTTCCCAAACTGAAATAACAAAGAGAAAAATGAATGAAAAAAGGTGCCAAAGAACTGGGACAATTTTAAAGGTGTAACATGCATGTAATTGGAATACGAGGAGAAAAAATAAAGCAAAAGAAATACTTGAAATATTAATGGGCAAGAATTTTCCAAATTTATTGATACACATCAAACCACAGATCCAGGAAGGTCAGAGAAAAGCGGGCAGGATAAATATCAAAAATTTATACATAGGAGTATCACATTCAAACTGCAGAAAACCAAAGACAGAAAAAGTTGAAAGAAGCCATGGGGTGGGGCTGGGGGGCTGGGTGTGAACACCTTAACTATAGTGGAACAAGGATAACAGAGCAACTTCTCAAATTATTCAAGCAAAAGTCTGGGGTGAAATAAAGTGTTGGAAGAAAACACCACCAACCTAGAATTCTATATCCAGTGAGATGATTCTTTAAAAGTGAAGGAGGAGGTTGAAAGAGGTTGGATGACAAGAATGGGAGAACTATTGGGTCCAGCTTTAACCATATTCTATAAATAACCCGTTAGTTATGGGAGATAGTTGAAGATGCTCAGCAAAAAGATGTTTCAAAAATGATTTTGAGGAAAGTTGCAAATCAGATTTCACTTGAAGTTTCAATGGACATCGACATTGAGGATCTGAACAGGCCTGTAGCAAAGAAACCTTTATTTTTTCTCACAAACATGATCTCAGATCTGCTGTGTGGCCTGCTTGTTAAAGTCTCATGGAAAAACATTCCATGAGATACTCAACTGGAGAAACACCAGATTAAATGCATTAGATTTTTTTATGACCCTGAGATAACTGTAATTCTTTAGTAACTGAATAATTTGTACTAGGGGAGAATAAAAGGTGGAATAGAAAATATGGAAACAAGTCAACTTCCTCATTTAATTATCAATTTGATGGTTATAGTTAATTTCCTTTCGTTCTTTTCCCAACTTGAATTTTGGAGCTGTTTAATCAGGAATTGCCAAAGTAATATGCTGCTTGTAGCTTCTGGCTTAATTCCAAAGGTTAAAACTGATGATCATCAGTAGGCTCAGAATTCCTGGAATATTGAGCACCATTTCTGCTTGGACTAGCCCTTTGGCTTTTCTTCCTGTTTCTTTTCCCTTGTATATTCTGTATAATTTTGTCTGTTTTCCACTTGTTAGTCTAGAAATCTAATGAAACTTTGCAGCAATTCTAAAAATACATGGGGATTACTTATTCCAAGGATATTTTAAAAGTAAGGCTAAATCTGCTTTTAGAATAGTCAACTTATATGAGAAAATGATAGCCCTGAAATGAACTAAAGGAAGTAGGACACTGTGTTAGATGACATTCATTTAAAGTAATTCCCATTAGATGGGAAACTTTCTCTACAGCCAATTTAAAAATGACAGCTATGTCAAAGTGGTTCAAGATAAGAAAAGAAACGAAGAAAGATTTGATAGGTTGGATTTTATAATTTAAAAATTTATTAATCCCAGGGTTAGACACCTAGCTAATTTTGGGTATTTTGTTTTCTGGAAGATGAGTTAGGCCAAACAACTGATAACATCTTTACCTGATCCGTACTCTGTCCCTGGTAATGATAACAGACTTGACTAATCTCCACAGTGACATGGAGTTTCTTGGCCTAGTTAGGGATATTGTGTAATTTTTATCTGGATCAACACTCCAATTAACTTTTACCATGTAATCTAGCAAGAGCCCTAATCCAAGGTCAAGCAGAATGAAGAAAAAAAGAGTGGTAGAATCTGAAAAATAACCCGAACTTCATAATAGGTAAAATGAAGGCTTGTTACAATTGTTAATTTCTTGAGGGGCAAAAGACATAATGAAATACAATGTCAAAAAATAAGACCATTTTATGGTCAGTGGTCCGCAAGGGAACTAATAAAGGGAACAAGGATTGCCAAGATTACCATCAACTTTAGGACTTCTATTATAGGTTTTGAAGAATATGCCTTGATACCACATTTTTCTAAATGAGAAGTAGGTTTACAGAAAAAACATGCATAAAATACAGAGTTCCCATATACCACCCTATTATCAACATGTCGTGTTAGTGTGATACATTTGTTATAATACATGAAAGAAAATTTTTATGATTGTACTATTTACTATAGTCCTGCGTTTACAATAGTGTTCACTTTTTTGTGCTGTACTGTTATATGGGTTTAAAACTATTTTTATTTTAATAACATACAAACTAAAATAACCCGTTTAACCACATTCACATAGATAATTCAGTGCTGTGAATTACTTTCATAATGTTGTGCTACCATCACCCCATTGCTTACCAAAACGTTACGATCAACCCAAATAGAAACTACAATTTAAGTATTAACTCCTCATTCCATGTGACCCTGGCCTCAGGTAACCTATATTCTAGTTTCTGACTCTGAGTTTGTTTATTCTAATCATTTCATATCAGTGAGGTCATAAAATATCCTTATTTATATGTCTTATTTCACTCAATATGATGCCTTTTAAGGTTCATCCCTGTATCAGAACTTCATTTCTTTTTACAGCTGAATAATTATGTGTCTATACCACATTTTGGTTATCCATTGGTTGGTGGACACTTGGGTTGCTTCCATCTTTTGGCAGTTTTTAATAATGCCACTATGAACATTGGTGTGCAATATCTGTTCAAGTCCCTGATTTCAAATCTTTTGGCTATATATCTTATACCACTTTGGAGGGGAGATGACTAGCTTTCCTTCCCATTAATTTGTACTTTTGTGATCCAACAACCCATTTATTCTAATTCTGTAATATTTAGTTATGATTAATATTGTTAACAAGGATAAAATAGATTGATTTGAAGTAGCCAGAACTGAAGAAATCAGATTTCAGACCATGGGCACATATGTTGAGGTTCCCAGGAAGAAATTGCTTATATGATTGCATAGATAGAACTTCTGGAATACTATGGAAATAAGGTACCATATGAAAATATACCACTATCTCCATCTTTAAGAGTGCCATGGTGGGAAAAGTCTTTTATCATACTAGTCTATCCCTGTTTCCATTGCTGGGGGAAAAAAAAAATCCTAGTACTGGGTGTTGCCCAGTCCAATCATACTTGAAAAGGACCCTGGGAGATTTTATTTCATAAATGAAAAGTGAGAGAGGGAGTGACTTAGCTAAATCCTGTTTTTCAGACATTCTGAAGTCTGGACTATATGCTCAAATTTGCTTTCTACAAAAGACAACTAACTTACTGGATTCAGGATTGAGCTTCCTGGCTTGGTGCAGACCTCTTTCTGCTATAGTTCTCTTTTAGTAAGTGAGTAGGAAGCCATTGATGCTGTAACAATATATAGTAGGCATGATGCTTGTAATTATTGGCCACAGTCTTTGGCCACTAAAAATCCCCATGTGAATGTAGTTGTAATTATTTTCCAACCATTTTTTAAAAGTCATGTATGAGAGCACAATTATTAGCAATATCTGCGAGAAAAAGGCAGCCATAGAAATATTTAAATCAAGAAATAATAAGACATTTATTTAAAGCAATTGGAATTTTAGAACAACTGTATCTGGGTGAGCCCTAAAATGAGTAATTACTCCGAAGTACAGGAAATTCATTCCATTAGGTCGTCTAATTGTAGGATGGTTCTGATACCATCCTAGAATGATAATCACAGTTTCATCTTAGAATGATAATCTCAAAATTTGAAATTTTCTGCATTAACTAACTTGAGCCTCACAGCCCTTTAAAGTAGATATTCCCATTTTATAAACAAAGCAGCTGAGGCTTAGTTCATCTTAGGGAGTCCTTGCCTAAGGTCATTTTAATAAACTGAGAAAATAGTACTTCATGTTTTCTGACTTTATGACCAGGAATATTAATTAAGGATCTGCTAATACCCAGTGATTTGCTGGACACTGCAAGAAATATGGATATATGAAAGTGATTTCCACTAATTATGGATATGAAGACAAGAGAACAGTTTAGTAATAATTAAATTCAGAAATAATTTGAGTAATAAATCATAGGAGGTTAGCGTGAGGTTATAGTAGGAAACGTTTCTGTGATAGTGCTCATCCTTAAAGTAGGTCTTAAAATACATAAAATACTCAATATATACTCAGTATTTGCTGTCAAGGTTTTTCTAGAAGTGGTTTAGATTTCAAGCTAGCTCTAACCCACTTGGAGTGCACACAAGACAAATCACACCTGATTTATTAATGTTGAAATGTGGCAATATAAAGAAAGCTCTCTTTAAAAAAAGATTTAAGTAGCCATTGGCTAAGGAGGTGAGCAGAATTTGTAGAGGGAAAAGGTACAAAGTTCATTCTCTTAAGTTTAAATACGTCTTTGTAATTAATAGAAAAGGCACAAGTGAAATCCTAATTTAATTTAAATCCTCCTCTTTAAAAAGTAATCTTAGAAAACAAGTAGTTAAATCCTCACATGAAGAAAAAAATGGATTCTCTTGCTTAGGGCTGTTGCATTTAATAAATGTGTGTATATATATGTATGTGAAAGGGCTTCAGTCATTCAAATGATCAGAAAATTTTTTTCCATTACTTTGTGGCTTTAACTTCATTTATCAACTTTTTAAAAAATTGTATCCTTTATGGATAGTATGCACATAGTCAATGGGATGACAAAGCAGTATACCATTAAATAGTTGATAAGTAGTAGTAATAATTGATAAATAGTTCAGATGTGGGAGAAATAAGCAATGGAGCACTTGGGATTTGAGCTGACACTTGAAGGATGGATAGAAATTGGATGAAGATCTTGAACAAGGAAGGGAAGAATTTGAGCAAAAGATCCTAAATAGTAATTTGTCATTTTTTTTGCTTCAAGTAAATTTTGTTTCTTTGTTCAGGTCAGGGTTAATAATACAAAATTCATGTTATTTTTGAAGAAAAATTATATCTTTCATTTTTGAAGAAAAATAAAAACATATTTGTGAACAAGATCCTCGAATTCCTGCATTTTGATAGGAGTATTTCTGTTAATTTGACTGCTTAAACATTAATACTATTTGACTGCTTAAATGTTAATAGTAGCTCTCTCTGCCTAGAGGAACCCGTATCAAATCTCAGTGCGTATTTCCGTCCTTCTCTCCCATTTCTCAGCAAGCTCTGTTCTTTTCCCCATGTCTCAATAAATTCTTTTTACTGGCCACAAACAAACAAACACGTTAATAGTAGATGATGATTCTAAAGAAACTCAGACTAAGTAACAGTCAAAATAGGATTTTGAATCTTATAAGAAGAGACTTTTGGTTTAACTTTCTACTTTGAAATACATTCAAACTTACAGGACAGTTACAAATACAATTCAAACCCCTTACTGAAAACTCCAGCCCTCACCCACCCCCACCCCCAGATACCCAGGTCCATCAATTTTAACACTTTGCCACATTTGCTGTATCATTCTTTCTATCCATCTATCTACCCATTTTCTGACACTTGAGTGTAGGTTGTATACATCATACTCCTTGAACACTTGATACTGCCACGTATATTACCTAAGAACAAGGATATTCACTTATATAACTATCTTAAGTGCAGTTACCAAGGTCACGACATTTAACATTGATATAAAGCTTACTGTCTATATTCCAATTTCTTTCATATGTCCCAATAATGTCCCTTTGAGCCTTTTCTCCTCCATTGCTAAATCCCATCCAAGATCATGTATTGCAGGGGGCGGATGTGGCTCAAATAGTTGGGCGTCCGTCTGCCATATGGAGGTCCCTGGGTTCGATCCCCGGGACCTCCCGGTAAAATTAAAAAAAAAAAAAAAAAAGATCATGTATTGCATTTAATTGTTATTGTCTCTTTAGTTGCTCACTCTTTCTTTCTTTTTTTATTTTAAAATGGTGTGAACATATACATAACACAAACCTTCCCATCTAAACCACTTCCAAGCATAACATTGATTGGGATGAATCACAACCATGGTATTGCAGTATGCTTACCACCTTCATTACTAAAACTTTCCCGTCTCCCCAAACAGAAACCTTATACTCGTTAAGTATCAACTCACCATTAAACCTGTCTCCTCTCCCCCACCCCTGGCAACCTGTACTCTAATTTCTGACTCTACAAGCTTGCATCTTATCTGGTATTTTCTTTATGGTTTCATGGGGCTTAAATTCGACATCCTAAATCTGTAACAATATTACTTGCTTTGATAACAACATAACTTCAGTAGCGTACATGAGAATGGGTGTAGCTCAGTGGTTGAACACCTGCTTCCCATTTTGAGGTCCCAGGTTGAATCCCCAGTACTTCTTTAAAATATATATATATACACACACACACACAAATACACACAGTACACAAACTATTTTCCTATACCCCTCTGCCCTCCCACCTTTATGTAGTTCTCACAAATTACATGGTCATATTTTGAGTCCAGAACTACTGATTTCTCCTTAAAGTTTGTGCATTTGCCTTTTGGATCCTGTAGGAAGTAAAAAGTGGAGTTAGAAACCAAAACTATAATAGTACTGGCTTTTATATTTACCCATATACATGCAGCCTCCATCTGTTGTTTTCTATTCTTTCCTTTCTTTTCAACCTGCAGAATTCCCTTCAGAGCATGTCTTTTAGGACTGGTCTAGTGGTGACAAACTTCCTCAGCTCTTGTCTATCTGGGAATGTCTTAATCCCTCCCTCACTTTTGAAAGATAATTTTGCTGGGTATAGAATTCTCAGTTGCCAGGTTTTTTTTTGTTTTTTTTTTTTTTGTTGCTTTCAGCACTTTAAATATGTCATCCTATTGCCTTTCCTCCATGGTTTCTGATGAGAAATTGGCACTTAATCTTATTGAGGCTCCCTTGTACATGATATGTTGCTTCTCTCTTGTGGCTTTCAGATTTCTCTCTTTATCTTTGGCATTTGACAGTCTAATTATAATATGCTATGGCATGGGTTTATTTGGGTTTGTACTGTTTGGAGTTCATTGAGTGTCTTGGATGTGTATATTCATGTCTTTTGTTAAATTTGTGAGGTTTCGGCCATTATTTCCGTGAATGTCCTATCTGTCCCTTTCTTTCTTCTCCTTGTGGCATTCCCACAATGTGTATATTGGTGCACTTGATGGTGTCCTATAGGTTCCTCAGCCTCTGTTCATTCTTTCTTTCTGCTGCTCAGACTGAATGATTGCAATTGTCTTATTTTCACGTTCTCTGATTCTTTCTTCCAGTTCCAATCTGCTGTTGAATCCCTGTAGGAAGTTTTTAAATTTTCTGTTACTGTGTTCTTCAGCTCTGTTTATTACCTTTCCATAATTTTCATCTCTCTTGATATTTTCTTTGTGTTCACCTGTCATGTCCCTATTTCCTTTAGTTTTTTTGTTCATGTTTTCCTTTGGTTCTTTGAGCATATTTAGGGCCATTTAAAAAAAATCTTTTCTGGTATGTTGTAGATCTTGTCCTCCTAATTGATGGTTTCTGGTGCTTTAATTTCCTTTGCCTGGGCCATTGCATCCTCTTTCTTTGTATGTTTTGTAAACTTTTGTCAAAACCTGGATATTTTGAAATATTAATGTGTTATCACTGAAATTTAGACTCTGTTGTATCTGTTCCTTACACTTGTAACCAGGTAGTACTATGACCAAGTTTTCCTTGAATGTAAGGAGCTGACGAAAATAAAGAGGGAAAAAATGAAAACTTTCCAGTCTTTGCAGATTAATCTGTGCAAGTGCTCTCCTTCAGGGCCTATTCATACAATGAATATAAGAATAGCTCTAGGCCAAAACGTAGGGGCCTCCCTGATCCTTTTTGTGTATGCATCTGGTCTGGAACTTGCACATGTGGCCCTAGGAATTCCCCTGTTTACATGGTTACAAATGTCCCCTCTTCCCTAGGAACCAGTTTCTTTTTTTTCTTTTTCTTTTTTTTTTAAAAGATTTTATTTATTTATTCATTTATTCCCCCCTGCTGCTTGTGCTCGCTGGGTCAGCTAACCACGCCGTGCGGGAACCCGGGGCCTCCCATATGGTAAACAGGAGCTCTACTGATTGAGCCACAGCTGCTTCCCAGAACCAGTTTCTTAATAGCCCCAGGCACTGCACTGTAGGTCCTACTTCCAGCAATCCCTTGCTGCGGGCAGCACAACTTGATTGCATTCCCACAGTATTCTGTAGGAGGGCTCTCTGAGCTACTTTCTACATGCAGGGCAAGTTCTGGGATGGTGAATCCCTCAGGCCACTACCATACAGATGGGGCCAGACATATATGATCCCAGTATCTGAACTAGGGTTATCCTGCTCCCTGTAGTTCTGAGACCAGGGATCCTCACTGGGAAAGTGGTCTGGCACCATGCAGAGTGGGTGAGAGGTGAGGGAGGGGCCAGTCAGGAAACCAGGAGAGACTAGCACTTTTTTTTTTTTTTAACAATTTATTGAAGTATGTCATTCATACATGAATATACATAAACTATAAGTGTTCAGTAAACATTGTGAACTTAGAAAATAAACATACATAACATCATACAGGGCTCCCACACATCACCCCACCACAAATACTTTGCATTGTTGTGAAACATTTGTTAACAAATTATGAAAGAGCATCGTCAAAGTATTACTACTAATTATAGTCTGTATCTTACTCCCCTATACATTTTTTAAAGGATATATTTATCTATTTATTTACTTTTATCCATTTTTACCCCCTTCCCCCCATTTTTGCTGTTTCTGTGTCCATTCGCTGGGCTATTCTCTGTGTCCATTTCCTGCCATCTCTTCTCATCCTTCTCCTCCTGTCTTCACTGGAATTCGAGCCTCGGAACCTCCAATGTGGGAGAGAGGCATCCTACCACCTGTGCCACCTTAGCTCCTGGTTTTTCTGTGCGTCTCTTCTTGGCTATCCCTTGTGTCACTCTCCTGTTACATCATCGTCTTGCTGTGTGGCTCGCGGGTCCTGACATCGCACCTGCTCGCGGGGCCTCAGGCACTCACCTGCAAACAGGGCCTAGTGGCTCACGTGCCTTCTATAATTTTCTTTTTTTAATTTTTACCGGGAAGTCCTGGGGATCGGACCCAGGTCCCTCCGTATGGGAGACGGAAGCCCAACCATTTGAGCCACATCCGTCTCCCTGCTATATCTCTTAAGGTTGACCCAGAATACCTAGAATTACAGTCTTTTCCCATACAGGATGGTCATATAATAAATCAGGCTTAGTTTATCACCTGCATTCTAAAAACCAGACCTAGGGAGAAAAACTAGGTCTGGGGACATGCATAGTTTCTAATACAGCGAATGTTTAGCCTACCCTGATTATCACAAAATCGGGACAGCGAGAATATTCGCACCTACCACTTTTAAGAAGCCTTTTTCTTGATTTGGCACTTACCTTATTAATGCAGTCCTGTAGTTATAGGTGTAACTCTATATTGCAGGATTCTTGTGAGGATTAAGAAAAGAATGTAGGCAATGCAGCTTGGGTAATCTGGGAAAATTTTTACTTACTGTGTCCAGTAGAGTTTTGTTTTTAAAAGGATCACCTTTTTATTTTGTAACAGTTTTAGGTTATGGAAAATAGTACAAAGAGTTCCTATTACCCCCCACAAAATTTTCTGTACTGATAACATCTTATATTAGTATGTTACATTTGTTACAATTATTGAACCAGTGTTGATACATAATTATTAATTAAAACCCATCCTTTATCCACATTTCCTTAGTTATTAACGAATGTCCTGATTTTGTTTCAGGATCCTATTTAGGATATGACATTATATTAATTGCCATGTGTCCTTGGTACCTCTTGGCTGTTACCATTTCTTATACTTTACTTGTTTTAATGACCTTGACAGTTTTGAAGGTTTTGAAGTATACTGCTCAGGTATTTAGTAGCATGTCCTTCAGTTGGGATTTGTTGATATTTTTCTCACAGATAGATTGGAGTTACATGTTTTGCTGAGGAATAACACAGAGATAAAGAACCATTCTCATCCCATCCTTTCAAGGGTTCATAATGGCAACATGACTTATCACTGTTGATTTTGACCTTGATCACCTGACTGAGGTTATGTTTGTCAAATTTCTCTGCTGTAAAGTTAGTGTTTTTTCTCCATTTCTAAACTGTGCTCTTTGGAAGGAAGTCACTACGTGCATCCCACACTTAAGGAATGGAAATCCATTATTTTCAAATATGAAATTCTCTAAGTGAACCATTTTCAAATATGTAATTGTAACTAATTTGTTATTGAATTCTCTTACAAGAACTTGCAGAGCAGATATTCTATGTTGGCTTAGGATAATTACTGATTTCTTCAGATATGGATGTGAACAGTATTGTTCTCAAAGAGTAGGATTATTGTCACAGCACTCACAGCATCTGTTGAGAAAGCCAGTATTTTCCTAAGAAAAAAATTTTAAACTTTTCAAAGCTTTAAGTTTTTAAACATTTAAAAATTTTGAAAAATGCTTATGACGTTCTCCTGGTCCTCTTTACTGTTTTTTCCATCCCTTCTTAATGTTAGGAACATTACCACTTTTTGCTGTTAGCCCACTTTTCTTTCTTTCTGTATATCTATGATTCTCAACCAGGGGGGAAGGGGACATTTATCTTCTTTGTGAGCACATTATAATCATGGGAATGGTGTGGTAGGATGGATAATTTAGAAAGTCAGGTTATATATATACACACTTAGACATTTTTTTTTCTGAAGTCCCAAAAACTAAAGTTTGACAATTGTGTCTGATCGAGGGTGTACAGAAGAGTTGGGAAGAGGAGAGGCAGATGGCTTAAAATGCTTGAGAAATACTGCCCTACATGCACTCATACAAGTCTGTCTGGCTCATACACTTCTGGTTTAACTAGACTTCATTTGCTGATGACAAAGTCCAAGTCTTTATTTCCAGCTCAGAATGCTAGAATTATATTTCCATGTGCTTACTAGAAGTCTAAGGGTAATTCACACATAAAATGTTGAAAACTATACTCTTTATCTTATCCCAAAGGAGTTTCTACTCCTGTCTTTGTTATTTCAAATAACAGCATCTCCATCTACATGTTCAAGCCTGAAACCTCATCGTTCTACTTCACATTTGAAATACCCATGTCCTACAGATTTTTCTTAGTAAACATGTTTTCATCTTTTCAGTTAGGGAAGTAGTACATACAATGTGGTTTGTAAAGTGCATTGCTCTATCCCTACTGCTACTAGGCTTGATTCAGGCCCTTATTATTTCTTTCCTGGGTAATTGCAGTAATCTCTTAGCTGAGTTTCTTCCTCAGTTTTATCTTCTATACCATAGCCAGGTTGATTCTTCTTTTTTTTTTTTAAACAAATTAATTTTATTGGTACATATTAATGAAGCATACAATTCATCCAAAGTGTACAGTCAGTGGTATTGGATATAATCACATAGTTGTGCATTCATCACTTCAATCATTATTAAAGCATTATTTCAATAATAGAATAAACTAAAACAAACAAGAAAATTCTTCACCTCTCAATCTCTCTCTGCTCCCCCTGCTGTACATAGCTGCTATTTCTGGCTATTCTTGCACAATTACTTACTTATTTTTATTTTTTCAAACCAATTTTTGATACATATTAATAAAGCATTCAATTCATCCAAATTCATTCTGAGTAGTATGTGTCTTGGAGTAGGTCTATTCAGATTTATTCTGATTGGGGTATGTGTGCTTCTTGGACATGTAAGTTCATTTCTTTTGTGAGAGTTGGGGCATTTTCAGCTGTTATTTCCTCAAATACTCTTTCTGCCCATTTTCCTTTCTCTTCTTCTGGAACTCCCATGACACGTATGTTGTTGTGTTTCATGCTGTCATTCAAATCCCTCAGTCCCTGCTCAATTTTTTCCATTCTTTTCTCTCTGTATTCTTTTGTCTCTTCAATTTCAGCTGATCTGTCTTTGGTATCACTTATTCATTCTTATATAATTTCGAGTTTGCTGCTGTATGCTTCTAATGTGTTTTTTATCTCACCTATTGTCTTTCATTCCCATGAGATCTGTTATTTTTCTATTTAGGTTTTCAAATTCTTCTTTGTGCTTGCTCAGTATCTTCTTGATGTCATTTATCTCTTCAGACATATTGGTGTTCAACTCATTAATTTGATTTTAGAAATTTGTGTGCATCTGTTTGATTATTCCCTCAAATACTGTATCTCTTCTGATGCTTTGATGTATTCCTTTTCATGGACCATGTCTGCTATTTTCTTAGTATGGCTCGTAATATTTTGCTGATGTTTAGGCATCTGATTAGGATGGTGAGTTTACTCAGGTGCTCAATTTCTCTTTTGTAGGGATTTAGTAGTGGGAGGCTGTTACTACGGTTCTTTGATTCTTGGTTCCACCTGTTCTGGGTCTTTAGGATTGTCCCTGTTAGTTGCTCAAAACTGGGCTCTGGTCCCAATAATGGGTTGCACATCTGCTTCCTAGGGCCTCCGGGAGGGAGGCTTTTAAAGGGTGGAAAAACCCTCTCTCATTTACCTTCAATTTCCTCACATGCACTTCCTTGGTCTGCCAGCAGATGGTGCTTTTTGACATCCCTCTCAGTTCAACGCCTGTTTTGGAACACTGCAACATGGACTGGATTAATGTGATATATGTTCCATCCTGGAGGCTAAGAGCCTTGTCATTCAAACTTTCTCTGAGACAGTTCTCCAACCTTTGCTGGCAACCCCCTCTTTTCCTGGGTAGGAAATAATTCCATTCCCCTCCACGTCCTCAACAATCAGTCCTGGTTAGTAGAGAGGGAGATTGAAAGAGTTTTTTCATTTGTTTGCTTTTTGTTTGCTTTTGTTTTTTTAAGGAGGCACCAGGGACCAAACCTGGGATCTCCCATGTGGGAAGCAGGCCCTCAACTGCTTGAGACATATCTGTTCCCAATAAATAACTGCATAATTATATATGCTTCTTTATTAACACATTAAATAACATTTAGTGGTAGGCCTAAGAATTACCATACTTTCAAGTGTAAACACTGTTTCTAGATAGCTGTAAAAAATATAATGTAATATGAAAACAAATGATTTCTATTGGAGATTAAGTCACAGGTATTGAGAATACTCCTGTGGGTTGTTGCTAACTTCACAGTTGAAAACATGTTAAATTTCTATTTAGGTGTGTGAAAAATATGTAATTTTCTTACCGAAGCTCAAGGATTCTTGGAAATCATACACGCTGAGCTTAAGTGTATTAATATGTTAGTCTTCTTTCTACAGGTGGGAAACAACAGCCAAAGATTGTGTTTTTTTTTCTTAATAATAGAGTTTACCAAGTTATATATTTCCAAAGTCACTTCTTTTGATCCTAAAATTCGCATTGTAGTGATCTTTTTATATTTGGCATTATCTTGTTGTAGTAGCAGATTTTATGCAGTATGTTAACTAGATAGCTCTACTCTGAACTCCCAGAATGCTAATGAAAGTGGTTTAATGTTACAGGAATACAAGCGCAAGTTAGCCAGAGTTTCCCTGGTGCGCAAAGAACTCAGGTCCCGGATCCAGAGCCTGCCAGACTTATCTCGATTGCCCAATGTCACAGGCAGCCACATGCACTTGCCCTTTGCTGGGGACATCTACAGTGAAGATTGATACCAGTCTCTTTCCAGGGCCCCAGGACTTTGCAAGAGATGGAGACAGGTTAGGTGGATAGCCCTGTAGCATTATTTTTGTATATTGTTGAGAAAGTGACACTAACAAAAGAAACAAGTAATTTATAAAATTGTTTAAAATGTTGGTTTGTTTACTATTTTATTGGTAAGTTACATGACTTAGTTAAACAAAGTAATGATCCCTGTGTATTAATAAGCTCACAAATAGTGATTATTTTCAAAAGATCTCTTTGTAAATTTTTTTGATCCAGGGCCTAGTGAGAAATTCCATGTTTCTATATCTTCTTGTATTTTTGAGTGTTTTTCTTTACTTTCTTCAGTATCTAATCACTGTATACTATGTACTTTCTAAAGGGAAAGAATGAATCAGGAGTTGGTTGAGCCTTTATTATGGTATAGCTAGGACTTGATTGTAGAAGGGAGAAACAAATGTTTCAACTTAATCTTTACCCTTCTCCCCATCCAAAATATCAGTTCTGTGCCCTCAATGCCTTTGTCTCCTTATTCCCTAGAGGTCAGTAATTTAGCTCTAAACTTGTATGCCACTTTGAGAGTCAGAACTAAGCCTACAGAACCTTTTCCACAATAGCACTAAAGGGATTCCACTGCAGCTACCAATGTAGAAAAAAAAATGTTAAAGACTCGTTTGACTAAGCTATTAGAGTTATTTGAGTAGGTTAATATGAAAATGCTTTGGAAATGTTATAAATTTTGATATTCTACCAAAAGGACAACTTTGATTCTGGAACTGATTTCTACTTGTTAAATCAGTCTCTTTTTAGCATAATTGATCTCTTTAACATAAGTCATCTGTGGAATGAAAAGAAACTAAAAATAATACTTTTATTACTCCCTTAGCCATATAACTTTAAAAACCATAGTATTTTTAACTCTCATATTTAAAAAACACAATATTCAGTAATGTTCAGTAAAGTAGCCTGGAACATTTTTATTGTTTCCTCAAGGATTTTGAATGACTGTATATTTGGAAATTAAGCAGAGCTACACTTACAGTGTAGATCTGGTAAATTTTATATTTGTATATTCAGAGTTGGCAAAACAAATGTATTTTAACTTTTATTTCTAATCCTTTGTGTTAGAGCAGTTGCATGCTCTCATGCTTTCTTTTTTAAGGCACATTGTTAAGCCATGGATTTGTATCCAGTAATAATTTAGGATAAATATGTTTTTCCATTCATTGCTTTTACATGTTAGAGATTTTTCTTTTTGTTGTTAGCAGATTCAAATTAGAATAGTCAATAAAACCTTTCCTTTTAAATCCCACAAGCCAATTATGTCTCACTAGTCTGAATGGCTTCACTCTGTTTCTTTCTCAGTATTAGAAGTTATAGTTAAAATGAATTTACATGTGAAGGAGAAGGTCAACATTTTTCTTAGCCAGTAGTTCTGGAAACAGTGCTATTAACAATTCAACCTCTCCCCCAAACAGAGACACATATAAGTAGTCACCATCCACAAATTTTAAAGATTTTTAGTAAATGTTTGGTAATTCTCACAGAAACAAAGTTAGATTCCCTGTGGATCTTACCACAGATAAGTTGGGAAAGTAACCCACTTAACCACAAATACACTTAACTTGAGTGTGGTTGACAAATTACTAATTGTAGATATTGACCAGCATTTATCACCTAAGGAAATGGTGTGCAGCAGCCATACTCACACATTGAGGTGTCTTCAAGTTGGATCTGCCTGTGCTGTGTTCCTCTGTCCCTAGGTGTAGCAAACAGAAGAAGATTAAGCAAGTGGGGTAACAAATGTACAGTTATCAAGGCTTTATAACCTGTTATAACAGTATACTAAGTGAGTCTTTTGCTGTTGTTAATGTGAAAGCAAAATCTTGTTAGTATGTCAACTTATTTTTAACATCTTGACTTTGTTTATGATCTGCTAAAGTGGTGATTTATCCATTCAAATACTTTTTTCCTTTTAAAATTAATGTGTAAACTATATACTATTGGGGAGGAGTGAAATCTATTAGGAGTTTGTTGAAATATTTTCACCTTACTTAGATACTGATTTTAATGCCAGTATCTGCTCTAAATATTTATGAGAAATATGCATTATTTTTTTAAAGAAGTTGATGAGATTTGTGATACTTGATAGTACTCAAAGAACCTGAAACACACCCTCAATACCACCCCTTGACTGATTCTTCACAAACCCTCAGTTGTTGGTTAACTCACTAACTGTAAACACAAATGATATTGTTTGATTTAGAAGTCATGTTTTCAGCCTTATAGTAGATAACATGGGTAAGCCTTAGCAGTAAATAGTCTTCGTTTATAAAAGGAAGGCTACATTTTCTCAAGAAATGGGAGTTAGATGGGATACTATAATACCAAATTCTAAATCATGAACTTTTTCTCCACTGTGACCTAAACGCAAGTATGCATCTTTGCGTGCAGTTTGGCCCAGCCTTTTAAGAAAAAAGCATGTCATCAAACTTGCAGTAGGGGTACTGTGGTTTGAATGGATACCATCACTCTTTTCTCTACAAACAGTGCAGAGAGCTGTCTGGAGTGGCATTTTGAGCAGATTCCCTGGTGCTCCTCTGTTCCTTCCATCATTACAGTAAGTAAAAGAACCACCTGGGGAACCTGGGAGTCTGAGAAAATCAGCTGGGCTCAATAGCCAACCTCTTCCTCTAGAAAAACCAATCCAGATGCAGCTTATTTGGTACCTCTTCTTACACGCACTGTGAATCAGGGTTTTTCTATAAGAAATTGTTCAGAATCAACAAAAGCTGGGATGACCTATTCATTTTGACTTGCAAAATTAAAATAACAAAACTAGATTGTCAGTTGTCACTGTAGATTAAAGTATAGTTATTGAACTGGTTCTTAGAAATCTTTAGAGAGAAAAAACTCAAAAGTACAAATGAATTATTTTGGAAAGTAAGATTGTCCTTTCTGAATTTCCCATTCTAAAAATTAACATTATATTAAATAATATAAAGCTACTAAACTGCTTTGTATTATATTAAGAAACAGCTCGTAAAGATGTAGTCTTGTTTCATAGTTGTTGCACTATAGCAAAGGTTTTTCACATGTAACCCGATTCTCTGCATAGATAGATAGGGAACATTGAGTTACTTATTTAAGTCACTTAATATGGAGCATTTGTTGCCAACTGTAATTCTAGCCATCCACACCTGAGTCTGTTCTGAGGCGGTAATAGCGTATGGGAGGATGAAGTCTCCCTGTTTATTCCTTTTCTTCGGTTGTATCTGATGACAGTATAAGATGTTCTTAATAAAGTTTTATGTTCTTTTTGAAATGTGTACATTATTTTTGTGAATCTAATTAAGTGGATATGGAGTGGGGAAGGGAGAGATTAATGGACTGGGAGGGAAGCAAAGTACTGATAATTTTCAGTGACCTTACTGTAGAACTGCTGGAGAGTCCTATTGCCTGACTGGTTCCCAAACTTCAGAGGGAGCATCAGAATCACCTGGATGGCATATTATACAGATTGCTGGGCCCCACCCCAAAATTTCCTAATTCGGTAGGTCTGGAGTAAGCCTACAGTTTGCATTTTCATCAACTTGTTGCTGATGCTACTTGGGTTTAGGGATTGCATGTTGACGACCACTGTTGTAGACCAACATTGAAGTTCATGATTTGCTTTGCAATTTAAAATATTTCAGCAATTCAAGTAATAAGATTATAAAGTATGGGTTTTACAGTTTATTACATAGTAGTTCCTTATGGGCAGAGAACAAGACCAGACCACATCTTGTTTTGTGACACACTGCTCAGTAGTACTTAGTAAGTGCTTTTTTTTTAAAAAAAAACAATTTAGTGAAGTATTTCATACATGAACATACATCAACTATAAGTGTTCAGTAAACATCGTGAACTTACAAAACAAACATGCATAACATAGTATAGGGCTACCACACATCACTCCCCCACAAACACCCTGCATTGTTGTGAAACATTTGCTAACAAATCACAGAAGAGCATCGTCAAAGTATTACTACTAACTATAGTCCATATCTTCCTCCCCTATACATTTTTTAAAGGATTTATTTATTTATTTATTTACTTTTATCCATTTTTATCCCCCCCGCCCCTGCGGTTTTTGCTGTGTCTGTGTCCATCTGCTGGGCAACCCTCTATGTCCATTTCCTGCCCTCTCTTCTCATCCTTTTCCTCCTGTCTTCACTGGGATTCGATCCTCGGAAACTCTGATGTGGGAGAGAGGCATCCCACCACCTGTGCCACCTTAGTTCCTGGTTTTTCGGCATGTCTTGCTTGGCTGTCCCTTGTGTCACTCTCCTGTTACGTCATCATCTTGCTGCGTGGCTCGCGGGGCCTGACGGCTCACCCGCTTGCAGGGCCTTGCAGCGTACCTGCGCACGGGGCCTAGTGGCCCACACACCTTCTATATTTTTCTCCTTTTATTTTTACTGGTAGGTCCTGGGGATCGAACCCAGGTCCCTCCATATGGGAGATGAACGCCCAACCACCCAAGCCACATCCGTCCCCCTGCTATATCTCTTAAGGTTGACCAAAGATACCCAAAGTTACAGTCTTTTCCCATACAAGATGGTCATATAATAAATCAGGCTTAGTTTATCACCAGCATTCTAAAGACCAGACCTCGGGAGAAAAACTAGGTCTGGGGACGCATGCATGGTTTCTAATATAGCAAATGTTTAGCCTACCCTGATTATCACAAAATTAGGATAGCGAGAATATTCGCAAAGTAAGTGCTTTTGAATGAAGAGATTCACTTGGTACCCTGAACTCCTCCCTGGAACACAGGTCCTCTCACCACACCTTGGCTTTAAAGCAAAATTGGGGAGTACTAGAAATCCATGAGAACCTCTGTAGGGCAAGGTTTGTCAAAGTCCTTTGATAGGACTCACTTGGGGCATTGGAAAAAGGGCAAGTACCTACTGAATAAAAATTTTCTTCAATATGATTATTCTTTTCCAGAAAGTTTGGGCGATGTAATCTTCTAGCTGATACTTCTGGTCCTCTAATGCTGGATTGCATCTGGTCATTTTATCTGAATTCAAGCACCTCCCACTCTCATTTACTTTCCCTGTCTGCACCGGTAGGTTTTATAAAATGCATGAGAATTACCTGAGTTGCGTATTAAATGCACACTCCTGGTACCTATGTTTAGAGATTCTGTTTCAGAAGATTTGGGATAGATCCAGAAATTTGCACAAGCTACACAGATGATTCTTTTTAAATTTTTTAAAACAAATCAATTTTATTGCTACATATTAGTAAAGCATACAATCCATCCAAAGTGTACAGTCAGTGTTCTTTGGCATAATCACATAGTTGTGCATTTATCACTTCAATCATTATTAGAGCATTTTCATTATTTCAATAATAATAAACAAAAAACAGACAAACAAGAAAACCAGTGGCTTTTAGTATAATCACAATGTTTTGCATTCACCACCAAAAAAAATTTTAGAGCAGTTTCATTATTCCAAAAAGAAAACCTCCACACCCCCTAGCAGTCACCTCTTAATCCCTCTATCCTTCTACAGCCTTACATAACCACTAATCTTATTTAATCTTTATGAATTGATTTATATTTACATATTAAATAAATAGAATCATACAATACGTAGTACTTCGTGTCTGGTTTCTTTCACTTAGCATAACGGTTTTTTGTCTGATATTAACATCTTATAACATTAACATTTGTTCAGTTTCAAAGAAAAACAGTCTAATATATGCAATATTACCTTTATTCATATTTCACATGAGGTTTTACTATGCTATATAGTCCCCTGATATATTTAGCTTTCTTTTTAGTAATTTACATGACCTTAGACTTTCCCTTTCAACCACTGTCATACCCATATAATAGCACTGCTAGTTACCAACACTATGGTGTGCTTTTACTTTTTATAGTTATTTCCAAAGATTAACACAAATCCTTTTTACCAATTCTGCACTAGGAAACCCTCAGTTTTCCATTCTCTAAAGTCATTCTATTCCTGGTGACCCATACTCAAGTTATTAATTCCATGAGATTACACAACATATTTAATTCACAATAGCACAATTATACAGTATTTATCCTTTTGTGTCTGGCTTGCTTCACTCAACATAATACCTCCAATTTCATCCATGTTGTCATATGTTTCACAACTTCATTTCTTCTTACCACTGCATAATATTCCATTGTGTTTATACACCACAGTTTGTTTATCCATTCATCAGTTGATGGACACCTGGGCTGTTTCCATCTTTTGGCAATCATGAATAATGTCACTATGAACATCGGTGTGGAGATGTCTGTTCATGTCACTGCTCTCAGTAATGCTGGGTATCTATACCCAGTAGTGGTATTGCTGGGTCACATGAGAAATTTATATTCAACTTCTTTAGGAACTGCCAAACAGTCCTCCACAGAGGCTGTGCCATTCTACATTCCCACAACAGTGAATAAGTGTTCCTATCTCTCCATATCCTCTCTAACACTTGTAGTTCTCTGTCTTTAATAGTGGCCATTCTTATAGGTGTGAAATGATATCTCATAGTAGATTGGATTTGCATTTCCCTAATCATTACTGATGTTGAACATTTTTTCATGTGTTTTTTTTTGTCATTTGTATTTCTTCTTTGGACAAATTCAAGCCTTGGCCACTACCACTTTCCTTTTTTTTAGGAGGTAAAGGGTATTGAACCTGGGACCTTGTACATGGGAAGCAGGTGCTCAAACCACTGAGGTCCCCTTTTGCCTATTTTTTAATCAGGTCATTTGTCTTTTTATGGTTGAGTTGTAGCATCTCTTTATATATCATTGATATTAAACCCTTGTCGGATATGTGATTTCCAAACATTTTCTCCCGTTGAGTTGGCTGCCTTTTCACCCTTTTGACAAAGTCCTTTGAGATACAAAAGTGTCTAATTTTGAGGAAGTCCCATTTATCTATTTTTTTCTTTTGAATGTAAGGTCCAAGAAACCACCACCTACCATAAGATCTTTAAGATGCTTCCCTACATTTTCTTCTAGTAGTTTTAAAGTCCTGGCTTTTATATTTAGATCTTTGATCCATTTTGACTTGATTCTTGTGTAGGGAGTGAGGTAAGGGTCCTCTTTCATTCTTTTTTTTTTTTTTTTAAACTATCCTCTAACTTTATTATTTTTTAAAGATTTTATTTATTTATTCATTTATCCCCCCCTTGCTGCTTGTGCTCACTGGGTCAGCTAACCACGTCGTGTGGGCAGGCTTGCCTTCACCAGGAGGCCCCGGGAACTGAACCCAGGGCCTCCCATATGGTAAACGGGAGCCCTACTGATTGAGCCATAGCCGCTTCCCTCTTTCATTCTTTTGATTACAGATATCCAGTTCTCAGCATCATTTGTTAAAGAGACTGTTTTGTCCCATTAACATGGACTTGGTAGGTTTGTTGAAAACCAGATGGCCATAGACCTGAGGGATTATTTCTGGACCCTAAATTCTATTCCACTGATTGGTGTGTCTACCTTTATGCCAATATGATGTTGTTTTGACCATTGTAGCTTTGTGTATTAGTCAGCCAAAGGGATACTGGTGCAAAGTACCAGAAATCTGTTGGCTTTTATAAAGGGTATATATTTGGGGTAAAAGCTTACAGTTAAAAAAAAAAAAGAAGATGCTTACAGTTACAAGGCTCTAAAGAGTCCATCTCAAGGTTACTTCTTTACCAAACTCTTTTACCACGTGTTGAAGCAAGATGGTGGGCAGCGTCAGCGAGGGTTCAGCCTTCCTCTTCCCTCTTAAGGCTCCATGGGTCCAGCTTCTGATCTCAGCTGTAGGCTGGCATAGGGCTTGTCTCTCTTCCCAGGGCTCATTTCTTTCCAGGCTCAGCTGCTCTGTTCTCTTCACAAGGTCTTACAGCTGTAAACTATCAGGCAAATGGCTTGTCTCTCTTTCCAGGGCCTCTGCCGGGTCTATGGAGCTGTCTCTCTGCCTCCATATATCTTCTCTGTGTATCTGCTTCTGTGTGTTCCTTGTATTGATGAGTGTCTGTTTATATAGGCCACCAAGGGGGCGAGGACTCAACCATGCACACCCTAATGACGTGGTCGAATCAAAGCCCTAATCTTGATTTAATAAAGTAAAAGTGAAACCTCTGAATTTAATACAACCAAAGGGGTATCATGTCCAGAGGAACAGACCAGTTTATAAACATAATATCTCTTTTTGGAATTCATAAATAATATCAAACTGCCTCACTTTGTAATATATTTCAAGGTCAGGCAGTGAAATTCCTCTCACTTTGCGCTCTTTTTTAGAATATTTTTGGCTATTCAGGTGACTGTTCCCTTCCAAGTAAATTTTGTAATTGCCTTTTCTATTTCTGTCAAGTAGGCTATTAGAATTTTAATTGGTATTGCATTGAATCTATAAATCAGTTTGGATAGGATTGACAACTTTACGATATTTAGTCTTCCAATCCATGAACACAGAATGTCTTTCCATTTGTTTAGGTCTTCTTTGATTTCTTTTCCATTGTTTTATAGTGTTCTGAATATAGGTCCTGTACTTCTTTGGTTAAATTGATTCCTAGGTATTTGAGTCTTTTTGTTGCTGTCGTAAATGGAATTTTTCCCCTGATTTCCTTCTCAGATTGTTCAATACTAGTGTCAGAAACATTACTGATTTTTGCATGTTGTTCCTGTATCCTGCCACTTTCCTGAACTTGTTTATTAGCTCAAGAATCTGTGTTGTAGATTTTTCAGAATTTTCTAAATATAAGATCATGTCATCTGTAAATAGTGAGAGTTTTACTTCCTCTTTGCCTATTTGGATGCCATTTTTTTTCTTGTGTAATTAACCTAGCTAGAACTTCTAGCACAATGTTGAATAACAATGGTGACAGTGGGCATCCTTTTCTTATTCCCAATCTTAAGGGAAAGCTTTCATACTTTCCCCATAGAATACGATGTTGGCTGTGGGTTTTTCATATATGCCCTTTATCATATTGAGGAATTTTCCTTCTATTCTTATCTTTCAAAGTGTTTTTATCAAGAAAAGATGCTGGATTTTGTCGAATGCCTTTTTTGCATCAATTGAGATGATCATGTGTTTTCTTTCCTTCAATTTGTTAATGTGGTGTCTTACATTAATTGATTTTCTTATGTTGACCCACCCTTGCATACCAGGAATAAATCCCACTTGGTCATGGAGTATAATTCTTTTGATATGCTGTTGAATTCTATTTGCAAATATTTTGTTGAGAATTTTTGCATCTACGTTCATTAGAGAGATTGGCCTGTAATTTTCTTTTCTTGTAGTGTCTTTATCTGGCTTTCATATTAGGGTGAAATATGAAAATATATTATGATGTAGGCTTCATAAAATGTATTGAGTAATTTTCCCTCCTTTTCAATTTTTTGGAAGAGTTTAAACAGGATGGTGTTAATTCTTCTTGAAATGCTTGGCAGAATTCACCTATGAAGTCATCCAGTCCTGGAGTTTTCTTCATTGGGAGATTTTTGATAACTGATTCAATCTCTTTAAATGTAATTGGTTTGTTGAGTCTTATTTCTTGTAGCATCAGTGTAGGTTGTTGGTGCATTTCTAGGAATTTTTCCATTTCATCTAGGTTGTCTGGTTTGTTGGCACAGAGTTTCTCATAATGTCCTCTTATGATCCTTTTTATTTCTGTAGGGTCTATTGTTACTTTCCCCCTTTCATGTATGATTTTGTTTATTTGCATCTTCTTTCTTTTTCCTTTGTTAGTCTAGCTAGGGGTTTGTCAATTTTACTGATCCTCTCAAAGAACCAGCTTTTAGTTTTGTTGATTTTCTCTATTTGTTGTTGTTGTTGTTGTTCTCAGTTTCATTATTTCTGCTCTAATCTTTATTATTTTTTTCCTTCTGCTTGATTTAGGAATGGTTAAATGATCTTTTTCTGGTTTCTCCAGTTGTTCAGTTAGAGCTTAGATTTTAGCTCTTTCTTCTTTTTTAATATAGGCATTTAGGGCTATAAATTTCCCTCTCAGTGTTGCATTCACTGTCTTCCATAAGTTTTGATAAGTTTTGTTCTTATTTTCATTCATCTCAGCATATTTACTAATTTCACTTACAATTTCTTCTTTTAATGACTGATTGTTTAGGAGTGTCTTGTTCAGCCTCCACACATTTACGAATTTTCCCCTTTCCTGTTATTATTATATATATATATTTTTTTTAAATTGAAGTATGTCATTCATACTTGAACATACATAAACAATAAGTATATAGTAAAAGTTACAAAATAAACTTAAAAAATAAATATGCATAACATCATACAAGGGTCCCATACATCACCCCTTCACCAACACCTTGCATTGTTGTGATACATTTGTTACAAACTATGCAAGAGCATCGTCAAAATATTACTACTAACCATAGTCTGTATCTTACATTTGGTGTATTTTTCCCTAAATCCACCATACTTTTTTTAAACAAATAAATTTTATGGATACATATTAATAAAGCATATAATTTGTCCAAAATGTACTATCAATGGTATTTGGTATAATCACATAGTGGTGCATTCATTACTTCAATCATTATTAAAGCATTTTCATTATTTCAATAATAATAATAATAAACAAAAAACAGACAAACAAACAAGGAAATTCCTCCCCTCTCAATCTCTCTGTTTCCCCTGCTATACATAACTGCTATTTCTGGCTATTCTTGCATAATTATTTATTTGTTTATTAAGTAGGATATATTCACATACCATATGATCTATCCAACGTGTATAATCAATGGCTTTTTTTTAGTTGTTAAAAAGGCCTTTATTGTAAAATTGTAAAATAAATAGAAAAATAGTTTGAAAGAAATTACAAACTTTAAGAGAGTGCAAGGCCAGGTTAGATTTAATATAATCAATTATAAGAAATAGATAGTATGGCAACAAACATTTATAAATGTAAATAATTCTAATATAACTTCCGGGAAGATGGAGAACTAGTAAGACACGGGACTCTCTTCTCCTCCAGAAAAATAGCTAGAGGACAGGCTGAAACAGCCCAGAAAAAGATCTTCTAGGGTTTAGGACACCAGGCAAAAGCTGAACACTGCCCAGAGGAGAGAGGGACAAAGGAGGAAAATTGGCATGACAGAACTGTGAGTTGAAACCAGCAGCTGCTGCTGCTGTCACCCTTCCCCACACTAAAGACACTTTAGAATTCTCGGGCCTCTGGGCCTACGACTACATTGTACCTTTGTTACAATTGATGAACACATTGTATTCAATGTATTCAGTGAGCATTGCCACTAAGTGTAGATTATGTTTACATTATAGTTCAATCTCTTTCCTGCACAATTTTGTAAGTTATGACAAGATATATAATGGCCTGTATCTGTCATTGCAACATCATTCAGGACAATTCCAATGTCCCGAAAATGCCTCCATATTACATCTATTTTTCCCTCTCCCTCCCCTCAGAACCTCTGGTGGCTACTGCCTCCACATCAACGATGAAAGTTCTTCCATTGCTAGCATAACAATTAGTCTATAGTAGAATAGCAGTAAGTCTACTCTAGTCCATTGTTCATCCCCCAATCCTGAGGATTCTAGGATAGTGATGCCCACTCTGCCTCTAATTGAGAGGGGGCTTAGATCCCATGGGGCAGGTGAATGGACTTTTTTTTTTTTTTAATTAATTAATTAATTTATTATTATTATTATTTTTAAAGATTTTATTTATTTATTCATTTATCCCCCCCTTGCTGCTTGTGCTCGCTGGGTCAGCTAACCACACCGTGCGGGCAGGCTTGCCTTCACCAGGAGGCCCTGGGAACCGAACACGGGGCCTCCCATATGGTAAACGGGAGCCCTACTGATTGAGCCACAGCCGCCTCCCGTGAATGGACTGTCTTGCTTGCAGTTGTAGACACTCTGTTCCTTGGGATGGTCATTGTCCATCATCATTTCCTTGTTCGTTGTCCTGGGTGAGTCCAATGAACTGGAGAATAGGTCTTGCAACTCTGTTGAGATTCATGGCCCAACTGGCACATGGAAAGCCCAAAGATTTAAGTCTCTTGGATATAAACCTATCAACTCTAGTACTAACTATAGATTCAAATAGAAGGGGCAGAAGAGCCATGTGTAGGAAAACCACAACTGAACCCAACTCTATCACACTGGGGAGCATAAATTCCATAGTAAGGCTCACTGGCAAGGCGCCAAACTCCTGAGCTGTTAGCCCTAACTATAGTGTCTGGATGTTTCCAGAGGCCTCAGGAGCCCCGCTATTTGAGGCAATATTTACTGTGGCAGTCAATGAGATCCTGCTGAGAGGTGCCTAAGTGTAACCTCTGGAATGACCTCCCAACTCACTTTGAAGTCTCCTAGCCATATAAACTCATTTGATAATACATTTAATGATTACCTACTGTGTTTAAAGCTTGGTGTTAAGGCTCTGTTCCCAAAGATTTACAACGTAGTGGGATTAGAATATAGTGATACATTTTAGAATTGGCCAAACTTTACTTTTAATTTTAAACTAGTATATATCTTCTAAGCCAGCGCTTCCTTAGGCCAGCAGCATTAACCTTGGCTGGCAACTTGTTAGAAATACAAATTCCTGGGCCCTAGAATCGGAAAATCTGGGTGGGAACCAGCAATATGTTTTTTAACAAGCCTTCTAGGCAATTTTAATGCACACTCAAGTACTAGGTCTATCTTAGGCCATCACTAATCTAGGCATGCAGCACTTTACCTCAATTAGATTTTTTTCTCATGTATGGGAAACCTTTAGAGGGAGTAAAAGACTCCTCCAACAAAAGCAATTATAATAATGTGCCTGTATTAGTAAGCCAAAGGGGGTGCTAATGTAAAATACCAAAAATGGGTTGGTCTTTATAAAGGGTATTTATTTGGAGTAGAAGTCCACAGAGACCAAGCCATAAAGCATTAAGTTTCTTCTCTCACCACAGTCCATTGCCACGTGTTAGAGCAAGACAGCTGCCGGCGTTTGCCACGGTTCAGGCTTCTGGGGTTCCTCTCTTCCCAGGACTGCGTTTCTCTCCAGGCTTAGCTCCTGTTTTCTCCTCAAGGTCAGCTGTAGACAATCAGGCAAATGGCTTGCTTCTCTTCTCCTGGGGCCTTCTTTCCAACATCAAAACTGCTTCTCAAAAGACTGCTTCGACTGTCCTTTGCCTTGCCTTTTATATTTGATTCCCCACCCACCAAGGGGTGGGGCTCAATGCCCTAATCCTAGCCTAATCATGCCCAGATTAACAGATCAGTTTACAAGCATGATTCAATTATATTTTTAGAATTCATAATTACATCAAACTGCCACAGTGCCTTCCTGACAAAGACATTTCTTTCACTGTCCTTATTTCAGCTCTTATGAACCCCACTTCTTCTATCCTGGCAAATTCCTCCATATTTTCTTACTGCATTTTTCTGCCCAGCACATCTCTCATAAGTTTTTGTTTTTATTTTTATTTTTTTGGAGGTACTGGGCCAGGGATTGAATCTGGGACCTCTCATGCAGGAAGCCAGCACTCAACCACTGAGCCACATTGGCTCCCTCTCTAATTTTTTTTAAAGGAAAATAGAGTGAAAGAGGCACAAATACAGTAAGGGGTCTGACCATCATCTACCTTACATGAAAGACTTACCACTTGGTATTATTATACTACCAGAGATTAAGCCACTGAAATCCATGTGATTTTATTTCCATTTTTCTTCCCTTACACCCCGAGATGGCTCCCTCATCTGCCTGCCCCTTGTCTTTGCTCGTTTGCACTTGTTGTCCATTTGCTGCCCGTGCTCATTGTTTTTGCTCATTGTCTTTTCATTTTCCACTCACTGTTTCTTTAGGAGGCACTGGGAACTGAACCTGGGACCTACCATGTGGGACAAAGGTGCTCAACTGCTTGAGCCACATCTGCTCCCTGCTCATTTGTTTTTGCTCACTGTCTGCTCATTGTTTCTCTGTCTTCTTAGGAAGCACCAGGAACCAAACCCAGGACCTCCCATGTGGGAGGTGGACACTCAACTGCTTGAGCCACATCTGCTCCCCTCCAACTTTTTTGATGGCATTAAAAATGGAAACTATTGGGGAGTGACTGTTAGTCAGTGGTTGAGCATCTGCTTCCCATGTATGAGGTCTTGGGTTCAATCCCCAGTACCTCCTAAAAAAAAAAAAAAAGGAAAAGAAACCATTTTGTTGTGTTTTTTTTTTTTTCAGTAAATGGATCATTGACGAAAATAGAATGTACAGTGAATTTTAGAATTAGACACATGACATTTGAATTTCATGCCTTATGGAAAAGATATAAAACTGAAAACTTGAATTAATTTAAATGAAATGGTTATTCAGAACCATTAGCTTTTATCCATTTATATCTAGAAAATTCAGTTGTATAAGTATTGTTTGGTTAGTTTCATCATATTTTTTTTCTTTTTTCATTTATTTCTATCATCTTTTTAAAGTCCTTTCTTTGTTCAGTCAATTTGTATGAAGTAAGCAAATGTCATCTTACTTACAGAAACATAAGTTAAATAAGAGATTTTAAGAGGTTTAAATCATACATTAATACATGGCTTTTTCAAAAATATTATTTGTATTTATCCACTGTCTCGTTTTTCCAACTCTTGAAAGTTGTTATAAAATCTTGTATTATTTTTATAGAATCAGTTTACTAGATGAGTGCTCATGATGCTATTTTATTCTTTTAAGTTCTCTGCATGTATTTTAGTTATATATTGCCATAAGGTGATAAGTAGTGCCTTAGTTTTGTGTTTGATCAGCCAGACTGCAGCTGGAGTATGCTTAACTGAGGGAAATGAAACTCCTGTTTTCATTTTTCTTTTTGAGTTGGTGTTTGAACTCTGCAGGAACTCAAGCCAGCTTCATGTTCAATCCCTTGTAGATCTATTTCGTTGATAGCTGTGGATGTGCTAATTTGAGGCAAATGTCATTGTTGCTTAGCATTCTTCCTATTTGAATTACTGGTCTCTCCACGTCTTGGCTAGCCTAAGGAAGAAAGACTGCAACTTCTTTCTAGTTCCTCTCTATTTGCTTTCTAGCTTTTATATCCACTGAGGAAACAGAGTGATTAAAGTTGTAATAAATTTTATATCAACAGCACAAAGCTCTGTCTTTGTGGTATAATCTGCCCTCCTACCTCAGGAAATCAACAGGAAGCTAATTTCTAGTGATTGAGCCTATTGATTGATTAAAATATAATTTTCACTTAGCAAGCAGTTTTTGCAACATGGCACAGAGCTAGTATCTCTGTAGGCTGGTATCTCTTTCAAAGCATAAAACTTGGAAATAATATTTAAACAGAAAATAATGTTTTTTAATATAGGGAAAGTGTTTTCAGTATTAAAAAATGTTTCAAAAACCTCTATATTAGTTTAAAAATCCCTGTAATTATATAATGAAACAGCTACTAATTCAGATAACCCAGGGTATATAGCTTTATTTTCAGATGTTCTCAAAGTCATATTTGAAATAAAATATTCATGATATATATTTTTGGCAGCCAATAATAACCTCAGAATGAAGTTAGATACAATGAAGAGATTTCCTAAGTACTTCTCTTCTATCATTTTAGAAATTCTAAATAGTTACTCTTATTCAAAAAAGAGCCATTATTTAAACATCATTTGGTAAAAATATTCCTCTGTTTAATTATTTTTGAATTTGGTTTCCATCTTTGTTACTTTATTACCCAGTATACTGCATGTATTTGGATAACATTCTATAAGCATTTTTTTAAACTTTATTTTGTATATTTAATAATTGAAAATATAAACAATTAAAAACTAAAAAGTAAACACAGATGAATAAATATATACATATCTCAATTAAATGTAATGGATACATATAAATTTTTTTTTTTAATCAAACAGTATGTTACACAATATATTTGGTTCATAGTAATGCATTCATACAGTATTTGCCATTTTGTGTCTGGCTTGCTTCACTCAACATAATGTCCTCCAGGTTCATCCATGTTGCCATATGCTTTACGACTTCATTTCTTCTTACAGCTGCATAATATTCCATCGTGTGAACAGACCACAATTTGTTTATCCATTCATCTGTTGATGGACACCTGGGTTGTTTCCAACTTTTGGCAATGGTGAATAATGTTGCTATGAACATCAGTGTGCAGATGTCTGTTCGTGTCACTGCTCTCAGTTCTTCTGCGTATATACCCAGTAGTGGTATTGCAGGGTCACGTGGCAAGTCTATATTCAACTTCTTTAGGAACTGCCAAACAGTCCTCCATAGTGGTTGTACCATCCTGCATTCCCACCAACAGTGAAGAAGTGTTCCTATCTCTTCACATATTCTCCAACACTTGTAGTTCTCTGTCTTTTTCATAGTGGCCATTCTGATAGGTGTGAAATGATATCTCATTGTAGTTTTGATTTGCATTTCCCTAATCATGAGTGATGTTGAGCATTTCTTCATGTGTTTTTTTGCCATTTGTATTTCTTCTTCGGAGAAATGTCTATTCAAGTCTTTTGCCCATTTTTAAATTGGGTCATTTGTCTTTTTATTGTTGAGTTGTAACATCTCTTTATATATCATGGATATTAAACCTTATCAGATACGTGATTTCCAAATATTTTTTCCCATTGAGTTGGCTGCCATTTCACTCTTCTGACAAAGTCCTGTGAGGTGCAAAAGTGTTTAATTTTGAGGAGGTCCCATTTATCTATTTTTTCTTTTGTTGCACTTGCTTTGGATGTAAGGTCCAAGAAACCACCACCTACTACAAGGTCTTGAAGATGTTTCCCTACATTTTCTTCTAGTAGTTTTATGGTCCTGGCTTTTATATTTAGATCTTTGATCCATTTTGAGTTGATTCTTGTATAGTTGGTGAATTAGGGGTCCTCTTTCATTCTTTTGGTTATAGATATCCAGTTCTCCCAACACCATTTATTGAAGAGACTGTTTTTTTTCCCATTAGCGTGGGCTGAGTAGGTTTGCCAAAAACCAGTTGACTGTATAGGTGAGGGTATATTTCTGGGTTCTCAATTCTATTCCACTGTTCGATGTGTCTATCTTTATGCCAGTACCATGCTGTTTTGACCACTGTAGCTTTGTAATATGTTTCAAGGTCAGGCAGTGAAATTCCTCCATATCGCTCTTCTTTTTTAGAATGCTTTTGGCTAATTGGGTGCACTTACCCTTCCAGATGAATTTGGTAATTGCCTTCTCTAATTCTGTAAAGTAAGCTGTTGGGATTTTGATTGGTATTGCATTGAATCTATAAATTAGTTTGGGCAAGATCGACATTTTCATGATATTTATTCTTCCAATCCATGAACACAGAATGTCTTTACATTTGTTTAGGTCTTTTAAAATTTCTTTTAGCATTGTTTTGTAGTTTTCTGCATATAAGTCCTGTACTTCTTTGGTTAAATTAACTCCTAGGTATTTGAGTCTTTTTGTTGCTATTGAAAGTAGAATTTTCCTCCTGATTTCCTCCTCAGGTTGTTCAGTACTAGTGTACAAAAACATTACTGATTTTTGCGTGTTGATCTTGTATCCTGCAATATACAATATTGAATAACAATGGTGACAGTGGGCATCCTTGTATTGTTCCCAATCTTAGAGGGAAAGCTTTCAACCTTTCCCCATTGAGTATGATGTTGGCTGTGGGTTTTTTCATATATGCCTTTTATTATATTGAGGAATTTTCCTTTTATTCCCATCTTTTGTAGTATTTTTATCAAAAATGTTGGATTTTGTCAAATGCCTTTTCTGCATCTATTGAGATGGTCATGTGTTTTTTTTTCCTTCAGTTTGTTAATGTGGTGTATTACATTGATTGATTTTCTTATGTTGAACCAGCCTTGCATACCAGGAATAAATCCCACTTGGTCGTGATGTATAAGTCTTTTGATATGCTGTTGGATTCGATTTGCAAGTATTTTGTTGAGA
>JAKSZT010054215.1:43151764-43361226 GCA_026826555.1 Tolypeutes matacus
GTTAATTCTTTTTTTTTTTTTTTTTTTTTTTACCGGGAGGTCCCGGGTATCGAACCCAGGTCCCTCCATATGGGAGACGGACGCCCAACCATTTGAGCCACAGCCATCCCCCTGATGTTAATTCTTTTTGAAATGCTTGGTAGATTTTACCTGTGAAGCCATCTAGTCCTGGACTTTTCTTTGCTGGGAGATTTTTGATGACGGATTCAATCTTCTTAATTGTGGTTGGTTTGCTAAGTTCTTGTATTTCTTGTAGCGTCAGTGTAGGTTGGTTGTGTGTTTCTAGAAATTTGTCCATTTCATCTAGGTTGTCTAGTTTGTTGGCATATAGTTTCTCATAATATCCTCTTATGATTTTTTTTATTTCTGTGGGGTCATTTGTAACTCCCCCCACTTTCATTTCTGATTGTATTTATTTGCATCTTCTCTCTTTTTTTCTTTGTTAGTCTAGTGAGTGGTTTATCAATTTTATTGAACTTCTCAAAGAACCAACTTTTGGTTTTGTTGATTTTCTCTATTGTTTTTCTGTTCTCATTTTCATTTATTTATGCTCTAATCTTTATTATTTCTTTCCTTCTGCCTGCTTTGGGATTGGTTTGCTGTTCTTTTTTCTAGTTTCTCTAGTTGTTCAGTTAAATCTTTGAGTTTAGCTCTTTCTTGTTTTTTTAATATAGGCATTTAGGGCTATAAATTTCCCTCTCAAGGCTGCCTTAGCTGTATCTCATAAGTTTTGATATGTTGTGTTCTCATTTTCATTTGTCTCAATATATTTACTGATTTCACTTGCAATTTCTTCTTTGACCCACCAAATATTTAGGAGTGTGTTGTTCAGTCTCCACACATTTGCAAATTTACTTTTTTCCGGTCTGTTATTGATTTCTAGTTTCATTCCATTATGATCTGAGAAGGTGCTTTGTATAATTTCAATCTTCTTATATTTATTGAGAGCTGTATTGTGACCTAACATGTGGTCTATCCTGGAGAAAGATCCATGGGCACTTGAGAAGAATGTATAACCCGCTGAGTTTGGATGCAGTGTTCTGTATATGTCTGTTAGGTCTAACTTGTTTATCATATTGTTCAAGTTCTCTGTTTTCTTTTTGATCTTCTGTCTAGTTGTTCTATCAAATGATGTGAGAGGGGTGTTGAAGTCTCCGATGATTATTGTAGAGATGTCTGTTTCTCCCTTCAGTTTTGGCAGAGTTTGTCTCATGTATTTTGGGGCACCCTGCTTAGGTGTGTAGATATTTATGACTGTTATGTCTTCCTAGAGGATCGTCCCTTTTATTAATATGTAATGGCCTTCTATATCTCTTATCACTTTTTTGCATTTAAAGTCTGTTTGTCTGATATTAGTATAGCTACCCCTGCTCTTTTCTGTTTACTATTCGCGTGGAGTATCTTTCTCCAACCTTTTACTTTCAGCCGGTTTGTATCCCTGGGTCTGAGGGAGTTTCTTGTAAGCAGTATTTGGATGGCTCATGTTTTTTCATCCATTCTGTCAGCCTGTATCTTTTGATTGGGGAATTTAATCCATTCACATTCAATGATATTACTGAAAATGCACTATTTATTTCCTCCATTGTATTCTTTGGTTTTCATATGTCATCTTGTTTTTGTCTCTCTTTTTACTCTTTTGGTTATCCTTTCTGCTTTTCTTTCTTCTATACTCTCCTCCAAGCCTCTCTCTCCTGTCTTTTTCTTTCAGGTTCTAAGACTTCCTTTAATATTTCTTGCAAAGGTGGATTCTTTTTTGCAAACTCTCTTAGTTTCTGTTTTTTTGTGAAAACTTTATATTCACCTTCATATTTGAAGGACAGTTTTGCTGGATAAAGAATTCTCACCTGGCAATATTTCTCTTTCAGTTTCCTAATTGTATCATACCACTGTCTTCTCGCCTCCATGGTTTCTGAAGAGAAATCTTCACTAAGTCTTACTGGACATCCTTTGTATGTGATCATTTGCTTCTCTCTTGCTGCTCTGAGAATTTTTCTTTATCTTTTACATTTGACATTCTGAATAGCAGGTATCTTGGAGTAGGTCTATTTGGATTTATTCTCATTGGGGCACGGTGTGCTTCTTGGACATGTAAGTTCATTTCTTTCGTGAGAGTTGGAAAATTTTCAGCTATTATTTCCTCAAATACTCTTTCTGCCCCTTTTCCTTTCTCTTCCCATTCTGGAATTCCCATGACATGTATGTTGTTGCGTTTTGTGTTGTCATTCAGCTCTCTGAGCCCCTGCTTAAGTTTTCCATTCTTTTCTCTCTTCAATTTCAGCTGCTCTGTATCACTTATTCTTTCTTCTGTCATTTCGAGTCTGCTGTTATATGCCTCAAATGTGTTTTTGACTTCACCTATTGTGTCTTTCATTCCCATGAACTCAATTACTTTTCTGTTCAGGATTTCAAATTCTTCTTTGCATTCACTCAGTGTCTTCTTGATGTCATTTATCTTTTTAACTATATTATCTTTCATCTCATTAATTTGATTTTGGAAATTTGTGCTCATCTCACTGATTAGTTCTCTCAAATTCTGCATCTCTTCTGGGACTTTGATGTATTCCTTTTCTTGGGCCATGTCTTCTATTTTCTTAGTATGGCTCGAATTTTTTGCTGGTGTTTAGGCATCTGGTTAGGTTGTATTTTGCTTAGATGCTCTATCTCTTTCTCTTTTATAGGGTTTTAGTGACAGGAGTCTGTGAGTTACCACAGCTCTTTGATTTTTGGCTCAACCTTGATTGTTAGGATTGTCCTACTGATGGCTCAAAACTGGGCACTTGACCCAGTAATTGGCTGTAGAGTCGTTTCCTAGGGCCTTGGGCAGGGAGGCTATAGAGGCCAGGAAAAGTCTCTCCCATTTAATTTTCTAATGTGCACTTCCTTGGTCTGCCAGGAGATGGCGCTTGTTGGCAGCTCTCAATTCAATGCCTGGTGGAAGTGTATTTGTTGTGATACAGACCAGATCAATGTGGTAGAGCTTCCTGTCTGGGGGCTAAAAGCCTTGTAATTCAAAGTTTCTGAGACAGTTTTCCAGTCTTCTCTGGTAGCGCCCTCCCTTTTCCCAGCTAGGAAATATTTCCACTCCCCTCTGAATCCTCAACAATCAGTCCCTGTCAGTAGAGGAGGAGATTGGGAGGTTTGTATATCTTTAGCTCCTTGCAGGCTCCAAGGCAAACAATGGCGCAGCCCCACCCGGCCTGGAAGGGCTCTCAGGACAGGGCAGACCAAACCTGGGAATCCAAAGCAGGGCCAGCCCCAGGCTCTCTCTCCCCTCTCCTGTGGAGACCTCAACAATTAGTCCAGGCTAGAAGAGAGGGAGATTTCGAGGGTCAGATTTCTCTAGTCCTTCCTAGGCTCCCAGGGCAAACCACCATGTGGACGTGTCCGTGGGGCCCTGCAGCCAAAATTTGCGGGTCAGAACCTGAGTCAGCCTAAGGCTTTGTCCCTCTCTCTCCCCTTTCCAGGAGTGGTAGATCCTTGGAGCCCCCTTTGTCTGTAGTCGCAGGCCCAGGGGTTCGAGAATTCTAAAGAGTGTGGGGGCGGGTGCCAGTGGCAGTAGCCGCTGCTGGTTCCAACTCAAGGTTCTGTCGTCGCGATTTCCCTTTTGTCCCTCTCTCCTCTGGCTGGTGTGCATCCTTCACCTGCTGTCCTAAACCCTAGAAGATCTTTTTGGGGGCTCTATTAGCATTTTATAATTTCTTTGTACTGTATTAGAAATCTCATTTTTTAAAAAGTTTTATTGAGATATATTCACATACTACACAATCTATCCAAATTGTACAATCGATGTCTTTTAGTATAGTCACAGTGTTGTGCATTTCATCACCATAAAAAATTTTAGAACAATTTCATTACTCCAAAAAGAAAACATACACACCCCTTAGCAATCACTTCTCAACACTTCTATCCTTCATCAGCCCTACATAACCACTAATCTAATTACATCTTTATAAATTGATTTATAATTACATCTTATATAAATGGAATCATACAGTATGTAGTACTTTGTGTCTGGTTTCTTTCACTTCGCATAATGTTGTGGGTTTTTTTGCCTGATCTTAACATCTTGTAACATTAACATATATTTGTTCAGTTTCAAAGAAAAACAGTCTTATATATGCAATATTATCCATATTCATATTTCACATGAGGTTTCACTATGCTATATAGTCCCATTTACAGTTTTTAGCTTTCCTTCTAGTAATATGCATGACCTTAGATTTTCAGTTTCAACCACTGTCATACCCATATAATAGCACTGCTAGTTACAATCACTATGATATGCTTTCACCTTTTCTATTTATTTCCAAAGATTAACAAACAACCTTTTTATTAATTCTGCAAAGATTAACCTCAGCTTCATTTGTTTTTTAATAAAATGTAGTGATAAAGATGTATAGATTTGGTTCATTTATGCTACTAAATGAAGTTGTAATTTTTATTTTATGCCCTTTAAGAGTGTTTCTGCACAATGTACTTTTATTTTCTAAAGGATAAAAATGAAAAATGGCTTCAGTAATTGTTTGCCCAGGTCTTCAGACTAAAAAAATAAATTTTAATCTTTACACAGACATGTATCATTTAAGCGATCAACAAGAGCCAGCAAAATTTAGTTACAAACTCAAAATTATATCATCTTCAGTTCCTGGGAATTGAGAAAATAGTGTATCAAAGAATTCTACAAGTATTCATCAAGTCTGAAGCTATGATAAATAACATCATTTGTCATCAGGAATGACAAATGTATTTCATGCATACCTTTTTTTTTTTTAATATACCTATTTTTTTAAAAAGATACTTAGGTTACATAAATGTCACATAAAAAATATAAGGGTTTCCCCTATGTCCCCCTACCCACACCTCCCACATTTTCCCACATTAACAACATCCTTCATTACTATGGTACATTCATTGCAATTGATGAACACGTTCTGGAGCTTTGCCACTAAGCATGGATTAAAGTTTACCTTGTATTTTACACTCTCTCCTACCCAGTTCTTTAGGGTATGGCGAGATATATAATGGCCTGTATCTGTTATTGCAATGTCATTCAGGATAATTCCCAAGCCCCGAAAATGCCCCCACATTACACCTGTTTTTCCCTTTCCCTGCCCTCAGAACTTCCAGTGACCACTGCCTCCACATCAATGATATAACTTCTTCAATTCATGCATACTTTTATGTTTCTCTGTCTCTTGCTTATGACATATATTTTAATTCTAATTTTATGAAGCCTGAATGTGGCCTCAAAATCTGACCTCTAGGCAGCCAACACCAGTTGACTGGAGTTGAACCAAGAATTGAAATACATTTTTTTTGCTATCCATTTAGGTGGAAAGTTTGATGGGTTCCTCATAACTTTGAAAATGGAATCAATTGGACTCTAGTGACCAATAGATGGACGTGTTCTCAGAGTTTATAGTTTCCCAAGAATACCCACCCCAAAATTCTTCTTCAGCTTTTTGGGATTTTTGAAAACCCAAGTTGTCAGAAGCCTAATTAATTGTGACCCCTAGTATCTAAATAAATACCTATTTTCCATTTAATATAGTTTCTAAGGTTGTTGAATGAACATGTTGAGCCTTTAATAATGGGCAGGTACTATACCAGAGGCTGAGAGAATTCAAAGATGAATAAGATACAGCTATGTTCTTAAAGAATTCAGAATTTAATGTGTACTAACTATATTATAATGCCATAGCTTCTACACAAGTAGTGTGAAAAAAGATCTTATAGAACACTGAGCTAAAAATGGTTGATGTCTGTGGAGAATAGTTGGATGTAGCTTTATAGAAAAGATTAATGGCATTTGAAATCATCTCTGAAGATTGATTGGCTGACCATGGCTTGAATAAAAATGAAAAAGATTTTTAAAAAATGCATTCTTTACCTGTGTCTTCACAATTCTAATGAATTAAACCAAATAAGATAGTATATATAAACATACAATTTGCAAACTGTAAAGTACTATAAAATTACTTTTACTTCTCTTTGGAAATCTAAAGCCATTAAATCTTACTCATGTTGAATAACATGGCTAGCTAAGCCTACGGTAGGCCTATGGAAAGAAAGGTGAGTTTTTTTGTTGTTGGTTTGTTTATTTATTTATTAGTTTTTTACATTTTTCTTCTTAGAAGGGTGAGTTTTTAGAGTAATGTAGTCACCTGATATTAATGCATATGATGTTTGGGCCAAACAATCACAGCTTTCTTTGGAATTGTTATCCCCACCCCTAAAAAAGTCAAAGCTATGTATTTTGTTTTCTTTTCTCTGTAGCTAAAGGTGATATAATTTTTTATTTCTGTTCACATAGGAAATGCTGTGATAGCTAGAACATGATCAGTTTCATAAAACTTGACTCCATATCTGAAATCTCTTGTGACAATTGTTAAGAGTATAGATCAGTAAGGGGGCGGATATGGCTCAACTGGTTGGTGTCCGTCTCCCATATGGAGGGACCTGGGTTCGATCCCCGGGACCTCCCGGTAAAATAAAAAAAAAAAAAATTAAAAAAAAAAAAAAGTATAGATCAGTAGACGAAAATGAAACATGATGTGCACAGCCTGATTTTTTTCACTCTTTTGGTGTCATGACTAGGATTGACTATATTTGACAGAGGGAGATTGGGACAGACTACCTGTGTCTCTGTCTTTTAACTCTACCCTAGGACTGTGCCCCTTGTTCTTGCTGTTAAAACTACTGGATTTGCTTTTGGGTAAATGCAGTGTCAGTGTATCTGCCCACATAATTTGAGGAATGCCATTTCTGGCTGTGTAATCTCTAAGACAATAGCCAAAAACTATACTAACTGAAGCAAAATATTTGAATTCTCCTTGAAGGAGCAACCCTCACCCAGCTTTGGCTATGTCTCTCATAGAACCTGGATCTTAGAGATAAAAACTTGAGCCAGAGTTCTGTTCACAGTGAAAGGCTTGACCTAAGGAATGACTAGTTGGAATGTGTTTATTTTCCTGCTTTTATTCATATTAATTGAAGTTATAAAATTCCCCCAGGTAAAACTAAAGCTGACTAGCCTGACTGTTTTTCTCATTTGTTTGAATTTAGCATATATTATGTGCATTTATTACGACTGGCTAAAAAGCTTATGAATTCTTAAGAATTTAATTTGTATGCCAGTTATTTACTAGGTAAACCATTCTCTCTAGTGAAGTCTTTTATCCTAGACAAGGTAGTACATCTTAGACGTGAACATGAAGCTCAAGGAAATAGTGAAATTCTTGTTGAATTGATATGAGAAAACAACATAGCACTTAATGGAATCTTTAGAAGAGTGTGCTCCATCGAAAACCCAAAAGTCTAAGTCAGAATTTTTAAATAAAACTGTGAAGACAGCCATAGTGCAACCCAACTGCTCCTTTATATTCCCACCTTCAGGTGTTTGATCAAGAGGATGTGGTGGGAGGTGTGGGAGGTTGGCAACATGGGAATCCCAGTGGGTTCCGTGTAATATTTTGGGTAATCTAAGCACCTCTTAAAATATATGTATATATATATATAAATAACATTTTTGTAAGCAAATACACATATATGCATATATATTTACATATCATTTTGCAAATGTTTGTATGTATTGTGAGAATTTTGATTTTTACCCATAATAAAAAAAAAAAAAAAAGAGAGAGAGAGACAGCAGAAGACAAAATAGATTTTAAAAATTCAAAATCTGGGGTGTAGTAGTAATGGGGGATGAGGATTAATATTTATAGTATTTACCTAGGCAGGTGTTACCATTTACCTGTGAGTTCCTTTTAATCTGTGTATGTTAATCTTTAATTTGTTTTTCTCCAAACAATAATCTGTACTCTTTGAAAGAGCTTTAACTATAGACCTTTTAATTTCTACAAATGTATTGTGACATAATTGGGTTTTTAAAAAGGTGTCCTAGAGACACTTAAGATTTTAGAAACAGAAATGGTTATCTTTTTTGTGACAGGTACACTGAAATAGCTTAAATAGTCCTAATTGAAACAAAACAAAACAAATAATCTTAAAATTTGCTTAGAAGATGAATGCTGGTTCTAGCCAGAAAGTAAGAAAATGTTTGTGTAAAAATCTAGAAGTTCTAATAACCTTTATCAGTTTTAAAATTAATTCCTAATTTAAAAAACTAACCGGCAATTATAAATTAAACTGTTTTACCCAATTTTTTTCCTGTTTAATATTACACTCATTTTTTAAAAAACATTTTTGGCACCAAGAAGTAGATGCACGCCAAAGAATTTTTTTTTCCACAATTTCTTCAAGGAAAAGCAAATAACTCATTTTGTATCTTTCTCAAGAAATTGGTTTCTGAGCCAAAAAAAAAAAAAAAAAAAAGAGGGGAAACCAATTACTTTCTGCCCCCAACTTTGGTAGGGAGGGGAACTGAATGTCTGGCAATGGGAGGAAGGACTTCTGATTTTATCCCCTTTTGTATTTGTTGGATTTTATACTATATGCAGATATTACCTATTACAAATGAATAGAACAATTTAAAAATATTAAAAGAGAAGATGGAGGATTAGAGAGATACAGGACTCACTTCTCTCCCAGAAAAATAGCTAGAGGACAGGCAGAAACAGCCTGAAAAAAATGTTTTATGGTCTAGGGCACCAGAGGAAGGCTGGAACCACTCAGAAGAGGGAGGGGCAAAGGAAAAGAATCTAGACAGGAAAACTGAATAAAAGCTGTAGCTGCAGTTGCCTGCACCCATCTCCTCATGCTTGGAGTGGACAGCTTTGAATTCCCTGCCTCTCTCCAGTGGCTACGGACAGAGAGCACCACAGGAGTCCACCTCCCCAGGAAAGGGGAGAGAGAGGAACACAGCCTAAGGCTGATTCAGCCTTTGGCCAATAAATTTGGTTTACTGTGTCCCATGAGCCTTCCAGGATAGATGAGGATACACCATTGCTTACCTGGAAGCTGGCAGAGGACTAAAGAGCTCCAACTGTCACAAAACACCCTTCCTCCTGACAGGGACTCGTTGAGGATGCAAAAGGGAATGAAATTATTTCCTACTTGGAGAAATGGAAGGGGCTGCCTGCAAAGTTTGGAGATTAGCCTCTGAGAAAGTTTGATTTGCAAGGCTCTGAATAGCCTTGAGGCAAGATCCTCTGTCACATTGCTGTGACAGGTGTTACAGCAAACACCTTCCCAACCAGGATTTGAATAGGGAGGCCTGCCAAAGAGTGCCATCTGCCATTGGACCAGGGAAGTGCATGTGAGGAAATGAAAAGTAAATAAAGAGGTTTTTTGGGCCTGTACAGCTTCTCTCCCCAAGGCCCTTGGAGGCTGATCTGCAACCCATTAATGAATCCATGGCCTAGATTTGATCAACTAAATAGGGATAATCCTGAAGAACTAGAAAAGGTTGAACCAAGAATCAAAGAATGGAAGTAACACACAGCCTCTGGGCACTAAATCCCTACACAAGAGAGAGAGAAATTGAGCATCAGAGTAAACTCATCATCACAATCAGATGCCTAGGCATCAGCAAAAAGTTACAAGCCATACTAAGAAAATGGAAGAAATGGCCCAAGCAAAGGAATATATCAAAGCCCCAGATGAGACACAGGATTTAAGACAACTAATCAACGAGGTCCATACAAATCTCCTAAATCAAATCAATGAACAAGTTGAAAGACTTGGCTAAAGAGATAAAGGACATCAAGAAGATACTGGGTGAGCCCAAAGAAGAATTTGAAAACCCAAATAGAAAAATAACAGAGCTTATGGGAATGAAATACACGATAAGTGAGTTCAAAAACTTTAGGCATACAACAGCAGACTCAAAATTATATAAGAAAGAATAAGTGATGCAGAAGACAGAACAGCTGAATTGAAGAAAGAGAGGAACAGAGAGAGAAAAGAATGGGAAAAAAAATTGAGTAAGGACTCAGGGAGTTATAATATGAAGCATAACAACACACATATCGTGGAAGTTCCAGAAGGAGAAGAGAAGGGAAAAGGGGCAGAAAGTGTATTTGAGGAAATAGTGTCTGAAAATTTCCCAATACTCATGAAAGAAATGAATTCCAGGTCTAAGAAGCACAGTGTACCCCAATCAGAATAAATCCAGATAGACCTACTCTAAGACAAATACTACTCAGAATGTCAAATGTCAAAAAGAAAATTCTGAGAGCACCAGGGGACAAACAAGCAAGCCATCACATACAAGAGCCGGCCAGTAAGACTTGGTATGGATTTCTCATCAGAAACCATGGAGGTGAGAAGAGAGTGGTATAATATATTAGGATACTGAAAGAGAAAACTTGCCAGCTGAAAATTCTTTATCCAGCAAAACTGTCCTTCAAATATGAAGGTGAATTTAAAATATTTACAAATAAACAGAAACTAAGAGAATTATTAAAAAGAATCCAGGACGTGGCTGTGGCTCAAGCAATTGAGCTCCTGTTTACCATATGGAGGACCCGGCTTCGATCCCCAGAACTTCCTGGTTAAGAAAAACTGAAAGAAAAAAGGCATCCCAGACCTGTGCAGAGAGGTGCAGGCCCCTGTGTGGGGAAGTGACGCACCAAAAAGATGATGAAGCAACCAGATAGGAAAAAAAAAATAGAATCCAGATTTGTAGGAAGCATTGAAGTGAACCTTACAGCCTGAAAGAAAAAGACAGGAGAGTCTTCAAGAGTGTAGAAGCTAAGAATAGCAGAAAAGGTAACCAAAAGAATAAAAAGACAGATGAAAATAAGATATGACATATGAAAGCCAAAGATGAAAATGGTGGAAGTAAATAATATATTACAGTAATATCACTGAATAGGAATGGTTTAAATTTCCCAATCAAAAGATATAGACTGACAGAATAGATTAAAAAATATTAGCCATCCAAAAAAATACATGAAGAAATGCTCAACATCACTCATGATTAGGGAAATGCAAACCAAAACTACAATGAGATATCATTTCACACCTATCAGAATGGCTATTAAAAAGACAGAGAACTACAAGTGTTGGAGAGGAGTGGAGAGATAGGAACACTTCTTCACTGTTGGTGGGAATGAAGGATGGTACAACCACTATGGAGGACTGTTTGGCAGTTCCTAAAGTTGAATATAGACTTCCACGTGACCCTGCAATACCACTACTGGGTATATACCCAGAAGAACTGAGAGCAGTGACACGAACAGACATCTGCACACCGATGTTCATAGCCATATTATTCACCATTGCCAAAAGTTGGAAACAACCCAGGTGTCCATCAACAGATGAATGGATAAACAAACTGTGGTCTATTCACACGATGGAATATTATGCAGCTGTAAGAAGAAATGAAGTCATAAAGCATATGGCAACATGGATGAATCTGGAGGACATTATGTTGAGTGAAGCAAGCCAGACACAAAAGGACAATTACTGTATGAATGCATTACTATGAACCAAATATATTGAGTAATATATTGTTTGATTAAAAAAAAAAAAAAAATTTTACATGTATCCATTACATTAAAAAAAAAAATTAGCCATCCATATGCTGTCACAAGAGATTCACCTAAGGTCCAGTGATACAAATCAGTAAAAGTGAAAGGTTGGAAAAACACATTCCATGCAAACAGTAACCAAAGAGAGTCAAGGGCTATACTGGTGTCGGACAAAACAGACTTTAAATGCAAAAAAGTGATGCGATGCAGAAGGCCATTATATATCAATAAAAGGGACAATCCACCATGAAGCAGTAACATCTATGTGCCTAACCAAGATGACCCAAAATACATGAAGCAAACTCTGGCAAAACTGAAGGGAGAAATAATAATAATTGAAATAATGAAATAATGAAAATGCTCTAATAATGATTGAAGTGATGAATACACAGCTATGTAATTATACCAAATACCATTGATCGTACACTTAGGATGGATTGTGTGCTTTATTAATATGTATCAATAAAATTGATTTGTTTTTTTAAAAAAAGAATGAATATAAAGGAAAGCACAGAATAGGTATTAAGATCATATGATTTTTATCAAGAAGGCAAGAATAATAAAATACAAACCGAAAAGTTGAGTAAAAAGAAAAAAAAACTTCAATGGATTGTTTTTAATATAAGCAGATATGCATGTAAGTTTATATGTATGTATATGTATATACATACAAAATATGTAAGTTATATATAAATGTTTTATCTTTACCTATCTACCTACCTAATCATCAGGACTTACAGGGTTTTTTTAAAACTTAAAATTTTGATGCATCTGGTGTATTTCTGGCTGTATGGTGTGAGGAATAAATTAAATTATATCTATTCCTACATGGCTATCCAGTATTCTAACCATCACTCCTCTGATTTGAAATGCTGCTTTTGCCCTGATTAATTTTTCGTATTTAATAGTATTTATTCGTGGATGTTCTAACCTTTTCTGTTGGTCTGTCTATTCATGAAACAATACTATGTTGGAATTACTGAGGCATCGATGAATTGTTTAATATCGGCAGTGGTAGACCCATGCCCCTCTCTGCTTTTTTTTTCTCAAGGGTTTCCTGGAAATTTTTGCTAGTTTTTTTTCAATTGTGTTTGACATTCAACTTTTCACAATTAAAACACATGGTGGTATTTGTTACTGAGACTGCACTGAATTTGAATAATATAAAGAAGAATTACATCTTTATACTGATGAGTCCTTTTATGTAAAGACATAATATGTGTTCCAACTGATTTCAGGTACTTTAGCTGTTCTTGCAGTTATTGTTTTAATTGTTCTATGTAGTTTTTGAAGTTTTATGTTGTTTTATTTTATATTCTTGTGAGCGGAAATGGGGACATTTTGCTATTGTATCTGCCAGGTAGTTTTATCCTTATTCATGAGAACTATAAACTTTCTTTTAAAATATTATGATATGCCACTTTGAAAAGTTCTGTCATTGTTTAGAGTAGTTGTTCCAGCAATTTTGGGGGGTTTTCCTTATTTATAATCATGTCATCTGCAAAAATAAGTAGCTTTGCTCCTTTGTTTCCAAAAAACAACAACAACAACAACAACAACAACAACAACAAACAGGGAGGCGGTTGTGGCTCGGTCAGTGGGGCTCCCGTTTACCATGGTTCGGTACCCGGGGCCTCCTGGTGGGGGTGGGCCGGCCCGCACGGCGTGGTTGGCTGGCCCAGAGAGCGCGGGCAGCGGGGGGGGGGGGGGGGATGGATGAATGCATAAATAAAATCTTTAAAAAAAAAAACAAAAACAAAGAAACAAAGAACCAAAAAACTGAAGGGAGAAATAGACATCTCTATAATAATAGTTGGATACTTCAACATACCACTTCTATCTTACATTGCTCTCATAAGATAGAACAACATGACAGAATATCAAGAAGGAAACAGAGAATCCAAACCATATGATAAATGAGTTAGACTTAACAGACATATACAGAACATTGCATCCCAAATTAGCAGGTTATACATTCTTCTCAAGTGTTCATGGATCTTTCTCCAGGATAGACCACATGTAGGGTCACAAAGCAGGTCTTAATAAATATAAAAAGATTGAAGTTTATATAAAGCACCTTCTGAGATCATAATGGAATGAAGATGGAAATCAATAATAGGAAAGGGGAAAATTCGCAAATGCGTGGAGCCTGAACAACACACTTCTAATTAACCAATGGGTCAAAGAAAATATTGTAAGAGAAATTAGTAAATATTTCTAGATGAATGAAAATTAGAACACAACTTATCAAAACTTATGGGATACAGCAAAGGCAGTGCTGAGAGGGAAATATATAGCCCTAAACGCCTATATTAAAAAAGAAGAAAGAACAAAAATCAAGGACCTTGCTGAAAACCTGAAGGAATTAGAAAAGGAACAGCAAACCATTCCCAAAGCAAGCAGAAGGAAAGAAATAATAAAGATTAGAGTAGAAATAAATGGATTTGAGAACAAAAAGACAATAAAGAAAATCAACAAAACCAAAAGTTAGTTCTTTGAGAAGATCAATAAAATTGACAAACCCTTAGCTAAACTAACAAAGAAAGAAAGAGAGAAGATGCAAATAAACAAAATCAGACATGAATGACCCCATTGAAATAAAAAGGATCATAAGAAGACATTATGAGAAACTGTATGCCAACAAATTAGACAACCTAGATGAAATGGACAAATTCATAGAAATGCACCAATGACCTACACTGACTTTACAAGAAATACAAGAACTCAGCAAACCAATCACTTTAAAGACATTGAATCAGTCATCAAAAATCTTCCAACAGAAAATATCCAGGACTAGATAGCTTCACAGGTGAATTCTACCAAGCATTTCTTTTTTATTTTATTTTATTTTTAATTTCTTTTTTTTTTTTTTGTACATTTAATAATTGAAAACATAAGCAATTAAAAACTAAAAAGTAAACACAGATGAAATAAATATATACATTTCTCAATTAAAAGTAATGGATACATGTAAATTTTTTTGTTGTTTTGTTTTTTGTTTTGTTTTTTTTGTGTGTGTGAATCAAACAATATATTACACAATATCTACCAAGCATTTCAAGAAGAAAAACACCAATCTTGTTTAAACTCTTCAAAAACATTGAAAAGGAGGGAAAATTACCCAACACATTTTATGAAGCTAACATCACCCTAATACCAAAGCTAGAAAAAAATAATACAAGAAAAAGAAAATTACATACCAATCTCTCTAATGGACATAGATGCAAAACTTCTCAACAAAATACTTGCAAAGTAAATCTAAGAGCATATTGAAAGAATTATGCAACACAACCAAGTGGGATTTATTCCTAGTATGCAAGAGTGCTTCAACACAAGAAAATCAATTAACGTAGTATACCAAATTAACAACTTGAAGGGAAAAAAAAACATATTGATCTCTTGATTGATGCAGAAAAGGCATTTGACAAAATCCAGCATCTTTTCTTGATAAAAACACTTCAAAAGATAGGAATAGAAGGAAAATTCCTCAATATGATAAAGGGCAAATATGAAAAATCCACAGCCAACATCTTACTAAATGGGGAGAGTTTGAAAACTTTCCCTCTAAAATTAGGAACAAGACAAGGATGCCCACTGTCACCACTGTTGATCAACATTGTACTAGATGTTATAACTAGAGCAATTAGATAAGGGGAAAAAAGGCATCCAAATAGGAAAAGAGGAAGTAAAACTCACTATTTGCAGATGCCATGATCCTATATTTAGAAATTCCAAAACAGCTATGACAAAGATACTTGAGCTAGTAAATGAGTTCAGCAAAGGATTAATTTAACCAAAGATGTATAGGACATATATTCAGAAAACTACAAAACACTGCTACAAGAAATCAAAGAAGGCCTAAACAAATGGAAAGACATTCCGTGTTTATGGCTTGGAAGACTAAATATTGTGAAGATGTCAATCCTGCCCAAACTGATTTATAGATTCAATGCAATACCAATCAAAATTCCAACAGCTTACTTTACAGAAATAGAAAAGACAATTAGTGAATTTATTTGGAAGGGAAAGGGCACATGAATAGCCAAAAATATCCTAAAAAAGAATAGCGATGCTGGAGGACTCTCACTACCTGACCTTGAAACATATTATAAAGCTACAGTGGTCAAAAGAGCATGGTATTGGCATAAAGATAGACACATTGATCAGTGGAATAGAATTGAGAGTTCAGAAATACCTCGCCTCTATGGCCAACTGGCTTTTCACAAATGTACCAAGTCCACATTCCTGGGACAAAACATTTTCTTCAACAAATGGTTGGATATCCAAATGGGAGAACTGGATATCCATAATCAAAAGAATAAAAGAGGTCCCCTATCTCACTCCCTACACAAGAAAATCAACTCAAAATAGATCAAAGACCTAAACATAAAAGCCAGGAACATAAAACTCCTAGAAGATAATGGAGGGAAACATCTAAAAGACCTTGTAATAGGTGGAGGTCTCTTAAACCTTACACCCAAAGCACATGCAACAAAAAATAAAACAGATAAATGGGAACTCCTCAAAATTAAACACTTCTGCTTCTCAAAAGACTGTCAAAAGGGAGAAAAGACAACCGACTCAATGGAAGAAAATATTTGGAAATTACATACCTGATAAGGGTTTAATATATATGATATATAGCTATAGATCCTACAACTCAACAATGAAAATACAACCTACCTTATTTTAAAATGGGCAGTGGGAGTGGGTGTAGCTCAGTGTTTGAGTGCCTCCTTCCCATGTACGAGGTCCCATGTTCAATCCCTGGTATCTCCTGAAAAAAAGAAACAAAACAAAAAAAAACTAGTGATTAGAGAAATGCAAATCAAAATACAATGAGATACCATTTCACTCCTATAGAATGGCCACTATTAAAAAGTCAGAAAACTACAAGTGTTGGAGAGGATGTGGAGAGACAGGAACACTTATTCAATGTAGAATGTAGAATGGTACAGCCACTGTGGAGGACTTTTTGGCAGTTCCTAAGGAAGTTGAATATAGACTTGTCATGGGACCCAGCAATACTACTACTAGGTATATAACCAGAACAACAGAGCAGTGTCATGAACAGACATCTGCACACCCATGTTCATAGTGGCATTATTCACAATTGCCAAATGATGTAAACAACCAGGTGTCCATCAACCGATGAATAGATAAACAATGTTGTGTATACACGTGATGGAATATTATTCCCCTGTGAGGATAAATGAAGTCGTGAAGCATATGACAACATAGATGAACCTGGAGGACATTATATTGAGTGAAGCAGGCCAGACACAAATAGTTTGCACTATTACAAACTAAATATATTGTGTAAACTTATGGAGTTAATAACTAGAATATAGGGAAGCGGCTGTGGCTCAATCAGTGGGGCTCCCGTTTACCATATGGGAGGCCCTGGGTTCGTTCCCGGGGCCTCCTGGTGAAGGCAGGCCCGCCCACACGGCGTGGTTAGCTGGCCCAGCGAGCACAAGCAGCAAGGGGGGGATAAATGAATAAATAAATAAATAAACTCTTTAAAAATAAATAAATAAATAACTAGAATATAGGTCACCAGAAAATAGAATGAGGTTAGAAAATGGAAAGTTCTAATTTCCACTTAGAAACTTGTAAATGGAAATGAATAGAAATGGTGAAAGCACGTCATAATGTTTAACTAACAGTGCTAATATATGGGTATATGACAGTTGTTGAAAGGGAAAGTCTAAGGTCATGTGTATTAATCTTACATTAAGGTTTAAAAAAAAAGAGGAAATATACTAAGTGAGAGAACCTAGACAAAGGTACTGTATATTCCTGCACACCCAAGGTCCATTTAAAACTATGTGTTGGGGAGCAGATATGACTTAAGAGGTTGAGCACCCACCTCCCACATGGGAGGTCCCGGGTTCGATCCCCAGTGCCTCCTAAAAACAAAAAGCAAACAACAAGCAAACAAAAGAAAAATCCAACTTAGGGGAGTCGATGTGGCTCAGTGGTTGAGCGCTGGCTTCCCACATATGAGGTCCCAGCTTCAATCCCTGGTCCCAGTACCTAAAAAAACAAAACAAAAACTGTGGATCCTCTGGGTCGGGGGGCAGATGTGGCTCAAATGGTTGGGCGTCTGTCTCTCATATGGCGGGACCTGGGTTCGACCCCCAAGACCTCTCGGTAAAAAAAAAAACAACTGTGGACCAAGAGTAGGCCACAGTTTGGGTCTCAGGGTAGAAAAGGCTGGTGTGTTTGTACCTAAGGCTGGAGTAAACAAGAGGGACAGGAAGTCCACATGCTTGCCAACATCCACATTTGCACTGATTGTGAGAACTTCAGGTTCCTTCATTTCTCTCTGTCCTTTTTGGTTTTGTTTTTCTCCATTAATTTGTAGGTGGGTGAAGAACTTATTTAAAAAGCCAAACTGATTCTAGCTACTTCAGCCCTGGAGGGGGCCAGGGGTGGCATAAACCTTACAATGACTGGCGACATATTCTGGGAGTGGGATGGGGGACAAAGTCACCTGGCAGAGGCCCAACCCTGGGGAGAGGGGCAATCAGAGAGAGGTTTCCAGCTAAAGTATTCTTAAAAACAGATATGTTTAATACCTAATGCTAAAATTATTTGCTTTGCTGTGATGTAAAAATAGCCAAACTTTTCAATAAACTCTGCTTCTCAAATAAAGAAAAAGGTACTACATATTGTTTGATCATCTATACAAAATATAAATACAAGTAAATTAGAAAGATGGAAACAGAATAGCAGCTTTGAATGGCAGGGGAAGCATAGAGAGATTGAAAGGTGATTATTAATGGTTAGACTTTTTTCTGTTTGTTTTTTCTTTATTATTATTATTATTGGAATAATGAAAAAGTTCTAATCATGACTGAAGTGATGAATGTACAACTGTGTGATTATACCAAATACCATTGATTGTATGCTTTGAATGGATTGTATGCTTTAGTAATATGTACTAGTAAAATGGATAAAAAATATTAAAGGATTTTAGTTCAAAGGGTAATTCATAAAATGTTATTTAATGAAACTGAGAGATTTAATGTGTCTTAGGTAGGAAATTCCCTTAAATGTTGTTACTAGTTAAATTGAAACTGTTGTCAAACTAAAGGCTTTAAATGAAAGCATATTTCAATTTCTAAAATGTGATTTTAAGAGTGATATCAGCAAAATGATGAAGTAAGAAGCTTCAGGCATGCAACTTTCCACAGAACCATCAGAGAACAAAGTGAAACTGTCAGAACTCGAAAACAGTAAAAGGTTACAGCAATTGGGTGAATTCTCAGTCACAAAAAAGGCAACTTAAAAATGGTAGGAGGGAGCAGATGCGACTCAAGCAGTTCAGTGCCTGCTTCCCACATGGGAGATCCCGGGTTCCGTTCTCAGTGCCTCTTTAAAAAAAAAAAAAAAAAAAAAGACAAAAAAGAAACAAATGAAACAAATGAAAAAAACCAACTCAGGGGAGCTGATGTGGCTCAGTGGTTGAGTTCTGGCTTCCCACATAAGAGGTCTGGGGTTCAGTCTCTGGCTGGTACCTGAAAAAAAAAAAAAAAAAGGTAGGAAAGTTTTGTGACATTTTTACTTGCTTGTACCCCTGCTCAGTGGCAGTTTTGAAGATGGCAGTATGTTTTCCCAGTGTAGGATCCTGGTCTCTGGTTCTGGACGGAGTAGAGTAGGCTTTATTTGCAAATTATTTTTTTTGTCTGTTCTAACCTATCTCATCTCTGTTTTGCCTAAGTTGGAACCCACTTAGGGCAGAAAAGCAGCAGGCATTGTTTAATAACATTATAAGTTGAATGAGAAACCTGTAGCTGCCTGGGAAAAAGATCAGATTGAGACATATAGTAGACCACCTGAAACCTGTGAGGAAAAGTTACAGAGAAAGTTTCTTTTGGAAATTAGGGCGTTCAGAAGTTCTCCTTGTATACTGGGGAATTTAGATATCCACACACATGCCCAGGACGGGACGAATATTCAGAAAAAAAATCTGAGAACATCTAAGCTTTCACCATTGGCTCACTGGAAGCAGAAAGTGAAGGCTAAGGTAGAGTTGTGAACAGCTGGGCCAAATACCGAGGGAGTTCCTAAACACAGAGCTAATCTGCAAATACTGGGAGATGTGGGTTTTGTTGTTGTTGTTGTTTTTGTTTTTACTTTTTTTTTTTTTTTTTAAAGCTTTTATTTATTTATTCATTTATCCCCCCCTTGCTGCCCGTGCTCGCTGGGTCAGCCAACCACGCTGTGTGGGCGGGCCGGCCCCCACCAGGAGGCCCCGGGAACCGAACCCGGGGCCTCCCACATGGCAAACGGGAGCCCCACTGATTGAGCCACAGCCGCCTCCCATTGTTTTTACTTTTTAATGCTCTAGGAGTTCAAGTAAATCTCTGTCAAAACACTGGCTGAATACAAGCTAGAGGAACAAGACTTCTGTGACCACATATGACAAGAATTATAGTCTTTGCACAAATATTTTGGACGGTCACAAAACAAATGGATGGCTACAGCCTTCAAAAAACAAAAACAGCAAACCTTGGGGAAGGGAGGTAATCTGATTTCCAGAGTTACCACATTGTAATTTTGAATGTCTAGTGTTCAATAACTACAAGAAAATCACAAAGCATACAAAGAAATAGAAAAGTATGGTCCAATATCAGGAAGCCCAGATATTGAACTTACTGTGAAAATACTTTAAAGTAACTGTCTTAAATATGCTCAAAGAGCTAAAGGAAACCATGGAAAAAGAACTAAAGGAATCCAAGAAAATAAGTAAGAAAAAAATGAGAATATCAATAAAAAGATAAAATGAAAAAAGGAAATAAAATAGAAATTCTGGTGCTGACAGTACAATAATTAAAATGAAAAATTCAATACTGGAATTCAACAGCAAATTTGATCAGGGAGAAGAAAGATGCAGCAAATTTGAAGATGGAATAAGTGAAATCATCCTATGTCAGGTGCAGAGGAAAAAATGAAAAGTGAACAGAGGCTAAGGGACCTGTGAGACACCATCAAGTAGTCCAATATATGCATTTTTGGGAGGAAGAAGAGAGAAAGAATGGTGCAAAAAGACTATTTTAAGAAATAATGGCTTTAAACTTCTCAAATTTAATGAAAGGCATTAATTTACGCATCCAAGAAGTTCAATGAACTTCAAGCAAGATAAACTCAAAGTGGCCTACACTGAGATACATTACAGTCAAACTGTCAAAAGATAAAGATAGAATCTTGAAAATAGCAAAAGAGAAGTGATTCATCATGTAGAAAGGCTCCTCAATAAGATTTACAGCTGATTTCTCATCAGAAACTATGGAAAACAGAAGGTATTGGGATAATATTGAACGTGCTGAAAGGAAAAAAAAACCAACAAGAAATCTGTTCTTCACAAATGAAGGAGAAATTAAGATATTCACAAATTTAAAAAAAGAAAAGAAAAAGCCAAGGGAATTTACTACTAGACCTGCCCTACAAGAAATGCTAAAGGGAATTCTTAAGCTGAAATGAAAGGACACTAGGCCATAACTCAAAGACTTCTTAAGAAATAAGGAACACTGGTAAAGGTAACAGGCAAAGATAAATAAAAAGCCAGTATTGTACTTTGTATTTATAACTCCCTTTTTCTGTGCATGATTTAAAAGGCAAATGTATAAAACAATAATTATAAATCTATGTTAATGGGCACACAATGTATGAAGATGTAATTTGTTAAAAATAACAATACAAAGGGGAAGGGACAGAGTTCTATAGGAGCTCTAATTGTAACTAAGAGTTGGTATTATTCAAACTAGGCTGTTATAAGTTTACGATGTTAATTGTAATTCCCAAGATAACTACTGAGAAAATAAACAAATTAAAAACTTACAGGGAAGCGGCTGTGGCTCAATCAGTGGGGCTCCCGTTTACCATGTGGGAGGCCCCGGGTTCGGTTCCCGGGTCCTCCTGGTGAAGGCAAGCCCGCCCACACGGCGCAGTTGGCTGACCCAGCGAGCACAAGCAGCAAGGGAGGGATAAATGAATAAATAAATAAAATCTTTAAAACAAAACAAAACAAAACAAACTTACAGAAAAAGAAAGAAGGGAATCAGAATAGTAGACTACCAAAAAAAAAAAAGCGAAATATAAAAAAGGCAGTAATAGAGGAATTGAGGAACACAAAACATATGAGACATACAAAAAATAACTCAATTGCAGAGATAAGTCTTTCTTTCTCAGTACTTATTTTCAAGTAAATGTATTAAACTCTCCAGTTAAAAGGCAGAGATTGGCAGAATGGATTTTTAAAAACGGTCCATTTTATACTATCTATAAGAGGCTCCCTTTAGATACTAGGACACAAAGAGGTTGAAAGTAAAAGGATAGAAAAAGATATTGACAGATACTTGTATGTGAACATTCGTAGATGCATTATTTACAATAGCCAGAAAGTGGAAACAACCCACATGTCCATCAACAGATGAGTGAATAAACAAAATATCATATATATGTACAACAGCATATTATTCAGCTCTGAAAAGGAATGCAGCTTGCATACATTCTACAACATGGATGAACCTTGAAAATGTTATGCTAAGTGAAATAAGCCAGACACAAAAGGATAAATATTGTATTGTGTGATTCCACTTATATATCTAGAATAAGCAAATTCATAGAGGCAGAAAATAGATTGAGATTGCCAGGGGATAGGGGAGTGGGAAATGGGAAGTTAATTGCTTAATGGGTACATAAGTTCTGTTGGGGTGATGAAAGAGTTTTAGTAATGGAAAATTGAGGTGGTGGCATAACACTGTAATTATAATTAATTCCACTGAAATGTACACTTAAAATGGTTAAAATAGAAAATTTTATGTTCTAAAATTAAATATTTTTTAAAAAAATACTGATGTCTGAGGTGATTGTGCAATAATTACACAATATAAAATTGGGAATACAGACATAGAATGTTTTAATCCATGAAATGTTTTGCATATTTGCTCTAAAGCTTTATTAACTTAAATTTTCTGTTTTGGGGAACATAAATGTTACATGAATTTGAGTGTAGTGGTTTGAAACTATATGTTCCCCAGAAAAACATGTTCTTAAATTTAATCCATTCCTGTGGGTGTGAACCCATTGTAAATAGGGCCTTTTTATAAGGCTACTTCAGGTAAGGTTGTGACCTACTTCAATCAGGATGGTTCTTAATCCTATTACTGGAATCCTTTATAAGGGAAAGCCACACAGAAACAAGACTGAAGTCAACAAAACCAGGAAGAGAAGGGAGAGTCCAGCAGATGTCACCTTGTGCCTTGCCATGTGACAGAGGAGCCAAGGATCCTCAGCAGCCAGTCTTTGGGAAGAAAGCATTGCCCTGATGATGTCTTTGATTTGGACATTTTCCTGGCCTCAAAACCATGAGCTTATAAATTCCAATTGTTTAACCCAACCCATTTCATGGTATTTGCTTTGAATAGCCTAGGAAACTAACACAATGAGATTGTAATTTAAATGTATTATAATCTAAATAACATACAGTTTTTCATAAATTGTTTCTTGTTAATTCCAGACAATATTATAGAATCATAGGGACATATAGAGTTTGTTCCAACTTTGAAATAATTTATAATCTTAGTATTGTATTCAGTATCAATTTGATTATTTTTTGAATAGTCTTCATTAGGTTTTGGTCTTTGGATTAATCCTAATAAATCAATGAATGCTTGCATTAATAACTTGGGATTTCAATATAAAATTACTTTTAAAAAGATAAAAAACTGTCATTAATCAATAAAAATAGGTCTACATTTTGCCACAAAATTTAAAAGTTAAAACTTTAGACTACTTTTAAAAAGCTTCTATTTGTCTCTTTTTATTAATCATATACACTTTTATTTTAATACCAGATATCCTCCCTGGTGTTTCCCTGAGGTAGATGAAGAAAAGTACATGGTACTCTCATTAGATTATACAGACAGAAAGAATTATTTAGACCTATTCACTATAAACTACAAGATATTGAAACCCAAATCAAAACAAGGATACTTAATACCACTACCTAGTCTTCATATGAGTTTTGTCTGATCTTTTCCTAAGCCCAGGATGAAATGGTAAAATAACCAATGTAAAATGAATATTGTCTAATGATGTACTTGGAGATTTTATTATAATTTTGAAATTAAAGATTTTTTAAAAACACTTTATTGTAAATTTAAACATATAATTTGACATATTGATTGTGTGTAATTGCTTATTAAAGTTAGTAACAAAATAATCTTTAAAACTGATAAGTCTGAAAACGTAAGTTTAAAAGCTTTCATATCAAGAGAAGGTTAAAAAGTACTTAAGGTTGAATTGAATATATCAAAAACTGTATACCTTAAACACCTGTACCATTGCTTTTTCTTTTGTCTGCTAACTTTGATGACAATGGATAATTAATGTCCAAGATTCATAACCAATATTTTGAGATGCCCAAATAACTTCAATTCCAAAAGTGTTGGTACAATTTCTATCCTTGAAAAAATTAAAAGATGATTTTGAATTACTTCAGAGAAACTTATTTATATAAATCTTATACATGTAACTATATATCGAGTTATTTCAGGTAGACCAAATTGAGAATGGAAGGACCTTTATTACATAACTTTATAGACTGACCACTTGAATTTTTTTACATTTCATGAAATGAACTCAGATGAGACTTCCCTAAACTCCCAGTGCCTACATGCTACTTCAAGGAAGGATCATGGGTGAAACCAGCCACCAATGTAAATCTGTCTCTTGTTAGAACACCAGATTGCCTTGAGTTGAACATGAACTTAAATAACTAGACTAAAGTTATATTGGACAAATGTTGATATAATCACAAACCCTAAAATTTAAAAATACCTAAAAACAACTAATCTACATTATTAGTGGAATATATTCAAAGAACAGCCACCATAGGTTAGTGCTCAATCTTGTTATTATTCCAGTGGTTTTATTGTTGGTTTTGATATTTATATTTAAAATTTTTTGATGATAACAGCACAAATTGGTTGTGCACTCTGTGCCATCCACCCTCTTCTAGGAGTTTTTTTCCATGTACCATCTCATTGAGTCCTCACAACATCTTTATGAGGTAGGTACAATTATTGCCCTCATAAAGATGTGCTATTAGCACAGGATGGAGTTCCAGGAAAGGTGTGAAATTAGAGCTGCCCTTTTATGTAGTTTTGCTGCTATTCTTTTTAAAAAGTCCCATTTTCATTTAAACCTAAGTATTCACACTGTTATTTTTTTCTGTGGTGGTGTTTATTATTTTTTTAAGAACAGCTTTATTGAGATGTAATACACATATCATAAAATTCACCCTTTTAAAGTGTATTCAGTAGTTTTTAGTATATGCAGAATTAAGCAACCATCAACACTATTGTGCTATATACTATTTCCTGAACATTTTCATCATCCTAGTAAGAAACTTGTAAGTAGTCGCTTCCCATTCCTCTGTAGCCTCTGGCAACCAATAATCTGTTTATGTGTTTACCTATTATAAGTATTTCATATAAATGGAATCATAAAATTGGGCCTTTTGTGACTAGCGACTTTCAATTAGCATGTTTTCAAAGTTCTTCCATGTAGCATGTATCATTAATCCATTCCTTTTTATGTCCAAATAATATTGTATCAAATGTATATATATCACTTTGGTTTATCCATTTATCAGCTGAAGGACATCTGGGTTGTTTCCAATTTTTGATTATGAAGAATAATGCTATGAACATTCATGTACAAGTTTTTATATGGATATGTTTTCAGTTCTCTTGGGTATATGCCTAGGAATGGCTGGGTCATATGGAAATTTTTTTTATTTTTATTTTTATTTTTATTTTTTGAGGTACCAGGGGCTGGGGATTGAACTTAGGACCTCATGTGGGAAGCTGGCACTCAACCACTAAGCCATATTGGCTTCCCTGAGTTGTTTTTTTTTTTTTTTTTTTTAAATTGTTTTGCTTGTTTTTGTTTTTTCAGGAGGCACTGGAAACCAAACCTGGGACCTCCCATGTGGGAGGTGGGCACCCAACCACTTGAGCCACATCCACTCCCTGGTTATGTCTTTTTTTTTTTTTTTTTAGAAAAGAAAAACTTTTACTTTTATGTTAGGCTCAATGAATGAGAGAGACCATAAAGGAGAAAGGGAAACACACCTTGTTAATAGTTCAGAGACTGTTCATGAAGAAAAAGCTCATGTCCCAGAAGATAAAATATTTATCTTCAGATTTATATTGCCCAGAAGGCTTCATACTTCTTGGAATTTAAAAAATTGTTCTACATATTTTAGCAAAACATTTAGAATACTGCTGCCTTCTGTTGACCATTCATTCATTCATTCATTTGTACTTTCACCCAATAATTATGTTTTCCTATAGTCTGGTAATGTCTTTTGAGGAACTACCAAATTCTTTTCCAAAGTGGCTGCAAATATTTTTCTCCATTCAGTAGGTTGTCTTTTCGTGCTTTTTTTTTTTCATTTTAAAAAATTTATTGAAGTATATCATTCATACATGAACATACATAAACAATAAGTGTATAGTAAAATTTGTGGCCTTACAAAACAAACATACAAAACATCATACAGGGCTCCCACACATCACCCCACCACCAATACCTTGCATTGTTGTGAAACATTTGTAACAAATTATGAAAGAGCATAGTCAAAGTATTACTACTAACTATAGTCCATATCTTACGTTTGCTGTATTTTTTCCCCAACCCACCTGTGGCAGTTTGAGATTATTTTATGAATCACAAAAACAGAAAGATTGTTTGTAAACTAATCTATACCTCTGGGCTTGATACCCTTTAATTGCATTAAATTCAGCTGAGGGGCCTTTGATTAGATTACCTGTTAAGATTGTTGTAGGGCTTTTGAATTGACTATGTCAATAAGGCATGACTCAGGTTGAGTCCCTGCCCCCTTGCTGGGTCTGATATAAACGGATTCACACAGACAGACACAGGAAGAGAGAGCTCTGTCATATTTGATCCTGCCATATGACAGGAAGAAGGCTCAAACAGCTGATGAGCCATTTGCCTGATAGCTTTCAACTGAAATTGGGAAGAGAGTGAAACAGCTGAGACTGTATAGGAAGCCCAAAGAGATATGCCCTATGTCAGCTTGAGGCTGAAATCAAGAAGAAAGCAGAGCAGCTGAATCACAGATAGGCTGCTTGGAGGGGAAGGAGAGATAAGGCAGAGATTGCCAACCATCTTGCTCAAGTGTCAGCTGACGTTGGTAAGAAAGCACCTCTTATGGTGTCTTGAGTTGGACTTTTCACAGCCTTGGGAATGTATGGCCTTGGAACTGTAAGCTCTTACCCCAGATAAATCACCATTATAAAGCCAACAGATTTCTGGTACTTTGCATCAACAGCCCTTTGGCAAACTAAGACACCACCCTATTTTTGTTGTTGTTCATAAGCCATAGAATTTATCTAAGTGTACAGTCAGTGGTATTTGGTATAATCATAGAGTTGTGTATTCATCACTTCAGTCAATATTAGAGCATTTTCATTACTCCAAATAAGAGAAAAAAACAACCAAAAAAATACTACTATCATACCCATATGTTACCACTACTAATTACAAATCCTATGATGTGGTTTCACTATTTCTATTCATTTCCAAATATTTACAAATAACTTTTTACCAAATCTGCACAGATTAAACCTCAGCTTTCCATTTTCTAATCACATTCTATTCTCTTATAACTTATATTCTAGCTCTGAATTCCATGAGTTTGCTCATTATATTTAGTTCATAATTGCGAAGTCATACAATATTTGTCCTTTTGTGCCTGGCTTGCTAAACTCAACATAATGTCCTCCAGATTCATCCATGTTGTCATATCCTTAATGACTTCATTTCTTCTTACAGCTGGATAATATTCCATCATATGTATATACTGCAGTTTGCTTACCCATTTATCAGTTGATGGACACCTGGGTTGTTTCCATCTTTTGGCAGTTGTGAATAATGCTGCTATGAATGTTGGTGTGTGGATGTCTGTTCATGTCACTGCTTTCAGTTCTGTGTATATACCTGGTAGTGGTATTGCCAGGTCACATGGCAGATCTATATCTAACTTCCTTAGTAACGGCCAAACAAACTTCCACAGTGGCTACACCATTCTGCATTTTTTCATGTATTTTTTTGACATTGTATTTCTTCTTTGGAAAAATGTCTACTCAGGTCTTTTGCCCATTTTTTAATCGGGTCATTTGTCTTAATATTGTTGAGTTGTAGGTTCTTTTTTTTATATCATGGATATTAGACCCTTGTCAGATGTGTGATTTCCTAATATTTTCTCCCAATGAGTAGGCTGTCTTTTTATTCTCTTCACGAAGTTCTATGATGTGCAGACATGTTTAATTCTGAGGAGGTCCCATTTATCTATTTTTCCTTTGTTGCTCATGCTTTGGGTATAAGGTTTAAGAGAACCCCACCTACTACAAGGTCTTACAGAAGTTTACCTACATTATCTTCCAGGAGTCTTATGGTCCTGGCTTTTATGTTTCAGTTTTTGACCCATTTTGAGTTGATTCTTGTATTGGGAGTGAGAAAGGGGTCCTCTTTTATTCTTTTGGTTATGGATATCCAGTTCTCCTAGCACCATTTGTTGGAGATTGTTTTGTCCCAGAAAAGTGGACTTGGTAGTCCTATTGAAAATCATTTATCATAAAGGTGTGGTGCTATTTCTGAATTCTCAATTCAATTCCAGTTGATCAATGTGTCTCTCTTTATGATTTTTAAAAAAGATGTATTTTATTTATTAATCCCCGCCCCCCCCCCATTGTTTTCACTTGCTATCTGCTCTCTATGTCTGTTCGTTGTTTGCTCGTCTTCTTTTTAGGAGGTACCAGGAACTGAATTAGGGACCTCCCATGTGGGAGGGAGACGCCCAATGGCTTAAGCCACCTCCGCTCCTGCTTGTTCTTTCTCATTGTGTTTCTTTATGTCTCTTCATGGCATCATCTTGTAGCGTCACCTTGCGTCATCTTGTTGTGTCAGCTCGCCACACCAGCCTGTCGTGTCAGCTTGCTGTCTAACTCATCTTCTTTGGGAGGCACAGGGAGCCAAACCCAGGACCTCCCATGTGTTAGGCAGGTGCACAACTTCTTGAGCCACATCTGCTTCCCTACCATGCTGTTTTATTTTCTTTTTTCTTTTTCTTTTTTCAAAGATACTTAGATTACATAAATGTTACATAAAAAATATAGGGAATCCCATATGCCCCGCTCCCTACCTCTCCCACACTTTCGCACATTAACAACATCCTTCATTAGTGTGGTACATTTGTTACAATTGAACACACATCAGAGCATTGCCACTAAGTGTGGATTATAGTTTACATTATAGTTTAAACTCTCCCCTCCTTTTCATAAGTTATGACAAGATATATAATGACCTGTATCCATCACTGCAGCATCATTCAGGGCAATTCCAATGTCCTGAAAATGCCACCATATTACATCTATTTTTTTTTTTTTTTAAGATATTTAGGTTACATAAATGTTACATAAAAAATATAGGGGATTCCCATATGCCCTGCTCCCCACACCTCCCACATTTTCCCACATTAACGACATCCTTCATTAGTGTGGAACATTCATTGCAATTGATGAACACATTTTGGAGCACTGCCACTAAGCATGGATTAAAGTTTACCATGTAGTTCACACTCTATCCCACCCAATTCTGTAGGTTATGGCAAGATTTATAATGGCCTGTATCTGTCATTGCATTGTCATTCAGGACAATTCCCAAGTTCTGAAAATGCTCCTGCATTACACCCGTTTTTCCCTTTCCCTCACCTCAGAACCTCCAGGGGCCACAGCCTCCACATCAATGATATAATTTCTTCCATTTGTAGAATCACAATAAGTCTATAGTAGAATATCAGTAAGTCTACTTTAGTCTGTAGTTCATCCCCCAATCCTGAGGATTCTGGGATGGTGATGTCCACTCCACCTCTAATTGAGAGGTGGCTGCAATCCATTAGGGCCAATGGATGGGACTCTCTTGCTTGCAGTTGTAGACTCTCTAGGTTCCTTGGTATGGTAGTTGTCCATTATAACCTTCTTGTCCTGGGTGAGACCAATGAACTGGAGAGTTGTTGCAACTCTGTTGAGATTCGAGACCCAGCTGGCACATGGACAGCCCAAAGATTTAAGTTTCTTGGATGTGTGCCTACCAACTCTAGTACTAAGTATAGGTTCAAATAGAAGAATAGAAGAGCCATGTGTAGGGAAACTACAACTGAGTCCAACTCTGTCACCCTAGGGAGCATAAATTCCAAAGTAGGGCCCACTGGCAAGGCTTCAAACTCCTGAGCTATCGGCCCTGACTATAGTGTCTGAACGTCTCCAGAACCCTCAGAAGCCCCGCTATTTGGGGGTAGTATCTACTTCGGCCATCTATGAGATCCTGCTGAGATGTGCATAAGCGTTACCTCTTGGATGACCTTCCGACTCACTTAGAAGTCTCTTAGCCATATAAACTCATTTGTCTTTACTTTTTCCTCCTTTTGCTCTTTTTTCAGTTACATTGCTAGTTGGTGCTTGGTAGTAATCGCTCGGTGCCAGGGAAGTTCATCCCCGGGGGTCATGTCCCATGCTGGTGGGGAAGGTAATGCATTTATATGCTGAGTTTGGCTTAGAGAGAGGCCACATTAGAGCAACAAGGAGTCTCTCAGGAGGTAACTCTTTTAAGCACCCTATAACACTAGACCAGGTTTCAATTTCAAGAGCAAAGGCTCATGAGCATAGTCATCAATATCAAGGGCCCATCAATGGGCCATCCTCCTTCACTAAACATTGCCCCTGTACTCAGGGGATTCTTGGTGTTCCATTAGAGAATGTGGCAGAGCTCCCAGGATGGGAATTTGATATTCATTCAGTTATTGTGTGAATCTCCACCCACCGTGACAATGCCCCATGAACATCTGAACATGTTTATATGCCTTATATGTATGCCGAGGTGAGCTTCCTCCCATGTATCCCCATCACTGACATCCCACCCCATTGATCCTCCCCTGCCATAGTTGTAACCCTTCTGTGATCCAAAGCTTCTTCAGAAATGAAGCCAATAAAATAGCCAAATAAAATTAATAGGAAAATGAAATAATGATAGGTTTAAATATAAGAAATAAAATACATAAAAATTTAAAAAAACTAAAAATAAAATAAAATTTAAAAATTGGGATATTAAAAAACTAATGAAAAATATTTTTTTAAAAATTTTAGGCATTTTGCCTTTCATCATTGTAACATCTGTTACATCTGTTGTCCTGTATGTATAGTGACATTTTCTTCCATTTATTCCCCAGTGTCTTACTTTTTTTTCCCTTTTGTTTTCAAATAAGTTTTAGGTCACAGTAAAGTCACATACAGAATACGGGAGACTCCCATATACCCAACATCCTCCCCCTTTTCCCCCTTCTCATATCAATACCTTTTTATATGTGGATGGTACATTTGTTACAACTGATATACACATAGTGAAACATAGCTACTAACCATGGTCAATGGTTTACATTATGGTTTACATTTTAGACCGTACACTTTTATAAATTTTAATGATATTTAACATGGCCTGTGTCCATCATTGCAAGATCATGTAGAACACTTCCATTGCCCACTAAATACCCCCTGTTCCTTCTATTCTATTCTTCCCTCCCTCTCCCCTCGGGGCCCATGGCGACCATCTGGCTTCACTCCTTGGATGACAAGATTCATAGTTATTTGCAACAATACTGAGGTCTTGATGCACTGGTTTGTCCTCCCCTATTAGGAACCACCCATGCTCTTAAGAGACTCCCACCCTTGTATTTGAGAACATATTGGTCCTCCCCAGGATAGGAGTCCAACTTCTTCCTGCTCATTATGTGGGTCTCCATCCACTATTACAACACGTTATGACAAAAGTATCACTCACACACTCCCTAGAAGCCTGCCCCAGCTGTGCCCTATCCTGAATGCCACCCCCGTCCAACACCCTAAACCAGTAACCTTTCCTTGTCTATTGCCATTAGAGTGTTCCCAACTTTGTACTTTCAACCACATACCTGCCAATCCCATGTTCACTGGTCCCTCCCCCAACCCTCCCCCCAGTTCCATGTACTATCCAACCAACCCTCCCTACGCTATCCCCCTGTAAAACCTACACCGCCCAACCCAATATTATCACTACAGTCCTGTCCTATCCCTTCACTGCCCAACTACACATTTCCACCTTATCATAGATTTCGCCAGTATGGGCATTGGCTCACAATATTCTCCCTTTCTATTTCCTGTATACCTATCTTCCAGACAATAACTCTCTGAGTCTGCTCAGTTTGCTTAATTCATTATCAGTGAGGTCATGTAGTATTTGTCCTACAGTGCCTGACTTGCTTCACTCAACATAAGGTCCTCAAGATTCATCCATGTTATCCTGTGTGTTAGCACTGTATTCCTTCTTACAGCTGAGTAATATTCCATTGTATGTATGTACCACATTTTGTTTATCCATTCATCTCTTGATGGGCATTTGGGTTGATTCCAACTTTTACCAATAGTGAATAATGCCACTATGAACATTGGTGTGCATTTATCTGTTCGTGTCCTTGCTTTCAGTTCTTCTGGTTATATATCCAGCAGTGGAATTTCTGGATCATATGGCAGTTTGATAGTTTTTTGAGGAACTGCAAAACTGTCCTCCACAATGGCTGGACCATACCATGCAGTTTTGACCACTATAGCTTTGTAGTATGTTTTAAAGTCAGGTAGTGTGGTTCCTCCGATTTCATTTTGCTTTTTCAATATGTCTTTGGCTATTCAGGTCCTCTTACCCTTCCAAATAAATTTCATAGTTTCCCAATTCAGTAAAAAATGCTGTGTTGATTTTTATTGGGATTGCATTAAATCTGTAGATTAGTTTGGGTAGGATAGACATCTTAATGATGTTTAGTCTTCCTATCCATGAACAGGGAATATTCTTCCACTTTGATTTTCTTTAACAATATTGTGTAGTTTTCCGTGTATAAGTCATTTACATTTTTAGTTAAATTTATTCCTAGGTATTTGATTCTTTTGGTTACTATTGTAAATGGTATTTTTTACTTGATTTCCTCCTCAGATTGCTCATTATTTGTATACAGAAATCCTACTGATTTTTGCACATTGAACCTGTGACTTTACTGAACTCATAAGTTCTAGAAGTTTTGTTGTAGGTTTCTCAGGGCTTTTATGTATAGGATCAGGTCGTCTGCAGATAGTGAAATTTTTACTTCTTTTCCAGTTTGGATGCATTTTATATCTTTTTCTTGCCTCAGTGCTCGAGCAAGTACTTCTAACACAATGTTAAGTAGGAGCGGTGATAGTGGGCATCCTTGTCTTGTTCCCAATCTTAAGGGGAAAGCTTTAGGATTTCACCATTTTATATGATGTTAGCTGTGGGTTTTTCCTATATGACCTTTATCATGTGCAGAAAGTTTCCTTCTATTCTTATCTTTTGCAGTATTTTTATCAGGAAAGGGTGCTGTATTTTGTCGAATGCTTTTTCTGCATCTATAGAGGTGATCATGTGATTTTTTTTCTTTCGATCTGTTTGTGTTGTATTACATTGATTGATTTTCTTATGTTGAACCATCCTTGCATACCCAGGATGAAACCCACTTGGTCATGGTTTATAATTTGTTTGATATGTTGTTGAATATGATTAGCAAGTATTTTGTTGAGGATTTTAGCATCTAGGTTCATCAGAGAGATTGGTCTGTAGTTGTCCTTTCTTGTGACGTCATTGTTTGGCTTTGATGTTAGGATAATGTTGGCACATAGTATGAGTTAGGCAATGCTCCTTCTACTTCTATTTTTTTTGAAGAGTTTAAGCAGGTTTGGTGTTAGTTCTCTCTGGAATGTTTGGTAGAATTCACCTGTGAAGCCATCTGGTTCTGGGCTCTTCTTAGTTGGGAGGTTTTTGATGACTGTATCTATCTCTTTACTTGTGATTGGTCTGTTGAGTTCATCAATTTCTTCTTTCATCAATGTAGGCTGCTTGTGTGTTTCTAGGAATTTTTCCATTTCCTCTAAATTATCCTTCTTGTTGGCATATAATTTTTCAAAGTATCCTCTTATGATGCTCTTTATTTCTGTGGGGTCAGTAGTGATATCCCCTTCCTCATTTCTTATTTTGTGTATTTGCATCTTCTCTCTTATTTTCTTTGTTAGGCTAGCTAAGGGTTTGCCAGTTTTATTGATCTTCTTAAAGAATCAGCTTTTGGTTTTGTTTATTTTTTCTAGTGCTTTCTTATTTTCTATTTCATTTAGTTCTGCTCTAATCTTTGTTATTTCCTTCTTTCTACTTCATTTGGGGTTAGTTTGTTGTTCTTTTTCTAATTCCTTCTGGTGTGCAGTTAGGTCTTCAATTTTAGCTCTTCTTTTTTGATATATGCACTTATGGCTATGAATTTCCCTCTCAGTACAGCTTTTGCTGCATCCCATAGGTTTTTGATATGTTGTGTTGTCATTTTCATTAGTTTCAAGGTAGTTACTGATTTTTTTTGAGATTTTCTCCTTGACCCACTGTTTGTCTAAGAGTGTGTTATTTAACTTCCATATCTTTTTGCCTAATCTGGTTCTCTGGCCCTTACTGATTTCCAGCTTCATTCCATTGTGGTCAGGGAAATTACTTTGTATAATTTCAATCTTTCTGGATTCATTAAAAATTTTTCTGTGGCCTAGCATGTGTTCTATCTTGGAGAATGATTCATGTGCACTCGAGAAGAATGTATATACCGCTGTATTTGTGTGTAGTGTTCTGTATATGTCTGTAGGTCCAGATCCTCTAATGTATTATTTAAAGTCTTTGTTTCTTTATTGATTCTCGGTTGAGATGTTCTGTCTAATGGTGATAATGGTGTATTAAAGTCCCCCACTATAATTGTAGAGGCATCTATTTCTCACTTAGTTTTTCCAGTGTTTGCCTCATGTATTTTGAGGTACCCTGGTTAGGTGCATAAATGTTTATGATTGCTCTTTCTTCTTGAAGATTACCCCTTTTACTAATATATAGTGTCTGTCTTTGTCTTCTACAATAGTTTTACATTTAAACTCTATTTTGTCTGATATTAGTATAGCTACTCCAGCCCTTTTTTGGTTATTGTTTGCTTGTATGATTGTTTTCCAGCCACTCACTTTCAGCCTCCTGGAATCCCTGAGTCTAAGGAGGGTTTCTTGTAGACAGCATATAGATGGGTCATATTTCCTTATCCATTCTGCCAATCTGTGTCTCGACTGGTGAGTTTAATCCATTAACATTCAGTGTTTTTACTCTCAAGGAATTACTTACATTAACCATATTTTCTTTGGGTTTATGTATGTCATATGTTGTTTTTATTTCTCTTTTTGTCTTTTTAGTTGTTCTTACACTCACCTCCAACTCTCTATCTCCTGTTTTTTCCTTTCAAGCTGCAGAACTCCCTTTAGTATTTCTTGAAGGGCAAGTTTCTTATTGACATACTCTCTTAATTTCTGTTTATCTGTGAATATTTTGAACTCTCCATAATTTTTGAATGCCAGCTTTGCTGGATAGAGAATTCTTGGTTGGAAGTTTTTTTCTTTTAGTACCTTAATGATGTCATAACACTGCCTTCTTGCCTTCATGGTTTCAGATAAGAAATCAGCACCTAATCTTATTGAGCTTCCCTTGTATGTGACGGTTTTCTTTTCTCTTACTGTTTTCAGTATCTTCTCTGTCTTGAGCATTGGACAGTTTGACAATTATATATCTTGGAGTAGGCCTGTTGGGATTTATACTGTTTGGGGTGTGCTGCACTTCCAGGACATGTATATCCATCTCCCTCAATAGGGTTGGGAAGTTTTCAACCATTATTTCCTCCAACACTCCTTCTGTCCCCTTTCCCTTCTCTTCTCCCTCTAGGATGCTTATAATGTATATGTTTGTGCATTTTGTGTTGTTGTTCAAATTCCTACGTCCCTGCTGGATTTTTTTCTGTCTTTTTTTATCTATCTGTTCTACTATCTGATTTCAGATGTACTATCTTCCACATCACTAATTCTTTCCTCTGCCTGTCCAAATCTGCTGTTATGTGCTTCCAGTGTATTTTTGATTTCTTGGATTGTGCCATTCATCACCATCATATTCATTATCTTTTTATATATGTTTACAATTTCTTCAGTATTTTCTCCTAGTGTCTTCTTAATATCCTTAATCTCTTCCCTTCACTTCATTAATTTGGTCCATGACATTTGTTTGGACAGTTTTGATTTGTTGTTCGATGTTTTGCATCTCTTCCTGGTTTTTAGTTTGTTCATTGTACTGGGCCATGTTTTCCTGTTTCTTAGTATGATTTGTAATTTTTTTGTTGCTGTCTGGTCATCTTTTTATCTTGATGGGTTGATTAGCTTATCTCTCTACTCTAGGGTTTTATTTAGTTGCTGTTTTTGTGTGTGTGTGTGTTAAGTTTTCACTTTGACACTTCGTTCCTCTTATTCTATTTCCTTGCTGTTGTCTATGTTCCCTTGAAAGGAAAAGATTAGGGCCAGAGAAAGCAAAAGAGGTAAGAAAAGACAAAGGATAATAGTAATAATAATAGTAAAAGTTAGAAGAGTAACTGTATAAGACCTAGGAAAATGAATGTTTAACTCATGTAAGCAGTGTAGAGTAATAGGAATAAGAAAGTGGAGTACCAACAATGAAATGGGATACTGAATAGAGAAAAATATATAGAATGAATTAAAAGACCAGAATGATAAGGAGAGAGGGAAAGAGAAAAGAAAAGACAAAAAGAAAAAAAGTTAATAAAAGAAAGAAAACAGAATAGATGAGATAGAAATAAAAACCAGAAAAACTGAGGACTAAACAAAGGTGGAATGTAAGAACAACAAAGGAAAGTGGAAGAGAGAAAGGTGAAGGAAGGAAAAGAGATAGTGTTGGTAGACAAAATCGGTATACACAGAAAAGGGGAAATCAAGAAGAGGAAACAAAGCAAACAAGAAACAAGTCAGCAGCACCTAATTTTAAAAAAGGGTGGGGGGCGCAGAAAGAGGAAAGAAAAACAAAAAAAAAATCAAACACACAAGCAGGCAGTCAAACAAAAACTAAGTAAAAACAGCCTTCCCTCTTAGGCTCCTGAGGAGCTTCTCAGGGTGCCGATGTTCATCAATCAATTACCCTGCAGTCTTCCCTCTGCAGGTTTTGAAGTGGGTTTTAGCAAGTAAACTAACTTAAATTAAAAAAAAAAATAACCTTTTTTAAGAAAAAATAAGACTCAAGAGAAGCTAATACCAAAATAATGTCTATGTTTTCTCTGTCCTAAAGTGTCAGCTGGCTGTTTAATATCCTGGTGGATCACTACTCTAAAAGGAGCCAGGAATTGAACTAGAGACCTTGTATATTCAAGGCAGAAACTCCTCCACTGAGCTAAACTTTCTCATTGGGTCAATTAGCTCTTCAGAAAGCTATCCAGTCACTTTCCTTTGGGCAGGTTTGACTCTCTGCATTTGGATAAATTCCTGCTGATTAGGAGTCTGTCTGTCCCTGCTCCCTTTCTATTCTTATTGCTTTCTCTCCCAGGGCAGTAGGAAGCAATAGCCTGTGTGAGCAGATCCCCCCTCACCTCTCCTGGTCAGGTTGAGTTCACTTCTGAAATTCAAATGGGACCCTGGCTACCGAACTCACCGCAGAAAAATGACTCTCAATCCTCTTGCAGACCACCCTATCCTCCCAGGGGACCCTAAATAGGCTCTTGGAAGATTATTAAGTGCTTCCTACTGCCCACCTCCCCTAGGGGAGTAGAAATTTTCCTTTCCTCACAGAAAGGAAACCCCTTTCCACCCTTGGCCAGAACCCTCCTACTCTCAGAGAGTGCTCTCTCCTGCTGAGTGGCCAGCAGGAGTCGGGCTTTTGCCTTGAGGGTGGGGCTTAGCTGTCTGCCGTTTCTAGCCACAGACAGAAGTGAGAAACTCATGGTTTTACCTTGAGCAATTTATCTCTTTGCCCAGCTCCCTCCAGTTCGATGCCCTGAAGCCTCCTGCTCTGTGGGTTCCCAAAACAGCTCAGTTGGGCAGGATCTTTCCTGACTCAGCCATTTTTTGCAAGAGAGATTGTGAGTGCATTTGTTACAGCTGATGTACAAATACTGAAACATAGCTACCAACCATGGCCAATGGTTTACATTATGGTTTACATTTTGGACCATACATTTTAATAAATTTTGATGTAATTTAACATGGCTTGTATCCATCATAGTAAGATCATGTAGAACACTTCCATCGCCCCCAAAATGCCCCCTGTTCCATCTATTCTATTCCTCCCTCCCCTTCCCCTTGGGACCCATGGAAACCACCAGGCTTGCAACAACACTGAGGGCTTGGCACACTGGTCTGTCCTCCCCTATTGGGCACTGCCCATGCTCTTGAGAGACTCTGGCCCCTCTATTTGGGAACATAGCAGGCCTCCCCAGGATGGGAGTCCACCACTGTGCCGCTCATTGTATGGGTCTCCATCCACTCATATAATACACTATGGCAAGATGAACACTCACACACTTCCTAGAAGCCTGCCCCAGGTGTGCCCTTTCCCAAATGCCCCCCACACCCAACACCCCAAAGCAGCAACCCTCACTTGCCATATTCCCAACAGAGCATTTCCAACATTGTAGTTTCAACCATGTACCCACAATCCTGTGTTCACCTGCTCCCTCCCCCAACCCTGCCCCCCGAGTTCCATGGACAGTCCAACCCATCCTCCCCACCCCACCCCCCCTTACAAACCAGCATCATCCATCCCAACAGTATCATTACACCACTGTCATGCCCCTCCACTGTACAACTACACATTTCCACCTTATCATAGATTTTGTCCAGATGTGCATTCTACCATCCTGTTTTGACCACAGTAGTTTTATAATATACTTCAAGACCAGGAAGCATGAGTCCTCCAACTGCGCCTCTCTTCTTTTAGAATGTTTTTGGTTATTTGGGACCCATTTCCCTTCCAAGTAAATTTGGTAATTGGCTTTTCTATTTCTGTAAAGTACACAGTTGAAATTTTGATTGGTATTGGGTTGAATCTATAAATCAGTTTGGATAGAATGACATCTTCACAATGTTTAGTTTTCCAATCCATGAACATGGAATGTCCTTTCATTTTTTAGATCTTTGATTTCTTTTAGCAGTGTTTTGTAGTTTTCTGAATTCAGATCCTTTACATTCTTGATTAAATCAATTCCTAGATATTTGAGTCATTTTGTTGCTATTGTAAATGGAATTTTCCCCAATTTCATCCTCATCTTGCTCATTACTAGTATACAGAAACACTACTTATGTTTGCATGTTCATCTCACATCCTGCCACTTTGCTGAACTCATTTATTAGCTCTAATAGGTTTGTTGTAGCTATTTCAAAATTTCTAAATATAGGATCATGTCATGTACAAATAGTGAAAGTTTTACTTCTACTTTTCCAATTTGGATGCTTTTTATTTCTTTATCTTGCCTGATTGCTCTAACTAGAACTTCTAGCACAATGTTCAATAACAGTGGTGACAGTGGTCATCATTGTCTTGTTCCTTATAGAGGGAAAGCTTTCAACTTATCCCCATTTAGTATGATGTTGGGTGTGGGATTTTCATATATGCCCTTTATTATGTTCAGGAACTTTCCTTCTATACCTATATTTCAACATGTTTTTTATCAAGAAAGGATGCTAGATTTTGTCAAATGCCTTTTCTGTTTTAGTCAAGATAATCATGTAGTTTTTTCCTTCAGTGTGTTCACATGGTATATTATGTTAATTGATTTTCTTATGTTGAACCACCCTTGCATACCAGGAATAATTTATGACTGTTATTCCTTCCTGGTGGATTGTTCCTTTTATTAATATATAATGGCCTTCTGCATCCCTTATCAAGCTTTTGCACTTTAAGTCTGTTTTGTCCAACACCAGTATAGCTACTCCGGCTCTCTTTTGGTTACTGTTTTTGTGAAATATCTTTTTCCAGCCTTTCACTTTCAGTCCGTTTGCATCCTTGGGTCTAAGTTGCATCTCCTGCAGACAGCATGTGGATTGCTCATGTTTTCTTATCCATTCTGTCAGCCTATGTCTTTTAATTAGAGAGTTTAATACATTAACACTCAGTGTTATTAGTGTAAAGGCATTACTTATTTCAACCATTTTATCCTTTGGCTTTGATATGTCATATCTTATTTTTGTCAGTCTTTTTTACCCTTTTGGTTATCCTTCCTGGTAATCTTCACTTCTACACTCTCCTCCAAGCCTCTTTTCTTTTCTGGCTGCAGAACTCCCTTTAGTGTTTCCTGCAGAGCTGGATACTTTTTTTTTGAACTCTCTTAGTTTCTGTTTATCTGTGAATATTTTAAACTTACTGTCATATTTGAAGGACACTTTTGCCGGATAAAGAATTCTTGGCTGGCAGTTTTTCTCTTTCAGTACCTTAATTATATCATACCACTGCCTTCTCACCTCCATGATTTGTGAAGAGAAATCTGTACTAAGTCTTACTTGACATCCCTTGTTTGTGATGTTTCGCTTGTCCCTTGCTGCTTTTAGAATTTTCTTTTTCTTTTTTGGCATTTGGCGTTCTGAATATTATGTGTCTTGGGGTAGCTCTACTTGGATTTATTCTAATTGGAGTACACTGTGCTTCCTGTATAGTCATGTCTTTCATGAGAGTTGGGAGATTTTCAGCCATTATTTCCTCAAATATTCTTTCTGCCCCCTTTCTTTTCTCCTCTCCTTCTGGAACTCCCATAACACATATGTTGATGCACTTCATACTATCATTCAACTCCCTGAGTGCCTGAGCTCAATTTTTTCCATTCTTTTCTCTCTGTTCTTCTTTAATTTCAGCTGTTATGTCCCCTACATCACTGATTCTTTCGTTTATGATTTCAAATCTGCTATTGTATGCCTCTATTGTTTTTTTAGTCTTACTTATTGTCTTTCATTCCCATAAGCTGTTATTTTTCTATCCAAGGTTTCAAATTTTTCTTTGTGCTTGCCCAGTATCTTTTTTTTTTTTTTTTTTTTGCCCCTGAGATGGCTGTCTTGTCTGTTTTGCTCATTGATTTTGCTTGTCTGCTCATTGTTTTTTGTGGGGTTTTTTTGCTTGTTGTCTGTTCATTGTCTGTTTTTTCCTTGGGAGGCACCAGGAACCAAACCAGTACCTCCCATTATGGGAGGTAAGCACTCAACTGCTTGAGTCACATCTGCTCCCTGCTCGTTTGTTTTGCTCATTGTTTTTGCTCATTGTCTGCTTGTTGTTTTTGCTTGATGTCTGTTTGTTGTTTTTGCTCGATGTCTGCTCACTGTTTTTGCTCATTGTCTGGTCATTTTTGCTTTAGGAGGCACCAGGAACCAAACCCAAGGCCTCCTAGGTGGGAGGCAGGTGCTTAACTACTTGAGCCACATCTGCTCCTGCCCAGTATCTTTTTTTTTTTAAAGGTTTATTTTTATTTATGTATTCCCTCCCTCCCCTGCCGTTTTGTGCTCACTGTCTGCTCTCTGTGTCTGTTTGTTGTGTGCTTGTCTTCTTTTTAGTAGGCACTGGGAACCGAACCCGGGACCTCCCATGTGGGAGGGAGGCACCCAATGGCTTGACCCACCTCTGTTCCCCCAGTATCTTCTTAATGTTTTTACCTCTTTAGCCATGTGTCCTTCAATTCCATGATTTGATTTAGGAAATTTGTATGAACCTCATTGATTAGTTGTTTCAAGTCTTGTGTCTCATCTGGAGCTTTAATTTGTTCCTTTGCCTGAGTCACATTTTCCTCTTTCTTGGTATGGCTTGTAATTTTTTTGCTAATGTCTAGACATCTGATTATGATGCTCTTACCTAGGGACTTACTAAGTAGCTGTGTGCTACCACTGTTTGATTATTTGTTCTACTTGTTCTAGTTATTTTGGATTGCCCCTGTGTAACTGCTCAAACCAGAGCTAAGGACCCAGTATCGGGGTGCAGGCCAGTTTCCCAGTTCCTTGGAGAGGGGGGCAGTAAAGGCACCAGATTGCCTCTTTTATGTATTTCTTACTATTTCCCCCTTCTTTGCATGCACTTTCCTGATCTGTCAGCAGATGGCAGTCTTTGGGAGACCTCTCAGTTCAGGTCCCAGTTGGTAGGGGGAATGCTTTCACTATGACCCAGCCTAGGCAGGTGATGCAGAAGCAATATCCTCAGAGTGGGCTATGCCTCACAAACTTTCTCAGAAGCTGTTCTCCCTTGGCCTTCCACACCCTCTCTCCCTCTGTGTCCTCAGCAATCAGCTGAAGGTGTTTGAGAAGGCAAATTATCTTTAGTTCCCTGATTGGTCTCAGGGCAAACAGTGTTGTGGCCCCTCCCAGCCTGGAATTATGACACCTCCAATGCAGCAGACCAAGTTCCTTGGCCAAAATCTGAATTTGTTGTAGGCTGTGCCCCAACCTTTCTCCTCTCTTGGGGAACAAGACTCCTGTAACACCTTAGTTCACAGCTGCCTGCCAGGTGCCAGAGGACCCATGCTGTTTACTCAGAAATTGGGGGGATGGGCACCAGCAGCTGCTGCTGCAGCTTTATTCATGGGATATTTCCAGTCAGCCATACCTCCTTTCCTTCGCCCCTCTCTTTTCCGAGTGGTGTCTAGCCTTCTCCTGTGTCCTAAGCCTCAGAACAGCCCTCCATACTGTCTCCACCTGTCGTCTAGCTATTTTTTCTGGGAGAGAAGTGATCCCTCTGTCTCTCTAACCCTCCATCTTCCCAGACAGTTGCATTTCTATACCTCTTTTCACTTTCTTGATGGTGAAAAGACAACTTGAAGCACAACTTTTTAATTTTGATGATGTCCAGTTTATCTATTTTCTTTCATTGCTTGTGTTTTTGGTGTCATGTCTAAGAAACCCCATGGCTTATCCAAGGTTATGAAGATTTCCTCCTATGTTTTCTTCTAAGTTTTATGGCTTAACTCCACACTTTAATTTTAATATCTCTTTAGAGATGCCCAGAGACCTTTCTATCAAGGAGAATAGACAGTCAAGAATCTATGGTGTCTGGGAGCCTATGTAGCTCAGTGGTTAAGTGTGGGCTTCCCACAAACAAGGTCCCGGGTTCAATCCCTGGCCCCAGCACATCAAATAAAATAAAATAAAAAAAGAATCTATGGTGTCTGCAGAAAAGGTGTAGTTCAGTGGTTGAGCACCTGCTTCACATGTACAAGGTCCTAGTAACTCCTAAAAAAAAAAATCTATGGTGTCCTTAACTTGCATCTGGGGTAATGTAACTCCCCACCTACAAGTTCCTATTTTCACTACATCTTTTATCTACTTTTTAGTCATATGGCCAGAAGTACCTTAGTTCTAAACCTTTATGTGGAGCAAGTGGTCTAAGTAAAGCAAATTTAAATGCAGCAGCTTAGGAATATTTATAAAGCATGGGCTATGTGCTGGGCAAAAAACTAGGTGCTAGGGGCACATATGAGATCACCAAGGTCTGCAAAAAGGTATGCAAAGAGCTCATCGGGAGTTGGGAAGACAACCAGAAAAGTGTGACAGAAAAGTGGCACCTCACAATGCAAGGGTTTTTGGGTTGGGGTCAGTTTCCAAGATAAGTCCTAAAAAGAAAAGCATGTGTAAAATCCCAATCTTGAAAGTGATTCATTCTGAGAAATGCAAAGAGCTACAATTGGTTGGTCAGGGACAGAGATTAGTAAGCAGATGAGTAAGAGAATTTGAGAAACATGATTTAGTGAAGAATATATCATGACCTAGGTATTGTACTATATACTGTGGATGCAAAAATAAGGCCTGGTCCTGCAGCCTGTGGCTCACAGTCTAAAGAAATTTGATATGGTAATCCTCACCATCCCTCCAAGGTGCTGGCATCAGTATAATTTCACGTAACACTGGCCTTTCAACTTGCCAACCCTAATGAAAGAAAATTTAAGTTTTAAACTTAAAAAGGTAGAGTGGCTTGAAAACAGATTATAGTTCAAGTATCTCCGTTATTTATTTAGAGTGTTCTAAAAGACAGTGTATTAGTCAGGGTTCTCTAGGGAAACAGAGTGAACAGGAGATATCTGCAAATAGTATGAGATTTTATAAAATTGTCTCACACTACCATGGGGATGAACAAGTTCTAATTCCGCAGGGCAGGCTGCAAACTAGGGGCTCCGATGAAGGTCCTTGATGAGTTCCAGGAGATGCTGGCTGTCTGAAGTAGAGACTGGAATTCTCTCTTTGAATGCTGAATCCACTTCCCCTTATAAGGCCTTCAACTGATTGGATGAGATGTCACTCATTGCTGATGGGAATCTCCTCAGTTGATTGTAGATGTAACCAGCCTTCTATGCAATCAACTCACTGATTATTAAAGTCCATGAAATTCCCTTGTATTACAATTAGCCCAGTGCTTGCTTGACCAAACAGCTGGGCACCATTACCTGGCCGAGTTGACACATTAGCCTATCACAAGAGCTTGAATACAAGCTTATCATTAAATATTTATATATTAGCTCCAGAAAAGATTTAAGATAGCTAAATTATTGCTTACTATGATATGTCCTAATGTAATTTTTAGACCTAAAAAATAAGTCTTTACCAGAGGAAATTAAAATATCCCTTAAAGCGAGATATTATTATAGAAGCAATAAAGTTGTAAAAATGAAACTTCCAGTATCCTATTGAATCATCTATAATCCAAACTGTCCAGATATTTACTTTTGCCCTCAGAATAGGAATGTTAAAAATTTTACTAACATATAGTTATGTAGACGATTGAGAGAAAACAAGGACATACATAATTGATCATTCTTCTGAGTTAGCAATAAAGCTATAGACACCTGGAAGAAATTTTCATTAGCAAGTAGACCCTCTTAAAAAGGTCCCAATTTTATTGGGGAAAAAAACAAACAAACAAAAACTGCTAATTAATGGAAGGGGAAATAATAATAACAAAACCACTCAGCATCTGTATATAAATACTAATTACAAGGACCTTTCACATAGTTTTTGATCCTCACAAAGCACCCTGTGCAGGGAAGATTTCAATTATTCATTTCAATGGGGTATTTTCTCCATAAACACTGAAGGATGCCAAGAATAGTTTGCTCTTGGACCTAGTATTCATGTATTCAAAGAATAAACATGTGAAAAATGTTCCTTTTATAACTTTATTTTCAGAAATTGCATTAGACATTTCTTATTTTCAAAATCCATCCTTCACAGAGAAGACAAGAAATTTCTGAAGTCCATCTTTGGATTGCTTTGGGATTCTTTCTGACTAAGTAACATTTTTAGTTGAGAGAACTGTTTCTTTGCTTTGCTCACATTCTTTGAAGAGCAAATGGGCGTTGACTGTCCAGATGTTGGAGTTCTGCAAAGAAACATAAAACCACATTTAGTTATACTGACAAATGAAAATTTAAAAAGTGTTCTTCCTGCTCAGCCCATATAACTGCTACCTGAAATATTTTCTACTCTTCTATATTATGGCCATATAAGGGCAGAGGCTGTACTGGATTCCTTTCAGCACAGTCTTTCTCATTTTGTTAGAAAACCTCACTGAATCAGCTATAGCCAACATTTAAGAGGTGTGTTGGGTGGTTCTGGAAGCTTCTACGACATCTGAAAGAGAAGGCTGGAGGTATAGTGTCATCAGGTTTATGTTCCCATTAAATCTGACATCAAGATTCATGACAATCCTAGGCAAGGCCTTTAAAAATATATTGTTCCTTCTTCAGTTCATGACTTCAATTATCAAAGTGAAGAATCTCAACTTACACACATAGGTACTATTCCATTTTATCTTCCCTATTAGAACATAAGCTCCATAAGGGCAGTTACTTTCTACTAATTGTTTATTCCAGAGCTTAGAACAGAGTCACACACATAAGAGGCACTCAATAAATACCCACTGAGTAAATGACTGCCCTTCTGGGATGTATTTGTACTTCTTCCTATTGCATTCCCTCCAATTGTGTTCCATCTCTCCTAAACCCTTACTCGGGGTTTACCCGTCTGATCTCTACTCCCCATTTATATATGATAAATGTGAAAAGTCTTTCTCATTTCTGCATATATGTAAGAAGCAGTCTGGTTTAAATGCAACTAAATTATTTTAAATTAACTGTCTCTGAAAGAAAAATGAGAATTACTTCTGATCTTTTCCCTTTCAACATAAACCAAATTATCCTTTATCTACATTTATCCAATAAAGTGGAAACTTCTATGATGAATTATTATATCATTTATAAAACCAGTTAAATCAAGAATACAGAGAAAATTGGATTTTAAAATGTAACTCTTAGCCAAGTTTATAATCTTAATGCCCAATATAAAAAACTTAATTCAGTAAGCAGAGATAATCCAATCCTTGCTGAGTTTTGATATTTATGTTCAAGACACTACCAGATTCTGCTTTGTAAACAAAATGTTCAAAACTTCAGTTTCTATGGAATTAAATTTGATATTTACTGACTACCATTGTGAGAAGAATATTTAGGGATTATTAAAAATAAAACGTGCCCTTTTGTATAATTAACTAATTTAGTATCATTTGGCATCTCTCTAATCAATTAATTAAATTTCCACAGGAATTTCTGGTAAAGGAAGGAACAAAAGCAAGAGGTTAGAGTAGTTCAGTTTTGCTGGCACTTAGGATGAATTAAGGCAAAGTAAGACAGGGAGACAGACTGGTGCCAGATAGTCAGGGCTAAAAAGCCATGCTGGAATGTTTGATCCATTTGCTATAGAGCGAGATGCCAAAGCCTTCTGTCTGGAGCTGTGTTTTATGAAAATGATCAGATTGGAAGGGTTGGAAACTTGAAATAGGAAGACCCATTAGGAAATTATTGTAGTAGTCCAGGTAAGAGGAGAATAAGGACCTAAACCAGGATCTAGCAGCAGTGGGAAGAAAAAGGAAAGAATAGAGGCAAACATCATGGAAGTGGAACAGAGAGAAACTGGCAAGGACTTGGATTAAAAAGACCAAGGTAACAAATTAAAATAAGAAAAAAAAATAAAGAAAAAAAAAAAAAAAGACCAAGGTAGAAGTCATCAACTGTGTCTACTCTTTTAGGACAGAATGTCTAGAAGGGCATTATCATTCACAGAATAAGGAACTTAGGAGGATGGGCAGGTTTGAGTGATTAACTATGGGGACAAGATGAACTAAGTTTTGGACATACTGGGGGTTGAGGTGGATATAATTAGCAGACAGTTGGGAAGAGGCTGAGTGAGAGGCTGGATGTGGAGGAATATAGCTGCAAGTTAATATGCATTGAGGTGAAAACTGAAGATATGGGAGCATAGACATTAGAGAAGAAAAGGGTATGGAGGGAAAAAAGAGGCCAAGGCCTGAACTGCATGGTGTGTTTTGGGAGTGTATATTAAACAGAAGAAATACTCAAGAGTTAACACTGAAAAGTCAAATTAAGTTAGTGAGTTAAAATACCTGCAAATCCATGCTGGACCCTTGCCTTTGGAATTAGCCATACCACAATTTAGGTTTGCAGAACGTAGAGTCTTATTCCCTGTTGTCTTTGGGCTGGGTTTCGTTGTAGTAGTAGGACTGTTCTTCAGGGTGGATAGAAAGCTTCTACTTTTACCATGACGTTCAACTGTTCTGTTGCATGTTTTACAAGTAATCAACTACCATAGAAATAAGAAATACCAGATCTATGATTTCTCTTCTATTTTAATCCAATAAACCACACACTCAATCTTAAATATAAGGGACTACACCAGGTACTAAAGGGGTGAGTATCACAGAGGTTGCCTTCAGGGAGCTTGTAATCTAGCAGCAGTAAACAGACAAGACACAAATAAAAAATTAGAAGATTTTCAATAAATAGCTTTTTAAAGATTATGAAGTCTCTATTTTCTCAGTGTAGAAAATGTGTTTGGGAGTTTGGGGGAAGAGACTGGGGATGGTATCCTTTATAATCTGAATGGATGTTCTGTGCAATAGCTGTATGGAAAATAGAGTAGTAGATAGTTAACATTTTTTTGCAGATGAACCTCAAGCCTTTTCCCTAAAAAAATACTGCAAAACATCAGTGAAAATTTAAATGACTCCTTCAAACCTTAGCTACTCTGTAAATACAGATCTAAAGTAATTTGTAAAACTAATAAAATGAGTTATTAACACATTCTCACCATTCACTTCCATTATTAGCCCTAGAGATTGACTTTCTTTTTATGAGCATTGTTCAAGAAATGGTCCACTTTCTAGCTAAGTGCCTTTCTTCTATATACCAGACTCACGATGCACAAGAGTCAGCCCATACCTCAGGAAAATTATCACAAACTGCTTTAGCTAAGAAAGACTCCGATGTTCATGAGCAGATGAAAATGCAAATGGAAAATGTACACATATCAAAGGTCAGTGTGGAAGTTGCTTTGCATTTTTTGGAAAAAAGCCAGATGCAGATTCAGCCAGTAGATGGTGCAGCTGGAACTTGTACCCATGTCTTCTCTATGACATTCTCGCTTTCTCCTAGCCAACGGCATGGACAGGATGTGTGTGTCATTCCCCTCTACCTCCCATTTGTGTTCCACCCTCAAGGATGCCTCAGAGATTAAACTTTCAAGAATCTTCCCTCATTTAAAAAAAGTAACATCTATAAGCCATTAGGATATCATGCTTTATATCCCCACTAAATTAGTCTTGTTTGGCATATGACCATCAATAAATGTTTAATAAATGAACACAAGATGCACTCAGCTTTGTTGGGCATAAACTTCAATGCACACTGTCATGGAGAAAATGACTGAAGAAGTGATACTGTATCTATATACACAAGATACCACTATCTGAAGAAGAGGACCATTCACTTAAAATTTAATTTAGTGATCACTGCAAATCAGGTGAAGACACACCAGTAAGCTCAAGGAATCCCAAAATTTGTGAAAATAATTGTGCTCAACAATGTGATCAAAGAACATTTTTCAGAGCTCAAGTTGTTTGGTTTTAGGTAATCATGAAAAACAAGAATGAAATATACTCTTGATAAAACAGTAATCATTGGGAAAATGTACTCTTGATAAAACAGTAATCAGTGAAGAGCTTTTTAATGTATGTATTTTGATAATCCAAATATGCTACTGCAAATCAGAGTTATATTCAGGCTGGTTCTTAACCTAAATTTAAGTGAAAGAAAAGAAAATTCTAGTTTATTTCATATACACTGGAATGGAAATCTTACCAATACACTTTTGGAGTCTTTGTACTTTTTCACAATTTTTGCTTCTTTAAAACTGAGTGTATAATTTTTTGCTTCTCGATGGAGAAGTTTCTGTATTTTGGGTGTCAGTCTGGGCTTGGGTTTGAGACGCACTCGAGAGTTATCCAGCACCAGCAACTGGAAACAGTATGGACATGTTTCTTCAAAAGTGCTTTTATCATCTAAAATTACAAAAATAAAACTAAAAATTTAGCAACTCAGAGTATTTTGTTATTTCAAACATTATCAGATATACATTCTCCTAAAGCAAAGTCAAAATATTAAAATTTATAAAAAGATAAATTGGCAATAATTTACTTTGAAAAAAATACTATAGTTCTATTTACTCCTTTCAGCAACACATGGGTCTCTACTCTCTGCTGCCTTGCTCATTACTTGCTTTTGGAAAAAAAAAAGCTCGTTACGACTAATTTTACAAACACATTTACCACAAAATAAACTGCACTGTGGTTTTGTTTTTATAAAACAATTAGCACAATTTTGTGGCCTGTGGGGTTGGCTCTGCCCTCATATAGCTCTTTCAGTACACTGTAACATGACAAAAGACTTTTTTCCCAGGCCCTTTACACAATAAAGCACTCATTGACCATCTACTATACTAGTCTGTAGAGATACAAATATGGAAATGAATGAGTTCTTATCTTTAAAGAACTTATTTTCCAGAAGAACTGGTAAGAGCTATAACAGAATAGGATCAAAATGCCATGGAAACTATTAACTTCTGCATGGACCAGCCAGAAAGCACTTCAAAGAGGAGGCTTGACAAGGGTTGTTACAGAACTATAACTTTCATCTATATTTGGAGATGGTAGCCATTATTTGTAAAGGATTTTCAGGAAAAAGTACAATGAAAAAGTTAAAGAGCATGACTGTTTAGGGAAAGGTGAAGAAATGAAGGCAACAGGAAAGTTGGCACTGCCCATGCTTGTAACTTAGCATGGCAGTTACAAGCTCTGCCAAATGTAAAATTCATTCATATTTACTGAGTGACTATTATGTGCCTGACACTGTTCTGGATGCTGGAGATAAAGCAATGAACAAAGGACGAATATTCGTGGAGATAAGCCAATAAATTTAACAATATCAAGGGTTAAGTACTGGAAAGGGGGGAAAAAGCAGGAAAGGGAGATAGGGAGTGGTGATGGAACAACTATAATTTAAAAATAGGGTGACCAGGGAAGGCTTGAGTGACCTTTGCACAGCCCAGAAGGAAGTGAACAGGTCAAACAGATACATGAAGCAAGAGTTTCACGCACAGGGAAGGGCTGCTGCAAAGGCCCAGAAACAAACAGCAAGGAACACTTGTGCTGCTGGAGTTTAGTGAATAAAGGCAGAGCAGGTCAGAAAGGTAATGAGGGCCTATGATGTAATGCCTTGTAATCCTTTTAAAGGACTTTCACTTTTATTCTGAGATGGGAAATCCATTTGCAAGTTTATAGCAGAGAAGTGACAGGGTCTAGTTTAGGTGTTTTTTGTTTATTTTACATCAGAATTACTCTGGCTGCTGACTTGGAAATAAACTATAGAAATACATGGGGACTTCTGCAATAATCCAGGAGATGGCCATGGCTTGGACCAGTGAGGTGGCGATGGATGTGGTGAGTGGCTAGATTTTGGATATATTTTAAAGTGACAGGATCTGCTGAAGGTCGTGGGGGGGGGCGGAGGGAGGAGGTTGTTAGGGAATCAAGAAAGGCTCCAAGGTTTTTGGACACGTTAGTTAAGTTTGAAATGTCTATTAGACATTCAAAAGAAGTTGTCCAGCCATTTGGATATGTGAATCTAGAATTCGGGGGAGAAGTAGGCTCCAAATATAAATTTGGGAGTCCTCAGTAAAAGATAGATGCTATTTAAAGCCGTGGGGACTGGATGAAAAATTGTCACCAAGGAAGCGTAACTAGAAAAGAGATTCAAGGGCTGAGTCCTGGGACACTCCCACATTTAGAGGTTGGGGAGATTAGGAGGAACCAACAAAGCAGATCAAGAAATACTGGCCAAGGAGGTAGGAGGCGAATTAAATGTCGTGACCTGGAAGTCAACTGAGGAAACTATTTCGATAAGTGCGATCAAACGTGTCAAATGCCGCTGAAAGGCCCAGCAGGTTAAGGCACATTAAGGAATTTGGATTTTGTAACGAAACTGGGTTGCCTCGGGGATTTTATTAGGTGCGTGAGTCCATCGAGATTTCTCTTTTAGATCATTTCAGCGCGGCGCGGAAGGAAGGGGAGCAGGTGTTCTCCCTACCGTGTGACGAACCGTAGGCCCAGCTGTAAGAGACAAAGAGACTCGTGAAGGAGCAGAGAAACGCCTTCTCGCCGCTCACCTCCCAGTTCCCCTCCCGTCCTTCTCTTACAGGAGATAGCGGGCCTGGCCCGGGCAGCTGGCTTGTAGCTTACGCGCCGCAGCCTCAAGGTAGTGTTTCTGTCTCATCGAGTCGCCGCTGCTTCAAAGTCGCGAAGACCCGATGAAAAGAGAAGATACCGGAAGCCGGCTTCCCAGCGTGACGGCTTTGTCTTCCGGACCCAAGCACCTTCCGGAAACAGTCACCACTCGCTGAAGGGTGCCGGTATCCTTCGTGGCCAGCCTGGCGCGCACGCGTACCCAGTCAGGAGGCGGCCCTATCCCTACCTTTGGCCCCGCCCCCCCCTCCCGGCCCTGCCCGGTGCCCTTAGGCTCCTGGCGGGCTTTCGGGTCAGGTCGCAGCTGGTGTTTGGGCGGAGGATATTGGCAGGGGTGAGAAAGTTTGCAGCAGGGTTTCTCGCTCTTTTTCTTACTGCCCGCTGACCTCCTGTGTGACACCCCTTTGTCGGTTCCTCATTGCACACGTTTCCATCTAGTTGCGCAAGTCCTAGATTGGGAGCCCTCAATGTGGCCAACCAAGGAGCGCACCCTCGCTCACAGTCTCCAGTCCTGCTCGGCAGACGTTCTGGCAAGTGTGCAAGCGAAATTATCTTTTTTCAAAAAATTGAGGTGAAATTCACGTAACATAAAATTAACTATTTTAAAGGGAACAATTCATCCTTGCAAACGTGTATCTTCCTTTTTTTTTGACTAGTCATTTTAGTGGGTGTGAAGTGGTATCATTGTTTTTTTTTAAAACACATCAATTTTATTGACACATATTAATAAAGCATACAATTCTTCCAACACTACAGTCAGTTGTATTTGGTGTAATCATATAGTTGTGCATTCATCACTTCAGTCATTATTAGACCATTTTCATTGTTTCAATAATAATAAAAAACAACCAAGAAAATGCTTCACCTCTCAGTCTCTCTGTTTCTCTTGCTGTACATAGCTGCTATTTCTGGCTATTCTTGCACAATTATTTATTTATATATATATATATATATTAAAGATTTTATTTATTTATTCATTTATCCCCCCCTTGCTGCTTGTGCTCGCTGGGTCAGCTAACCACGCCGTGCAGGCGGGCCTACCTTTACCAGGAGGCCCCCTGAACCGAACCCAGGGCCTCCCACATGGTAAACGGGAGCCCCACCAATTGAGCCACAGCCGCTTCCCCAATTATTTATTTAATAAGCAGTTTTATTGAGATATATTCACATACCATATGATCTATCAAAGTTTATAATCAATGGCTTTTAGTATAATCACAATGTTGTGCATTCATCACTGCAAAATATTTTAAAACAATTAATTTCATTACTCCAAAAAGAAACACTCCACACCCCTTAGCATTCCTTCCCCAGCCCTACATAACCACTAATCTAATTTCATCTTTATAAATTGACTTACATTTACATTTTATATAAATGGAATCATACAATATGTAGTACTTTGTCTCTGGTTTCTTTCACTTAGCATAATGTGGGTTTTTTTTTTTGTCTGATATTAACATTTTGTAGTATTAACATATATTTGTTTAGCTTCAAAGAAAAATGGTCTTATATATACAATTTTACCCATATTCATATTTTACATGCAGTTTTACTATGCTATACAGTTCCATGTTACATTTTTTAGCTTTCCTTTTAATAATATACATGACCTTAGACTTTCCCTTTAAATCACTTCGTTGTGGTTTTGATTTGCATTTCCCTAATGACTAATGTTGAGCATTGTGCTTATTGGACATTTATGTATCTTTTTTTGGAAAATGTCTATTCAAGTCCTTTGCCCATTTTTGAATTGGGTTGTTTTTTGTTGTTGTTGAGTTGAGAATTCTTTATATATTCTGGATACCAGACCCTTATTTATCCTTCATTTTTAATTTCAAAAGGGAGTCAAATAATACAAAGGTTTGTAAAAAGAAAGTATATATCTACACATATATATAGATATATTTTAATTATTTCAATAGAAAAGTTACCTCTGCTCTTCCTACTTTTCCATTCTACTTCTCTGAGGTAATCAACTTTAATAGCTTAATATCTTCTCCTTCTAGGTCCTTACTCACATAAGTACATATATAAAGGTATAAACACTACCAACCACCACCCCCAAAAAACCACACAATAAACAGAAACAAATAGAATGTAGTCCTTACTACAGAATTTGCCTTTTACTTTACCAACAAACCACAGACATCTTACCAGGTCAGTATATATAGTTCTCACACAAACTTTTTAATAACTGTTAATATTACAAAATGTAATGAACCATAATTTATTTATTTAACCTTTTACCAACTGATGGACATTCAATTTTTTTTTTCATTTCTTTGCTGATTCAAACAGTGCAACAGCAAAAATCTTGTATATAGTGGTGCTTTTTATTTCTTTCATCCAAATTACTATAATAGAAATTACTGAGTGGAATGATGTGCACATTTTTTTATTTGCCAGATCATCCCAAAACGTTATAGCAATGCACACTCCCAGCATCAATATCTGAGAAAGCCAGGTCCAATTGGATGGATGAAAAGGCATTCACCTAAATAGTAGTGAGATAAAACTCTTTTCATATGTTTCTTGATGGTTAACATTTTCTCTTGTGAAGTGGCCAGTTTTCTGTTGGGTTGTATGTATTATCACTTTCTAGGAACTCTTTGTATTTGGGGGAAATTCATCCTCTGCTTGTCGTATATAATGTAACGTTTTCTTATTTAATTCTTACTTAACTTTGGCATGGTTTATAGCAACTTTTGCCATACAGAATTTTGTAGGTGGTAAAAAAAATAAAAGTCAAAATTTTCCATTATTGGATCTGGGCTTTTGTGTAGCTTAAAAAGTTCTCATTTGGAAAAACAAAGTTGGAGGACTCTCACTTCCTGACTGTAAAGCATATTACTTAGCTGCAGTGGTAACAACAGCATGGTACTGGCATCAAGATAGGTAGACTGACCAATGAAACCGAATCAAGAACTCAGAAATAGACCTTCACATCTCCAATCAAGTGATTTTTGACAAGCTGTCAAGCCTACCCAGCTGGGCCAGAACAGTCTATTCAACAAATGGTGCTGGAAGAACTGGATATCCATAGCCAAAACAAAATAAAACAAAACAAACAAAAAAGAGGACCCCTATCTCACACTTGATACAAAATTTAACTCAAAATAGATCAAGGAGCTAAATATAAAACCTACAACCATAAAACTCTTAGAAGAAAATGTAGGAAAACATCTTCAAGATCTTGTGGTAGGGGGTAGTTTCTTAAACTTTACACCCAAAGCATGAGCTATGAAAGAAAAAGTATATAACTGGGACCTCCTCAAAATTAAACACTTTTGTTCTTCAAAACACTAAAAAGGCAGCCTACTCAATGGGAGAAAATATTTGCAAACCACATATCCAATAAGGGTTTGATATCTATGTTATATAAAGAGATCATACAACTCAATTTTAAAATGGACATAAGGCTTGAATAGACATTTGTCCAAAGGAAATACAATGGCCAAAAAGCACATGAAAAAATGTTCAACATCGCAAGCTATTAGGGAAATGCAGATCAAAACTACAATGAGGTACCATTGAACACCTTATAGAATGGCCATTATTTAAAAAACAGATTAGAAAAATTAAAAAAAAAAAACAAAACAAAGAAACAGAAAACTACAAGTGCTGGAAAGAACGTGGAGAAACAGGATCCCTCCTTCACCGTTGGTGAGAATATAGAATGGTGCAGCCTCTGTGAAAGACAGTTTGGAGGTACTTCAAAAAGCTGAATATAGAACTGCCGTATGATCCAGCAATCCCGTTACTAGGAATATATTCAGAAGAACTGAAAGCAAGGATGCAAACTGACATTTGTACACTGATGCTCATAGCAGCATTATTCACAATTGCTAAAATATGGAACCAGCCCAAGTGTCCATCAACTGATGGATGGATAAACAAAATGTGGTATATACATACAATGGAATACTAGTCAGCTGTAAGAAGAAATGAAATCAGGATGCATATGACAACATGGATGAACCTAGAGGATATTATGTTGAGTGAAATAAACCAGACACAAAATGACAAATATTGTTTTGTCTCACTAATATGAACTAAATACGATGAGTAAACTCACAAAGGTAAACTGTAGAGCAGGAGTTCTTAACCAGGGTTCCACGGAGGGTCCACGGTCCCTGGGGGTCCATGGAAAGATTTCAGGGAGTCTGTGAGCTTGATTTGAAAAAAATCAAATTATTATCTTTATTTTCTCTGATCTCTGATGTTGAGTGTCATAAAACTATCTGCCGCTACATTCTGAGAAGGGGTCTGTGGTTTTCACCTGACTGGCAAAGGGGTCTGTGGAACAAAAAGGTTAAGAGTATAGGTTACAAAAAAAAAAAAAAAAAAAGTGTATAGGTTACTAGGAAATAGAAGGTGGTTGAGAATGGGAGCTGATGCTTAATGTATGTAGCATTGTTAATGAGGTTAATTGTAAAAGTGTGGAAATGAATAGAGGTGACAGTAACATATATTGGGTATAACTTTGATAGTAACATTTATTGAGTATAACTAACACTATTAATTTATAAATGTGATTGTGGCTGTGGACATAAATGTCAATTGAAAGGAAACTAGAGAACAATCTAGGGAATGTATAACAGTGATTTCCATGGTGGATGAAGAGTGTGGTTAATAGTATAAATTTAAGAATGGTTTTCTTTTACAAAGTGCTAAGAATATGGTGATACATGGGAAAATTACAACTAATGTAACTTATGGACAATAGTTAACAGTAATATTGTAATATTTTGCAGCAATGGTAAGAAGATATTATTTCAACTCTAAGGGACAACAATAGGGGTGTATAAGAGGGTATGGGGTTTTTCCTTTTGGAGTAATGAAAACTTTCTAAAATTGACTGAGGTGATGACGGCACAACTATGTGATGAAAATGAGAGCCACTGATTGTACAAAGCATGGAACTGAGTAACACAGGGATTCCAGTGGTGGATGATGGACTGTGGTTAGCAGAACAAATATGAGAACATTTTCTCCTGAACAAAAACAAATATATAATACTAATATAGGGTATTAATAATTGGGTGGGTTGGGGGAAAATATACCAAACTATATGGACTATAGTTAGTAGTAATATTTTGAGAGTGCTTTTTCATAGTTTGTAACAAATGTTTCACAACAATGCAAGGTGGTGGTGGTGGAGAGATGTGTGCGAGCCCTGTATGTTGATATGCACGTTTATTCTGTAAATTCACAATTTTTACTATACACTAATTGTTTATGTATGTTCATGTATGAATGATAAACTTCAATTAAAAAGTTTTTTAAAAGTTCTCGTTTATGCCAAGGTTAGACAACTATTCATACAAATGTCCTCCTTATTCTTTTCTAGTTTTGCTTTTCCACACACATCTTTAATATGAAATGTATTTTCACTTAGGGCAGGGATTCTTAACAAGGAGTCCATGAGCTTGAATGGAAATTCAAAAAAACATTATTCTTGTGGGGACGTGTTGGTGCGGGTGTGATATATTTATTAAATAATACACAGTATAGTGTGGACTTAGTAAGGAGTCTGTGGTTTTCACCTGACTGGCAAAGGGTTCCATGGAACAAAAAGAACCCCTGACTTAGGGTGTAAAGTAGAGCATCGACTTACATTTTTTCCAGATGGGTAGCAAGTTATGCAAAGACTACTACTTGATAAACTATTCTTTTTCGATTTGAACTGAAACAAAAATATTATGCAATGAGCACTGCATATGTACCAGGCACTTTTAATGCATCCTCTATGTATTAATCTCTGTAATCCTCGTGACAACCCCATGGCATAAGTGAAATTTATCCTATATGTTTTTAAAATATTTGCATCTGTTTCTGGACTCTGGACTCTTTTTCACTAACAAAATAAAATAGAAAAGAGGGAAAATGCACTCATGCATGTCATGCATGCTCCCCTCCCCCCAGCTAAACTCATGTCCACCTTACCCTTCCCTTCAGCTGTTCCTCTTCTCTCTCCCCTGACCACCACACCCCTATATCCAGATACCTCCTCAGTATCTCTACTCATATCTCAACTTGTCTTCTCAGACACAATATGCCAAAATCATATTCTTGATTACCCCCACAAACCTGCCCCACCACTCAGGGCTCTTCCCTCTTAGCACCACCAGACAACGTTGCTATTTCCTTGTAGCCGGTCCACCCAGATGTCCTGCCAGCTCTCCTTCAGAAGCTGTCGTGGCTCTGCTCACTTCTCTGCACCACCGTGGTCACTGTCTTTTCTTGCCTGGACCCCTACCAGGCCCCTGCAATTCTTTTCCTGTTTCTTCCCTAACCTCTCAGTCCAGTCTCCACATGGCAGACAGAGCGACATCTTGAAATGTAAATCAGTACATGGAATTTCCCTGCATAAAGGCCTCCCAAGTCGACTCCTTGCACTTGGAACACAAGCACCTGGCGTGCTCGCCAGAGCCCTTTGTGGGCTGGCCAGACCTCACCTGGCCTGGCCTCCCCAGCCTCACACTGCTCCTCCCACACTGATCTTCCCTTAGTCCTGCAAACCTGTCCTACTCAGATCTGCCTTGGGGCCTTTGCTCTTCTCTTTGCTTTGAATAAAGAACCTTCTCATGGCTGCTTTTCCTCATCATTCTAATCTTGGTACATATATCAGCCCTTCAGAGAAGCCTTCCTTAACTACTGGAATAAAGAAATTCTCCTATCATCCCCACCTCACACCTGCCAAGACCTTCTCTGCCATTATGGGTTTTTACTGTTGTCATATAACCTCAACATCTCACATGGTCTTATTCATTTACTGTTTACTTGTTACCCTGCAGAACATAAATCCAATGGCAGCAGGACTTGGTCTGTACTATTTGCTTCCCTGTGCGTGGTCTCCAGCCCAGGGCCTGGCACAGAGGAGGAGCTCAGTGAGGACTTGCTGACTGCATGAGTTCTCACCAAAGTCCCTGGAAGCAGACTTTGGGCACCCCCATTTCACAGGTGAGAAGACTGTGGGTCAGTGAGATGAAATCACTTGCTTCAAACTACACAGTTAGGCAGGCCATGGTGTGGGGCAGAGTTAGGACTTGACCAGCTTCCTCTGGCTCCAAAGTCCATGCTCATCCTATCAGCCCTCTCCTCACCTTGTTCACCTGGTACAGACCTCCCAGCCGGGTGCCTAGCCTTCAAGGTAGTAATGGACATGTTTCCAAGCCCTGATTTTTAAGCAGTGATTTTTCTCTGCATCGTTTCCCTGCTCCAAAAGCTATACTAGGAGTCTAGCCAAACCTCTCTGACCAAAATATCAAGCTTTCCTATTTTAACTCATCAGCACAAGCACTACTTCTCTTTTCTCAAAAAAGCCTGCACTTTATTTTCCACCCAGGAATAATTTTTTCAGTTCAACAAGAAGGCAGGGTAATGAGTACAAAGAGCAGCTGGCACACTTGGATTCTGTTCTCTTACTAATTGGCTTTGTGACCTTGAACAAAATTTACTCAACTTGATGTGCCTCTATGTAGTCTCATCTGAAAAATAAGGGAATAGGAGAATAAAAGTGATTCTAGATGATTTTGAGTGTCAATTGTGCATTCATCATTACCTAGAACATGGGTGTGGGGATCCAGAAGGGATGGGAGTTTGCTTATCCAGGTTAGGCCATCCAGGGTCTGGAGGTGCCCCCATATGCCCACTCAGAGCCTGAACCACACTGCTCATCTTGGCAGCCAGAACCACACCCCTTCTCTCAAGAGATATGATGCAGTTCTTAGAATTGTCAAGATGGAATAATTTCTTTTTCCATTAAAAAAAAAAGTTTTATTGAAGGAGAAAATTTCGTTCATACATGAACATACATAAACAATAAATGTATAGTAAAAATTGTGAACTTAAGTAACAAATATGTATAGCATCATATAGGACTTCCATACATGTAGCCGCTGGGCAATTTGATGTAATTATGAATTCCAAAAATATAATTGGATCATGCTTGTAAACTGATCTGTTAATCTGGGCATGATTAAGTTATGATTAGGGCATTGACTGGGCCACATCAGTAGGGCGCTGAGCCCCACCCCTGGGTGGGTGGGGAATAGAATATAAAAGGCAAGGCAAGGAACAGAGGGAGCAATTTTGAGTAGCAGTTTTGATGTTGGAGTTTTGATGTTGGAGAGAAGGTCCCAGAAGAGAAACAAGCTGTTCGCCAGATAGTCTACAGCTGGCCTTGTAGAGGAAACAGAGGAGCTAAGCCCGGAGAGAAACAAACATCGGCAGCTGTCTTGCTCTAACACATGGCATGGACTTTGGTGAGAGAAGAAACACGCTTTATGGCCTGGTATCTACGAACTTCTACCCCAAATAAATACCCTTTATAAAGACCAACCCATTTCTGGTATTTCGCATTAGCGCCCCTTTGGCTAACTAAAACAATACATCACTCCACCACCAACCTTGCATTGTTGTGAAATTTTTGTAACAAATTATGAAAAGGGCATAGACAAAGTATTATTTCTAACTCTAGTCTATATCTTACCATTGGTATATTTCCCCACCAACCCACCCTATTACTTTTTTGTTGTTTTTCATAAACCAATTTATCTAAAGTGTACAATCAGTGGCATTTGGTATAATCACAGAGTTGTGCATTCATCACTTCAAACATTAGAGCATTTTCATTACTCTAAAAAAAGAAAAAGAAAAAAAAAACAACGAGAAGCTAAATCACTATCATACCCATACATTAGCGTGAGTAATTACAAATCCTATGATGTGCTTTCACCATTTCTATTCATTTCCAAACATTTACAAACAACTTTTTACCAATTCTGAACAGATTAAACCTCAGCTTTCCATTCTCTTAACCACATTTTATTCTCTGGTGACTTATATTCTAGCTATTAACTCCATGAGATTGCTCATTATATTTAGTTCATATTAGTGAAATCATATACTTTGTCCTTTTGTCCCTGCCTTGCTTCACTCAACATAATGATCTCCAGGTTCATCCATGTTCTCATATGCTTAATGACTTCATTTCTTCTTACAGCTGAGTAATAGTTCATTGTGTGTATATACCACAGTTTGTTTATCCATTTATTGGTTGATGGATAACTGTACATGGGTTGTTTCCATCTTTTCGCAAATGTGAATAAGGCCACTATGAACGTCGGTATGCAGGTATCTGTTCATGTACCTGCTGTCAGATCTTCTGGATATATACATAGTAGTGGTATTGCCGGGTCACATGGAAGATCTATATCTAACTTCCTTAGGAACCACCAAACAGACTTCCATGGTGGGTGTACCATTCTACATTCCTATCAGCAGCGAATAAATGTTCCTGTCTCTTCACATCCTCTCCAACACTTGCAGTTTTCTGTTGTTGTTTAATAGTGGCCCTTCTAGTAGGTGTGAAATGATATCTCACTGTAGCTTTGATTTGCATTTCCCTAATAGCAGTGCTGTTGAACACATTTTCATGAGTTTTTTTGCCATTTGTATTTCTTCTTTAGAAAAATGTCTATTTAGGTCTTTGCCCATTTTTAAATTGGGTCATTTGTCTTTTTTTTTTTTTTAACCTTATTTGTACATTTAATAATTGAAAATATAAACAATTAAAAACTAAAAAGTAAACACAGATGAATAAATATATACATTTCTTAATTAGATATAATGGATACATATAATTTTTTTTTTGATCAAACAATATGTTACACAATATATTTGGTTCATAGTAATGCATTCATAGAGTATTTGTCCTTTTGTGTCTGGCTTGCTTCACTCAACATAATGTCCTCCAGGATCATCCATGTTGCCATATGCTTTATGACATCATTTCTTCTTACAGCTGCATAATATTCCATCGTGTGAATAGCCCACAATTTGTTTATCCATTCATCTGTTGATGGACACCTGGGTTGTTTCCAACTTTTGGCAATGGTGAATAATGTTGCTATGAACATCAGTGTGCAGATGTCTGTTTGTGTCACTGCTCTAGTTATTCTGGGTATATACCCAATTGTGGTATTGCAGGGTCACGTGGCAAGTCTATATTCAACTTCTTTAGGAACTGCCAAACGGTCCTCCAAAGTGGTTGTGCCATTCTGCATTCCCATCAACAGTGAAGAAGTGTTCCTATCTCTCCATATCCTCTCCAACACTTGTAGTTCTCTGTCTTTTTAATAGTGGCCATTCTGATAGGTGTGAAATGATATCTCATTGTAGTTTTGATTTGCATTTCCCTGATCATGAGTGATGTTGAGCATTTCTTCATGTGTTTTTTTGCCATTTGTATTTCTTCTTCAGAGAAATGTGTATTCAAGTCTTTTGCCCATTTTTAAATTGGGTCATTTGTCTTTTTATTGTTGAGTTGTAACATCTCTTTATATATCCTGGATATTAAACCCTTATCAGATATGTGATTTCCAAATATTTTTTCCCATTGAGTTGGCTGCATTTTCACCCTTCTGACAAAGTTCTGTGAGGTGCAAAAGTGTTTAATTTTGAGGAGGTCCCATTTATCCATTTTTTCTTTTGTTGCACGTGCTTTGGATGTAAGATCCAAGAAACCACCACCAACTACAAGGTCTTGAAGCGGTTTCCCTACATTTTCTTCTAATAGTTTTATGGTCCTGGCTTTTATATTTAGATCTTTGATACATTTTGAGTTGATTCTTGTATAGGGGGTGAGATAGGGGTCCTCTTTAATTCTTTTGGTTATAGATATCCAGTTCTCCCAACACCATTTGTTGAAGAGACTGTTTTTTTCCCATTAGTGTGGGCTTGGTAGGTTTATCAAAAACCAGTTGACTGTATAGGTGACGGTTTATTTCTGGGTTCTCAATTCTATTCCACTGATCGATGTGTCTATCTTTATGCCAGTACCATGCTGTTTTGACCACTGTAGCTTTGTAATATGTTTCAAGGTCAGGCAGTGAAATTCCTCCCACATTGCTCTTCTTTTTTAGAATGCTTTTGGCTATTTGGGTGTACTTACCCTTCCAGATGAATTTGGTAATTGCCTTCTCTAATTCTGTAAAGTAAGCTGTTGGGATTTTGATTGGTATTGCATTGAATCTATAAATCAGTTTGGGCAAGATTGACATCTTCACGATATTTATTCTTCCAATCCATGAACACAGAATGTCTTTCCATTTGTTTAGATCTTTAAAAATTTCTTTTAGCATTGTTTTGTAGTTTTCTGCATATAGGTCCTGTACTTCTTTTTTTAAATTAACTCCTAGATATTTGAGTCTTTTTGTTGCTATTGAAAATGGAATTTTCCTCCTGATTTCCTCCTTAGGTTGTTCAATACTAGTGTACAAAAACATTACTGATTTTTGCGTGTTGATCTTATATCCTGCCACTTTGCTGAACTCATTTATTAGTTCAGGTAGCTTTGTTGTGGACACTTCAGGATTTTCTAAGTAAAGGATCATGTCATCTGCAAACAGTGAGAATTTTACTTCCTCTTTCCTATTTGGATGCCTTTAATTTTTTTGTCTTGTCTAATTGCCCTAGCTAGAAGTTCTAGCATAATGTTGAATAACAATGGTGACAGTGGGCATCCTTGTATTGTTCCCAATCTTAGAGGGAAAGCTTTCAACCTTTCCCCATTGAGTATGATGTTGGCTGTGGGTTTTTCATATATGCCTTTTACATATTGAGGAATTTTCCTTTTATTCCTATCTTTTGAAGTATTTTTATCAAAAAAGGATGTTGGATTTTGTCGAATGCCTTTTCTGCATCTATTGAGATGGTCATGTGGTTTTTTCCTTCAATTTGTTAATGTGGTGTATTACATTGATTGATTTTCTTGTGTTGAACCAGCCTTGCATACCAGGAGTAAATCCCACTTGGTCTTTTGATATGCTGTTGGATTCGATTTGCAAGTATTTTGTTGAGAATTTTTGCATCTATATTCATTAGAGAGATTGGTCTGTAATTTTCTTTTCTTGTGTAATCTTTATCTGGCTTTGTTATTAGGGTGATGTTGGCTTCATAAAATATGTTGGGTAATTTTCCCTCCTTTTTAATTTTTTGGAAGAGTTTAAACAGGATTGATATTAACTCTTCTGTAAATGTTTGGTAGAATTCACCCATGAAGTCATCTGGTCCTGGACTTTTCTTTGTTGGAAGTTTTTTGATGACTTCCATCAAATTTCTTTGCTTGTGATTAGTTAGTTGAGTCCTGTATTTCTTATAGAGTCAAGGTTGTTTGTGTATTTCTAGGAATTTGTCCATTTCATCTAGGTTGTCTAATTTGTTGGCATACAGTTTCTCATAATATCCTCTTATGATCCTTTTTATTTCTGTTGGGTCCATCATAACATCCCCCTTTCATTTCTGATTGTATTTATTTTCATCTTCTCTCTTTTTTTCATTAGTCTAGCTAAGAGTTTGTCAATTTTATTGATCTTCTCAAAGAAGTAGCTTTTGGTTTTGTCGATTTTCTCTCTTGTTTTTCTGTTGTTATCAATTTCATTTATTTCTTTTCTGATCCTTGTTAATTCTTTTCTTTGGCTTTGTTTGGGATTAGTTTGCTGTTCTTTTTCTAGTTTTTCCAGGTGTTTGGTGAGGTCTTTGATTTTAGCTCTTTTTTTTTAATATAGGCATCTAGGACTATAAATGTCCATCTCAGCATTGCCTTCGCTATATCCCATAAGTTTTGATAAGTTGCATTCTCATTTTCATCCATGTCAAGATATTTATTGATTTCTCTTGCAATTTTTTCTTTGACCCACTGATTGTCTAGGAGTATATTATTTAGCCTCCACATATTTGCGACTTTCCCCTTTCCCACCTATTATTGATTTCCAGCTTCATTCCATTGTGATCAGAGAAGGTGCTTTGTATAATTTCAGTCTTTTTAAATTTATTGAGCGCTGTTTTGTGGCCCAACATGTGGTTTTATCCTGGAGAAAGATCCATGAGCACTTGAGAAGAATGTATAAGCTGCTGATTTGGGGTTCTGTATGTATCTGTTAGGTCCAACTCATTCATCATGTTGCTCAAATTCTCTGTTTCCATGTTGATCTTCTGTTTAGTTGTTTTATCTAATGATGTGAGTGGTGAGTTGAAGTCTCCAACTATTATTGTAGAGACATCTATTTCTTCTTTCAGTTTTGTCAGAGTTTGCCTCATGTATTTTGGGGCACCCTGGTTAGGTGCATAGATATTTATGACTGTTACTCTTTCCTGGTGGATTGTCCCTTTTATTAATATATAATGGCCTTCTGCATCTCTTATTAACCTTTTGCATTTAAAGTATGATTTGTCCAACACCAGTATAGCTACCCTGGCTCTCTTCTGGTTACTGTTTTTGTGAAATATCTTTTTCTAGCCTTTCACTTTCAGTCTGTTTGCATCCTTGGGTCTAAGGTGAGTCTCCTGCTGACACTGTAGAGATGGCTCATGTTTTCCTATACATTCTATCAGCCTATGTCTTTTAATTGGGGAGTTTCATCCATTAACATTCTATGTTATTGCTTTAAGGCATTAGTTACTTCAATCATTTTATCCTTTGGCTTTCATATGTCATATCTTATTTTTGTCTTTTTTACCTTTTTGGTTACCCTCTCTGATAGTCTTCACTATTATACTCTCCTCCAAGCCTCTCTCTCTTGTCATTTTTTCCCTCACTGCAGAACTCGCTTTACTGTTCCTGCAGAGCTGGATTCATTTTTATGAACTCTCTTAGTTTCTGTTTATCTGTGAATATTTAAAACTAACCATCATATTTGAAAGACAGTTTTGCCTGATAAATAATTCTTGGGGGGCAGTTTTTCTTTTCAGTACTTTAGTTATATCATAGTACTGCCTCTTTCACCTCCATGGTTTCTGAAGGGAAATCTGTCCTAAGTCTTACTGGACGACCCTTGTATGTGATGTTTCACTTCTCCTTTGCTGCTTTAGAATTTTCTCTTTATCATTCACATTTGACATTCTGATTATGTGTCCTGTCTATATGGATTTATTCTATTTGGAGTATGCTGTGCTTCCTGGACATGTATAGTCATATCTTTCATGAGAGTTAGGAACTTTTCGGCCATTATTTCCTCAAACATTCCTTCTGCTCCTTTTCCCTTTTCTTCTCCTTCAGGAACTCCCATAACACATATGATGGTGAGCTTCATGCTATCATTCATCTCCCTAAGCCCCTGAGATTAGTTTTTTACATTTGTTTCTCTCTCTATTCTCTCTTTACACTTTCAGCTGTTCTGTCCTCTACATCACTGATTCTTTCTTCCATGATTTCAAAATGCTGTTGTATGCCTCTCTGGTATTTTTTTTCTCTTTTTGCCTTTTTACTTCTCTATTGTATTTTTAACCTCACTTATTGTGTCTTTCATTCCCATAAGCTGTTATTTTTCTATCCAAAATTTCAAAATTTTCTTTGTGCTTGCCAAGTGTCTTCTTAATGTCATTTATTTCTTTAGGCATTTTTGTCCTTTAACTCCATAATTTGTTTCTCTCTCTTGCCTAGGGATTCATTGTTAAGTAACTGCATGCTGCCACTGATCTCTGATTCTTGGTTCAACTTGTTTTAGATATTTATTTAGGATTGCCCCTGTTTAACTGCTCAAGCCAGGTCTAAGGATCCAGTAATGGGGTGTGGGCCAGTTTCCAGGGGCCTTGGAGAGGGGGGACAGTAAAGGCACCAGATTGCCTCTTATATATATTTCTTACTTCTTTTCCCTTCTTTGTGTGTACTTTCCTTGTCTGACAGCAGATGACAGTCTTTGGCAGACCTCTCAGCTCAGGCCCCAGAAGCTAGTGGAAGGATGCCTTCACTGTAACCCTGCCCCAGTGGGCAGTGCAAAAGAAATGTCCTCTGGGTGGGCCAAGCCTTACAAATAAACTTCCTCAGAAGCTGTTCTCCTCCCTTGGCCTTTCACACTCTCCCTCCCTTTGTGTCCTCAACAACCAGGTCAGGGCAGTAGAGAGGGTGTTTGAGAAGGCAAATTATCTTTAGCTCCCTGATGGCTCTTAGGGCAAATAATGCCACAGCCCCACCTGGCCTCGAAGTGTCCAACCCCTCCAATACAGCAGACCAAGTTCCCTGGCCAAAATCTTAATTTGCCATCGTCTGTGTCCCTCTTTCTCCCCTTTCTTGGGGAACAGGACCTCTGTGTCCCCTAAGTCCGTAGCTGCCTGCCAGGGGCTGGGGGACCTAGTGCTGTTTGCTCTGAAGGTGGAGGGATGGGCACCAGCAGCTGCTGCTGAAGCTTTACTCACGGGATTTTCCAGCCAGCCAAGACTCTTTTCCTTCACCCCTCTCTCTTATGGGTGGTGTCTAGCCTTCCCATTTCCCAAGCCCTAGAACAGTTTTCCAGACAGTTTCTGCCTGTCCTCTAGTTATTTTTTCTGGGTGAGAAGTGAGCCCTCTTCCTCTCTAATCCTCTATCTTCCCAGGAATCAAGATTGATTGATTTTGATTAAAAAAATAACTTGGGGAGTGGATGTAGCTCAAGTGTTTGAGCACCTGCTTCCCAGGTACAAAGTCCTGGGTTCAATCCCTAGTACCTCCTAAAAACAAGCAAACAAAAAAGCCGATTTTCATTGGGGAGCAGATGTAACTCAGTGGTTGAGTGCCTTCTTCCCATGTATGAGGTCCTGGGCTCAATCCCCAGTACCTCCCAAAACAAAAACAACACAACACCAGGGTCTCATTAAAAGAATGGTGTGCCAATCATAGCACAAACACATTGTAGGATCCTGTCAATAATTGTAAAAGGGTTGGGAGTTACCATATTGAATATATGATGACAATGGGGAGGAAGGAAAGGTATGGGGAGGTATAGGAAAAATTATTCTTCTATAATTTTATGATGTGGAATAATACCAGTACTTTCCTGAGTCTCTGTTTCAGCTCCCCAAAGTCATCAACCCCCCAATCCACCTGTTTGAATTATTTTCCCATCAATTGATGTAAGCCCATTTTTATCTGGGTGTATTTGTTAGTTGAGACTCTTTTGGTTGCAAGTAATATTACCCAGCTTGAGTTGGCTAAATCTGCTCAAAGGAGAGAACCTCAGCTCTGTCTGTTCCAGTCCAGGCAAAGTTTTGTGGACTTGTGGAGATGGGAAGGTCCTGGGTAGAGTTTGGGAGGCAGAGAGCCATGCCCCTGCCAATATAGATTCAGGGTTGGGGGTGACCACCCAGAAAGGAGCTGTGCAGATAATACAGTTGCCTAGGCTGGTCTTACTGTCAGCTGCCAGTTTTGCCAGTAGGTTATACTTTGCGAGATACTCACTGATGACTCATATATCCTATGTAGTAGTAGTTGTGTTGTTTTGTTTCCAATTTCATTCATTTTGCCCCTTAAAAACAACTTTTTTATTGTGGAAAATTTCAAACATATGCAAAAGGAGTGGGAACAGTATAATGAGCCCATGACCCAGCTTCAACAAGAATCAATAAATGGCCTCTCATTTTACCTATACCTCTAAGTACTCCCCCTAACACTCCATCTCCTCACCAGATTGTTTTGATGAAAATGTCTGGGGCTTTGTATTAGTCAGGGTTATCTAGGGAAACTGAACTGATAGGAGATATCTGTAAATATTATGAAATTTTTAAAATAAAATTGTCTCTTGTGATTGTGGGGATGCACAAGTCCAAATTCCATGGGGCAGGCTGCAAGCCAGGGACTCTGATGAAGGTCCTTATGAATTCTCCAGGAGACGCCAGCTGGCTGAAGTAGAGATAGAAGTTCTCTCTTCTGACTGCTGATATCATCACTTCTTTTAAAGCCTTCAACTGATTGAAAGAGACATTTCTCATTGTTGAAGGCAATCTTTTCAGTTAATTGTAGATGTAATCAGCCATAGATACAATCAACTTACTGATGATTTAAGTCCATGAAATGTCCTCACAGTAACAATCAGGCCAGTGTTTGCTTGACCAAACAACTGGACACCATAACCTAGCCATGTTGACACATGAACTTAACCATCACAGGCTTTTTTTTTTTTATTGGAAAAGTTATGAACTTACAGAACAGTCACACATAACATGCAGAATTCACATACAGCACCCCTCCACCAACACCTTGCATTGTTGTGGTACACTTTTTACAGATTCTAAAAGAACATCATCAAAATATAACTATTAACTATGGTCCATAGCTTACATTTGGTATATTTTTTTCATTTACCCCGTTATTAACACCATGTATTAGTATTTGTACATTTGTTATAGTTCATCAGAGAACACGCTCATATTTGTACTGGTAACCACAGTCCATCATCTACCATATAGTTAACTGTGTTATACAATCCCTTGCCTTGTACCATCCATCCAAAGTATACACTCAGTGACTCTCACTTTCATCACAGAGTTGCATCAAAGGCTTTTAAGTGGGGAAAACAGAATGATTTGTAGAGACAAGCCAGAGTGCTTCTGGGAAACTCAGCACAGCTATAGAGAGGGCTGTCAATTTCAAATGCCCTGCAGTCCTTTGTCATCTCAATCACTCCTCTAATCCTCCTCCATGCCCTTAACATATTCTGCCTCACCTATTGTTTCACAGAAAAATTGTGGAGTCCATCATCTGTATGTCACTTAGGAAGCATCAGTCAAACCCACCAGAGGGGCTCCAATGAGGGAGTGGGTTAATTGTCTCACAAATGATAAGTCTAGGGGGAGGCAGCCAAGACCTAGGCTGAGTGAGGTCACCAGGGACATAGGATCTTTCTATCTTCCTGTCTGGTATCCTTAGAATGTAGTTTTCATCCTCATGGTTACAAAACAGCTGCTGCACCTCTGGGCATGGTATGTATTTTTTAGGCAAAGAATGAAGCCCAAAATTGTTGCCTTTTTAAAAATCCTTGATATGGTAGTTATGGTTCTGAATAAAGATGAAGTAAGCACACTCCATCCTGTCTTTCCCACTGAATGCAACTATAAAACCTAAAGAGAATGCAGATAGGAGGACTCTGAAAAGTAAATAGCAGCAGGCTTATTGGAGAAGACCAAAACTTAAAGTACCAATGAAGTAGAGGTGAGTTCACCATTTTCATTCTTCTGGTATCCCCCAGCCCAAATACAGTGAAGCCTGAAGCCAAGAAATGGGCACTGGGACTCCCATAAAGAGAGTCCCCAAAGAAGCGCTTTAGTTCCGACTTGAGTAGCAGGAAACCCTAACACCCAGAATGAGGAACTTCCCTGTTGGTGTTTCCTTCTCCCCGCCCCTTGTCTTCCTCCCACTCCTTCTTCCTTCTTCTTCTTTATTCTCTCCATTTTCTTGAGACCCAGCTCCCAAGCTGTGCCATGGTAGCAGTGGCAAAGGCCACAGTGAGAGTCAGCAGGAGCAAGGGGAACCAGTTTACCACCCCAATTGCTCTTTCTCTCTTTCCCTCTCTGCTTTCTGCTGCTTAGCCACAGCTACCAGAGCAGTCTCAGAAGTGTACAACAGGGAAGTGGATGTGACTCAAGTGATTGGGTTCCTGTCTACCATATAGGAGGTCTAGGGTTCGATTCCCGGGGCCTCCTGGTGAAGGAAAGCTGGCCTGCACAGAGAGCTGGCCCATGCAGGAGTGCCGGCCTGCGCAGGAGTGCTGGCCCGAGCAGAGAGCTGGTACAGCAAGATGATGCAACAGAAAGAGACAATAAGAGATGCAGCAGACTGGGGGCTGAGGTTACTCAAGAGATTGAGTGCCTCTCTCCTACTGCAAAAGGTCCTAGGATCAGTTCTCGGTGCCGACTAAAGAGAAGACAAGCAGACATGGAAGAATACACAGCAAATGGATGCAGAGAGCAGATAATGAGGGGGGTAGAGAGAAATAAAATAAATAAATCTTTAAAAAAAAACAGTGTACAACAGTGGAGTAACTTCCTGGCTCCAGCTTTCTGGCCAGTGAACTGAAAAGGGGAGCCATAGGGAACTGGAAAGTACAGGGGAGATTGTGGAGAGAGATGAACTCTTGCTTGACTTTAGGAGATGTCTAGGTCCCAGACTAGCCACTGTGTGGTAAATCTTTGGGACCTATCCAAATGGCCCTGCAAGGGCATTGAAAACTGAACTGATATTTTAACCACAATCTGCAGAAGGTGGCCTGAATCTAAGCATATTAATTACCTAAAACAAAAGTATCTAGATTCTCCATAGGATTTATATAAGACCTAGGGCCTCATTATATAATATCTTAAATGTCCAGAATACAATCCAAAATTACTTGATGTATGAAGAACCAGGAAAATCTCAACTCACTTAGGAAAAGATAATCAATGGATACCAACACTCAGAATGGGGAATTATCTAACAAAGACTTTAAAGCAGCTATTATACGAATGCTCTGACACACAATTGTGAACACTCTTGAAATGGGTGGAAAGATAGAAAGTGTCAACAAAGAAATAGAAGACAGAAAGAGAAGCAACTTGAAATTTTAGAAGAGAAAAATAAAACAATTGAAATAAAAAACTCATTGGATGGGTTTAATAATGGCATGGAGATAACTGAAGAAAAAGTAAGCAAACTTGAAGATAGGATCAATAGAAATTGTCAAATCTGAACAACAGAGAGGAAAAAGTGAAAAACAGTAAACACACCCACAGGGACATATAGTACAATACCAAAAGGTCTAATATTCATGTCCTCAGAGTACCAAAGGGAAAGGGAAAAGATAGTGCTGCTAAAAAAAAAAAAAGTAAAGAAATAACGACTGAAAACTTCCAAAGTTTGGTGGAAGACAAAACCTACAGATTTAAGAACCTCAGTGAACCCCAAAAGGATGGACTCAAAGAAATCTGTGCCCAGAACCATCAAAATCAAATTGCTAGACACTGAAGACAAAGAATGAATCTTCAAAGGAGCCCGGGAAAGCTGATGCATTACCTGTAGGGGAATGATGATTCAGCTGACTGTGGATTTCTTTTCAGAAACCATGGAGGCCAGAACGAAAAGACAAAACATTTTTAAATGGTTAAAAGAAAAGGGACTGGCAACACAGAATTCTGTATTCAGTGAAAACATATTTCAGGAATAAAGATGCAATAAAGACATTCTTAGATGAAGGAAAATTAAGAAAACTAGTTGTCAGCAAACGTGCTCTAAAAGAATCACTAAAGGAAGTTTGCGGTCTCTAGAAGCTAGGAATGACATTTGGCTTATGGTCAGCAAAAGGTCAGGAGACTCAGTCCTACAACTGCAAGGAACTGAATTCTGCCATCCACCCAAAGCAGAACATGAATTCTCCCCTAGAGCTTCCAGAAAGGAACATGATCTGTCAAAACCTTGATTTTGGCCCATTGAGGCCCTCATAGGACTTCTGACCCTCACAACTCTACAATAATAAATTCGTGTTGTTTTGGTAATTTGTGGTAATTTGTTTTGGCAGCAATATAAAACTAACACAAAATGTATTTGGGGGTTCACCCCCTCCAAAGATTCATCCCTTCCAGGATTACCCCACTAACTCTCCAGTTCTTTTAGTAGCCTCAAACTCTTTCTGTACTCTATGAGGCAGCAAGGCTGTGGCTCTCTGCAGTTGGAGCTGCTCATAGATTGGGGATTGCCTCAGGTTTGGAGATTGCCAGACTCACAAATCTCAATAATTGCCGTTCATCTTTCAATTGCCAGTTTCTACCTTCATTGATTAATCTCCAGTGCCTTCAAATAATTTTTACAAATGTTTTGCTCAGATTTTATAGCTGCTATCTGCAGGAATATTTGTCCACCATTGCCCAAAGCTGGAAATTCATTATACTTTTCTGTCTACTTTTTTTATTGCAATTTTCCACAATAATTTTTTAGGAGGTACTGGGGGTTGAACCTGGGACCTCGTACATGCCAAGCAGGATCTCAACCACTGAGTTATACCCCATAATAAGGTTTTTTATTAGAGAAGTTGTAGGTTTACAGAAAAATCATGCTGAAAATACAAAGTTCCCATATACCCCCTCTCATACAGTTTTCCTTATTAACTTTTGCATTAATTTGATAACTTTTTACAATTGATGAAACATTATTATAATTCTGCCATTAACTATAATCCATAGTTTACATTATGGTTCACTGAGGCATACAGCCTATGTTTGTTTGTTTTTTATATTTTTATTCTAATAACAAACATAGAATCTAAAAATTTCCCTTTTAAGCACATTCAGATATATAATTCATTGGTGTCAATTGCATTCACAGTGTTGTACTACCATCACTATCCATTACAAAAACTTTTCCATCACCCCAAACAAGAAATGATTGAATGAGATGACTTAATTTTTCTCAATCTTATTAATCTGAAGCATAAAAATGAATTTCTCAATATGGAAATTAAAATAAAATAGAATGAATAAAGAGGCACGTTTTCAAAACCTTTGGTATGGAAAAAAAAAAGAAGAAGACCCCAATCTTAGCTGCCTTATTCGAAGGAAACCTTTGCTTGTAGGTGTGTTCTACCGCATGCAGTTCCTCACAATCGCCAGCAGGGGGAAAAGGTAGTTTTCTGTTTTCGATGGTACCCAGGGCCGCTAGTTCCCTAAGCAGAGGGAAAAGGGAAGAGCGCGGAGCTGCCGCTCAGTGTACTGGGGGAAACTGGTTTAGAGAGGTCCCTCAGAACGCCAAGACGCAGCGAAATAGAGTAGGCGTGTTCCCAACAGCCATCTCTTCCGAGACACATAAAGAGACAACTTGGCTGGAAATGCCTGCTGACCGGGACTCAGGACTGCAGCAGCGCAAAGCCTCCTCCAAAGCGGCCGCAGCGGCCCGGGGGCCCAGGGAGCCCCCGGCCGAGTCCACGGTGACCAGGTGAGCCCGCGCCCATGTCCGCGGTGACCAGGTGAGCCCGCGCCCATGTCCGCGGTGACCAAGTGAGCCCGCGCCCAAGTCACCAGGTGAGCGGATCCAGGTGAGCCCGCGTCCAGCGGCTCTAGAGTCTAGGGTCTTGGTTAGGGTCGGGTCATAGGACTTAAAACAGCCAGTGGGTTGAAGAGCAGAAGCCCGTTCGCCATCTAGGAGACGGGCCTGGGCACAGCTGTGTCTTAAAGGGCTGGGTCAGGCGATTGCTGAAAGGAGCTTCTACCAAGTGGGTTCCCAGTATTAGCCTGTAAAAATAATTCATGCTAATGAGATGGCGAGTGTGGGAGGGGGCAGGGGAGTGGTCATTTGATCAGAGCTGGGCTTTAATAATTCCCCTGTTGGCTTTTGCTAAACTGTTTATTTTGTACCCATTGGTAGAGCCTGGGTCTGTGCCCCTGCGTTTTGAGTAACTGCTTGGGTAAATTGTGAGCTGCAGACGTGAAGAAACAGCCAAAACTTTAGGGGCGTTTTAGGAGGAAGTCAGGGGTTGCTGAAGCAGTGAACCAGAGAGATTGGAAATGGAAAACAGTGAACAGAAAGATAAGAAAAGATTTGGGAAATCAAAAAAGGAAACGACACATGGAGACAGTGCCGAAGGATCGCCACAGCTCTGTGCGGTGCACAGGTTAGCAGCCAGAGCCCTGGTCTCTTGGTTGTTATCTGCCCGGGGCAGAGGAGGTCATTGGTAAGGATCAGGATTTTAAGGTATCATGGTCGGAATAGAATCACGTGAGTGTGTAGGCAACAAGTTTTCTTTTGATAAATGATAAAATGATAAGATGCAAACATTTAACTGGATTAGGCAATAAATTGCAAGCTGCTGTGCTTTTCTATGCCCTGTGCAACATTCAGAGAGGAAGCACTAGAAAATCATCATGTGTAAACCTTTAGACGTTAGGATTAAAGGCTTGCAAAGCAGCATAACATATTTATTTACTCTAAGTCTCAATAATATTGTGTGTAGCGCTTTGCAGTAGTAGTATTCTAATGATATTTCTCTATGTTTCAAGAATGTGCCCATTTGTTTTAGACAGCTATCTCCTATTTTAATATAGAAAGGAATATAAAATATTTCAATAATTTGAAATAAAGCAAAAGTCAAAGGAAACATTTGCCAAACTGTATATGAAAATAAGTGAAATAATAGCGTAGCCAGTCCAGCTATTGTTTCAAAAGAAATATATTGTGCTCTGAAGCTGCCTTTCCCCTTTCCTTGTACGTAGGGGTGGAGGGGTTGTTTGTTATTGCAGACTCACATCTGAGGGCCCCGGTCAGGCAGGCAATACCCGACTGTCGTTCCCACTTCCAAACTTACTAGTTCTAGGGGCCTGCGCTGCACATAGGTAAAAAATTCCATTTTAAAACTTGCCTATTCTGCTGGGGGAAGGAAAAGGTAGCTTACCCTTCAAGAAAGAAACCGTCATAAAAATCCACAAATCAGATATGGCAATAAAACCTCAATTATTGGAGAGGGATTCTTGACTGAGAAGAAACGAGGGATATGATGACCCCGGTTTGAACTTTGCCTGTTATTTCTTCCTAAATGGTAAGGCATTCAGAATAGGAACTCAAGCTTAATTTTGACTGAAAAGCATTAGAAGTGTTTTTGTTTTTTATTTTTCTTAATCAAGCAGTATTTATAGGTGAGGGTGAAGGAACCTCTTAACACTTTCTCATAAGGCCCCAGGAATTGACTCCTAGTACCCCAGATTTACTTGTTACGAAATCTTTACCTTGAATCTTGCTTTAATATATTTTATATAGCTCTAATGGAACCTAGTGACTGCTAGGAATATGTGTGATTAGTTTTATATATATATATATATATATATATATATATATATATATATATATGAAATGTGGCATGTGTGTGATTCCATCTGTTTACATCTGAGCCTATACCCACTGTGTTTTATATAATGGAAAAGCCTACTGACAAACTCAGTTAAGATAGAGGCCTATATTTTTTCAAATGTGAAAAACCTCCAGAAGTAGGAAGTCCTTGGCTGGTGTGACAACTCTATCTAATCAGGAACCTAGACTCCTCTATTTCTGCTCCACTATCGTCAGGGTATAGCTCCCATCTTCCAACTTGCCTCATAGTTGCAAGATGACTGCTGAAGTTCCAGGCATCACACCCACATTCTGGGCACGAACAAAAAAGAAAGGGAAAAGGGCAGAAAGTTACCTGGTAGCTAAGATTAACCACTTCCTCTTAAATCTTGTGGTACATTGTCTGCAAAGATGACTACCAACAATTCCTGCATGCTAATGTCACTTTTCTCATCAAATGGCAGAGTCTATTTCTCTTCCCGTCAAATCAGGGCTGGCCCTGAGACTTGCTTTGACCAATAGAGTGCATTGGGATGCCTTACTAGCTCTTACCCCTTCTGTTTTTGCCCTCTTGGGATCCAGCTGCCGTGTAAAGAAGCTTGAACTAGACTACTGAATAATGAACAGCCATGTGAAGAGAGGCCTAGCTGTGGTGTCAGACATTTGCATGAAGCCATCTTGGATATGCCAGCCCCAGCACAGCTCCTGCTCACACTGTGACACACAAGGACTGCCCAACTGAACCCCACCAACTTACAGAATTGTGAGAAGGATAAATCATTGCTGTTCTGAGGCAGAATGTTTGGAAGTGGGCTGATACACAGCAATAGGCACTAAAACACTTAATTGGCTCCCTGCCCACAGATGCCAGAATGGCCAAGAAGTGAGGTCCATTCATTGGGCCTTTTGCCACTTGGATGTTAAGAAGTCTGTTACCATAGAGGAAGGAGAAGGGCTGTCCAGAGTGGGGAGGGGATGAAGAGTGGAGGTAGCCATTGGCCACGGTCACCAGTCACCTGGTGGCAGCTTGGGACAGGAAAGACATCTCTAGGAACGCAGAAGCAGGGTCCTGCAGGTTGTTACTCTCATGCTTTGGCATTTATGGGACTGGGCCACCCACGTGGGCGGTGCTCCTGTGTCCTGCCTCCCCCTTCTTGTGCCCCCAAGGCTTCTGCTGCCTCACAGTTTCTGTGCCTCCACGACCTCAGGCTGCCCACAGCCCCTCCAGGCCCCCACCCCACTGCTGGCAGGCAGTCTTGATCTGTCCTCAGAGAGGAGGTCCAATTGGATCAGTTTGTCTTCCCAGTCACAGCAAAGGTCATCACCGTGCTCTGGATGCTGCAAATCCCTTAAAAGACAGCTGGCAGGAGAGGCCTGCAATTCTGAGAGGATTTTTGCCAATAACAGGGGCTGTGGGAGGGGCAAGCCTCCTGGAGAGCACTGTGGGTGTGGCAGCTATTGTCCTCTTCCAGTTTTGTGATCAGGTACGAGGCAGGGAAGGAAGACAGTGTGACATGGTGACCAAGCCCTTGAGCCCAGGTCCTGGCTACACCCTTACTGGTTGTGTGCCTTCGAGCAGGTTACTTAACTGCACTTTGCCTCAGTTTTCCCATCCTTACAATGGGCTGAGGGTTATTGTGAAGATTAAATGAGATAGTGAACGTAAAATATATAGCATGTGCTCAGTAAATGGTAGGCATTGCAGTTATTGTTCTATTTTAACCTGCATAAATAACTGTGTGCTTCCTTTGTGGAATCAATGTTTCTTGAAAAGTTAGCTATCAATTAAATGATATTTTCCCATAGATGTCCATTCATTCATATGAGAATGAATGAGGATTCATTATCATTGAAAAGTTTATTTCCATGCTGTTACTACATTTAAAAGCTGCTTTTAAAATACTGCAAAACTTTTTTCAAAATCATGTGTTAAGAGGAAAATTATCTGATAATATATTAAAAGTAATCAAAAGCCTCCCCACATCGTATGTATTTATTTTTGCTGTCTGAGGTGAGAGGGGAGGTGGGAAGAGCACTGGATTGGGAGTCTGGGAGTGTGGGACATTTGTCCCCATACTGTCACATACATGATCAGCCAGGGCTGTTTTTGGGTGGCACTTAGACTGCTCCCTTGGGGCAAGGGCAGCTGGTTGCTTTTGGAGATAAGTTTTCAATTCATTCTAGGCTGTGCCTTAAGCCAAGGTACCTGTGATTTTTTAAAGTGGGGAGGGCTTTTATAAACTGTTAAAAGTGGACTCACTCTAATTGCATACTTAATAGCTACAGGAAGGGATGTTACAGTTTGTTGATGTACCTTATTTGATTTTTTTTGGTATGTGTTTATAGTGAGGAGTTGACTTCTGCTTATGATGTACTTTTAAAATTACTGCTTGCATAAGTATTACCTCCATGAAGACAAAATTGCTTGCAGAGGACTTTTTGCTCTTTCTAGACTATAAAGCACATATAAATGTAGGTGTCACTGTAATTCTTTGTGTTGGACACACCCTTACTTGGTTGTGACATTTATTTTTATAATACCCCAGGGTCAGGTGGTACCATATGTAGAAAATGATGACTGATTTTGTGCACATGGAGGCAACTGGTGCTGCTTAGAAAATGTGCTTGCATCTGAGTGCAGTCTGTTGATACAAGGCAAGAAAAACAGTTGCTTTTCTTAAAACAACGGTTCTTTACTTATTTGTAACCTAGTATACTCTTATAAAGTTCAGACAGTGCAGGAGGGTGTGAGGCCTCTAGACCCGAACCCCAGGGCAGCAATCACTGCTGAGAGTCTCTCTTCCTCCTTGCAGCAATTTTCTGGGTATGAAGAAACATATGTAAGTGTGTCTTTTTTCTGTTTCAGCACAAATGATGTCACACTGTACATGGTTATGACATCTTGTCTCCAGTTGGAATGTTTCCATTGCTGTATGTTTTAGTTTGCTAGGCTGCTGAAAGCAGTATACCAGAAATAGGTTGGCTTTTACAGTGGGGATTTATTAGCTTACAATCTTATGGCTGCAAGGTTGAGAAAAATGCCCCAATCAAGGCATCATCAGGTGATGCTTTTTCCCTGAATACCGGCTGCTGGTGATCCTGGACTCCTCTGTCACATGGCAAGGCACATGGCGGGGTCTGCTCTTCTCTCCCTTCTGTGTTTCATTGCTTTGGGTTCTTGCTTCTATGGCCTCTCTCTCTCTGTCTGATTTTCATTCTCTTATAAAGGTCTCCACCCTGGGCCATGTCTTATTAAGGTAATCTAATCAAAAGGCCCTACTTACAAAAGGTTTATACCCACAGGAATGGATTAACTTTAAGAACACGAGTTTTCTGGGGGTAACTACAGCTTCAAACCATTACACTGTGTCTTTAGCTCCATTTCTTTCTTCCTAATGGCTCCATAGTATCTCCTTGAATGGCAGGATATTGGTTGACCGAATCCTTGTGGTGATCGCTTCCAAGTAGCTAAAGCTGGAAACTTTATTAGATTTTTTTTAATTACAGAAAAAAGCATGGCCACTATAGCAAGTGTAACAATTCAGAGATGTATTAGGAAAAATGCAATGATCCTTTTCTTTTTGCCTCTAACTGTTCTCTTTCCTGTAACTAATCTGAATAGTTTGATCTGTAACTGTCTTTCTTTCTGCAGAAATATGTAAATGTACATGAAGTTTTTATTTTTCAAAAATAAATTTTTGTTCAAAGATAAATTTCTCTTCTATACACTTCCCCATAATTTTCTTTTATCACTTCTGTGACAGTTTGAGATTATGTTATGAATCCCAAAAAGAGAATTATTATGTTTGTAAGCTAATCTATTCCTCTGGGTGTGATACCCTTTGGTTATATTAAATTCAGTTGAGGGGCCTTTGATTAGACTACCTGTTAAGCTTGCTTTGAGGGCTTTTTTTTTTTTTTTCACTTTATAAATATTTTTAAAAAATAAATTTTATTGATACATATTAATAAAGCATGAGTCCATCCACAGTGTACAATCAATGGTATTTGGTGTAATCACATATTTGTACATTCATCACTTCAGTCATTCTTAGAACACTTTTATCATTCCAATAATAATAAACAGAAAACAAAATTCATCACCTTTCAATCTCTCTATGCTTCCCCTACCATACATAGCTACTATTCTTTTTCCTTCTCTTTAGTATATCAGTATTTATATTTTATAAAAACAGTCTTATATATGCAATATCACCCATATTCGTGTTATACATGAGGTTTTACTATCTTATACAGTCCCATGTTACATTTTTTAGCTTTCCTTCTAGTAATATATATGACTTTAGACTTCCCCTTTCAACCACTGTCATACCCATATAATAGCTCTACTAGTTACACCATGATATGCTTTCACCATTTCTATTCATTTCCAAAGATTTACAAACAACCTTTTTACCAGTTCTGCTCAGATTAACCCTCAGCTTTCTATTTTGAGGGCTTTTTGATTCTACCGCATTAGTGAGGCATGACTCAGGTTAAGTCCCCGCCCCCTTGGTGGGTCTGATATAAACGGACACACAGACAGACACACAGGAAGAGAGAGCTCTGTCATTTTTGATCCTGCCATGTGACAGAAAGGAGAAAGCTCAAACAGCTGAAGCCCTGGGGAGAGAGGAGCTATTTTACCTGATAGCTAACAGTTGACCTTGGTAAATGAGTGATATGGGATATCCTATGCCAGCCTGCAGGTGAAATGGAGAAGCAGAGCAGCGCAGCCTCAAGAGGAAGATGGAAGCCCAGAGGGGAAAGCAGAAACCAGCCAGAGATGGACAATCATCTTGCTTCAACATGTGGCAACTGATTTGGGTGAGAAAGCAACCTTGAGTTGGACTTTTTTTGGCTTTGTAACTGTATACTTTTACCTCAAATAAGTACCTTTAATAAAGCCAACAGATTTTTAGTACTTTGCATCATCGTTCCCTTGGCAGACTAATACACTTCCCTCTAAACAATACAGCATTGATATATTTCTAGACAGATAGATGTATCTTACTGTTTTTCATGGTTATGTAATATTTTTAGTTACAGTTATCATAATTTAATCAACGGTTCCTCTATTGTGGATATTTAGGATGTTTCCAGTTTTATTTTCCTTTTCCAACAAAATGGTGGTTTTATTCCCAAAGTGAGACTCCTGTGACAAAGGTGATATGGATTTTTAATTTCTATTCAATCTGGATATTGCCAGATTATTTTTTTAAAGATTATAATGATTCCCACCCCACTAGCAATCTATAAGGTGTTCATTTCCCCCATGTCTTCATCAGTGCTGGAGGTTAGTGGTTTTTAACATTTTTACCCTTCTGTTTTAATTTGCATTGCTCTACAACTAATGGCGTTGAGCATTTTTTTTTTTTGGTAGGTATGTGGGATAGCTGTTTATATCCTTTGCCCACGTGTCTAATGGGTTTAAACATGGTGGCCTTTCAAAGGCCACCTTCCAAGGCTACAGAAGGACTCAGCAGAATGGAGCAAGCAGTGCAGAAATGAGATTGATAATGGACCGGAAGTAGGGTCCCATCTTCCAAGCAGTTAATATCCTCACAACATGATGGTGATGCCCATCATTAGCACTTTCTCCACCCATCTGTGGGTTCCTAGGTCATGTCAAAAACTTCAGGGGACATGTTCATGTAGTGTCTTAGTTTACCAGTGCTGCTATGACAAATACCACACAATGGGTTGTCTTAACAACAGGAATTTATTGGCTCACAATTTGGAAGGCTAGAAGTCCAAGATCAAGGGGCCAGCAAGGTTACACTTTCTCCCTGCAGTCTTTTGTGTTCTGAAGTTGGCTTCCACGGTCCTTGGGGTTCCTTGGCTTGCATCTCTGCCTCCTATCACCTGGCAACCTCTCTCTCCTTGTGCCTGTGCTTCCAGTTTCTGTTGACTCCCAGCTTTTGGCCCCTCCCTGTGGCTTCCTCTGACCAACTGGGTTGGAATTTTTCCTGCTTATGAAGGACTCCAGTAACATGGATTAAGCCCCCACCCCATTCAGCTGGGCCACACCTTAACTAAAAATAACATCTTCAAAAGGTTCTATGGTAAATGGGTTCACACCTACAGGAATGCAGGTTATGATTCAGAATACATTTGAAAGGGTACATTCGTGAACCTACCACACAGGGTGAAGGGTCAGTGGTGGTGGTGGTGGGGAGCAGAGATTCCCACATTCTCTTGCCCATTGTGGCCCTAGCACAGTGCATTGCCCAGACCCTGCTTTGGTGGTAGCACTTGCAGGGTTGTATTGTAACCTCCATGCATGCATTTGTCGTCCTTTCAGACTATGAGCTTATAAAACTTTGACTCAATGCTTAGGATAGTGTCTGGCACATAATCATGCTCCATAGTGTTCGTGGATTGAGCAAGTAAAGTGTCTGCAAGATCCAGCAGGCCTCAGAAGGCAGTGAGAAAGAACCTGGTGTGTGGGTGGGGTTAAAGGTTAGGGTTAGGACTGGATTTCCAGGAAGGATTGCTACCAGGAAGATTATCTTGGGTATGGAAGAGAGGACCACAGTAGGCTGGGGCCCTTTTTCCTCTACCGACTTCCCCCGCAGGTCGTGTGGCCTCTAAGGCTCTGGCTGCAATTTCCTCTTCTTATGATGGTGTGGGAGTCACTGTCTTTTCCTGAGAACTCCTTCCCACCACAGCTCAAGGGGCCTTTCCCCATAATGGCAAGAGGATTGTGTTAGATGATGTCAATCATTCCCCAAAGTACAACTCCCAGGGAATATGGGATCAGCAGACTAACCTATGACTTGTGTGTGGTTAGAAAGGAATAGGCCCATCCCAAAGATAGAGCTCAGAAAATATCATGGCCAACTATTAATGATTAAAGGAGCTCTGTGTGTGTGTGTGTGTGTGTACATAAGTGTCGGGGAGGGGCATGGTGGTGGTGGTGGAGGGAGGAATCAGAATTTGAATGGACAACAAAAGCCAGGCATAATGTTTCATTGATTTATTAATTTTCTTCCATTCATTCATTCAACAGATTTTAGACAGGTTCAGGTTTTAGATGGGTTTATGACCTTTTTGACATCAAGAAATTCTTCCCTCAAAAAATCACCCTTTACTTACACACAAAGTCTTACCTACAATTTGGGGGGCTTCACCAATCCCGAGGCCTCTCAGTTCCTTGCTTCTTTGCCTGAAGCCTCAGAGGAGGAAAGATACCTTAGAGCAGGGGGTCTTAACAAGGGGTCTGTGAACTTGAATTGAAATTCAAATAAACATTATTCTTGTGGGGACGTGTTGGTGCGGGTGTGATATATTTATTAAATAATACACAGTATAGTGTGGACTTCGTAAGGGGTCTGTGGTTTTCACCTGACTGGCAAAGGGGTCTGTGGAACAAAAAAGGTTAAGAGCCCCTGTTTTAGAAGTATCTGAGTTCTTAAAGGACTATTACCACATTATAATTGCTTTTTTTCAAAGGCTAATTAAAGCTCCACAAAGCATTGCCATGTACTTAGGTTGAGTTACAATAGAACAGTAAAAGAAGCAGGGGATGGAAGCCTCTGTTGCCAGAAGCACATGAGTGCCAGGTGAAGATTAGAAAAACCTTATAAGAAAGATAAAAGGCATAGTTTTCACTTTGAACTTGAAAAACATTCACACTGCACAGAAGCATGTGGCCAAAGTTAAATGCGACAAAACAAACAGCAGAGAGAGTTCAGAACTATATAATCATAGGCATTTCAAGCTGCGGGGACTTTTTAGAAGGTGCGTAATGCATTTACCCTCAGGGTATACTTGTGCGTTGACTCCATAATTTTGTCGCATTTCCCTATCCTACACCTGCAAGTCCTCTTTATGATCCCTTGATGGGGAAAGGCCTTGCACGGTAACCAGGCCAGAGGCCACGCTCCCCTTGGTGATGGCTGGCAAGGCAGGGCCTGACTTAGCGGCAGAGGCCTCTGGGAGGGAGGCCAGGGGAGCGGAGGAGAGGGCCCCCTCTCCTGGGGACTGTGCGGTCAGCCCTACCGTTTTCTCCAAGCCCTCACTTTCTGAAGCAGCTGGCTGTGGACGCAAATCTTCTCACAGAGACCGTTCCCCAGCATTTGCTGGTTTTCTTCTCTCAACTGCCAGCAACACATCAACGATTCAGAGTCTTTAACGCTAGTTTTCTGGATTAATAAATACACATTCCCTGCACCTCTGGACAGAAATGTTTCCAAAAACTTTATGCATGTTTTAACCTTACTGAATTAAATGGACTGACTGTTTTGGGGGGCTGCGGGAGTGACCCCAGGACCACAATCAGTTAACATTCCGGGAGGGAGTACGTGTGTACTCCCTTGGAAGAGGACTTCCAAGCGTTGGCCGGCTTGTTTGTTCTCCTCCTCCTCAGAGAAGGGCAAAGGAGGCTGTGGGGCCGCAGACTAGTGGGTAGTTTAATGTGGCCACTTTCTTCAAAATTAATTAATTGATTATAAGCAGAAGTAACCTTTACCCACAATGCACAATGTTTTCTCAAATACCAGAAAAACCCTGCCTCTTCCCTTTCTTCTGCCATTATCTGTGTCCTTTGAGGTTTCGGTGGCATCCTGAACATTATCTGTCGTTTTTGCATCTCTAACACAAGGTAAGTCTTCAGCCTGCTGTTCTGATATTGAAATTGCTGAAATATGCAGGAGATGTATCCCTCGCCGTTTTCTGGTTTTATCCAAGGCCCACCTTGGTAGCTAAGCACTCTTTTGCCAACATAATACTATTTATAACATGATACTAGTTCCTCCCCAACTTCCTTATCTTTAACTTTTCCCTGAATCCCAAGCACTAGCAACATTTGGAAATGGTATCTTCAGTATTGAGACTGAAACTCTCGCAGTGCTGGGCCAGTTATTAAGCTGTTGCCTCTCAGCTGCAAAGCTCCTTTCTGTGCTCTGCTCTGTGCTCAAGGAATGGGCTTCTGCAGACCCCGTTCCTGCCTTCCAGCTGACACCCTGGTAGGCTGTGCCCAGAGGAGGCACTAGAGGGAGGCTGTAGGGCTACAGGAGGGAGAAGGAACTTGCTCCTTCTTTTCTCTTGTGGTTCCTGTGAGTATCACCCAACAATGCTGCTTCATCCCAGCTGTGGCAGGTCCTCCCGTCGGGGCAGCTGAATTGTTTGCAGGGCCTCCTCATGCCCCTTTCGGTTAGAATTGTCTAGCTGAAAGCCGACCAGCACCTCTTCCTTGGAAGTCTAGGTCCCTTGCCTAAGGATCCATCTACCTCTGAGCAGCTCAGAAACACCAGCTCCAGTAGAAGCAGCTTGGTTTCTTGTGTCTGAGGGAACTAGGTCCTTTACTGGAGAACTTTCTCACGAAATGTCTTTTCTAATAGCGGTTTGTTTTGCTTTTTTGTACAGGGGCCAGGGATTGAACCCTGGGACCTTGCATGTGGGAAGCTGGCGCTCAACCACTGAGCCACATCAGCTCCCCTGAGGTTTTGTTTTGTTTTGTTTTCCTGTTTGTTTGCTTGTTGTTTGTTTTCGTTTTTAGGAGGCACCAGGGACTGAACCCAGGACCTCCCATGTGGGTAGCAGGCACTCAAGTACTTGAGCCACATCTGTTCCCTCCCATAGCGTTTTTTTTGTTTTGTTTTGTTTTTTTGATTTAGTGTTTTTTATTTCTTTTTTTTTTTTTAATTTTCCCATAGCGTTTTATTGTGTGAATAAGGCCTTGGCCCATAAGTTGAATCAGTGAAGCAAGAGTGATGTGTAGAAAATAATAAAAATGCCCTTGGACTCTCTGTGTTTAAGGGAGCTCCACATCTGTCTAGCAGTAGACTTATTTACCGTGCTCAGGCAAACCTCTGCTTCTGCCAGGACCACTGGATGTAATTGCACAAATAAAATGCAATCATGTAAGGTCTTTCTCAGCCACCTCGGCTCATGCTTTGCAAACAGCTGGTAAAGATATAGCACCTTGAGAGCTTGGAGAAGATCAGATTTTTCCCAGGCAACAAAGATTCTATTTTTTAAAAATGGGTGCCTATAACATTAGAATATGCAAGAAAAGTTGAAGTGTTCCTTTTGTTCTACTTAAAATCAGGGGCACATGCTCCACTTATGAGGAAAATTGGCAAGTAACGCCAAACATACCCATTGCATCAGCCTTCTACAACTGCTCAGGAGAAAGAGTGCATTGAAATCCCTTTATCTGAGAAATCCACACATTGTCCAATAACTCCATGACAGACAATACACAGCTCACTCAGATGTACTTATTCATTAAACTCTTTTGCTTTCTGCCTGAGCGCTGAGCCAATACTGACCCCTGCCATCTTTCCCTGCAAACCTCTTCCCCCTCTGCCACCCCTCTCTCTAGAGCAGGCGGTCATGACTTTAACAATTAAAGTATGAATCTACTAAGAATTTGATGCGCTGTCCTTTCTGATCTCTGATGTCACATAATGCTGGTGCATTCTCTTGGTTTAAATTTCCTAGAAATCAGAGCCAGAGTCAAGGAATCTTCTGCATGCAGTTTATTGGGGAGGTGATTCCAGGAGAACGGGAAGTGAGATGGGAAAGGAGGACAAGCCAAAAGGAGTGTTCGTGGAGGTTACTCGCGGGTGAGGTGGGTGCGCGATTCTGTCGGGACCTCTGAACGCCTCTCAGAACTGTCTAACTGCAGGCCCGGGGGCTGGGGCATTTCTCAAGGGCTCACGTTGCCCAGTGGTTGAAGGCTGCTCCGGGACTGCCTTGCACTTCTGGGGCTGCAAGTCAGTTGGGTTCATGTGGGAATACAGAAAGGCACAGCACAGCCGAAGGTGGGTGCTGTCACAACTCGTGTGGCGCTGTCGCCCACAGCTGCGGCTTCAATCAGAGGGGGTCCAAGCGCTTGGCATAGGACCCCAGAAGAGAGCAGCTGGCTTTGGAGCCAGACTACCTTGGATCAAGACCCTAGCTCCATCGCTGATAAGCCGTGAGAGCTGGGGCAAATAACCAAACTTCACTTCGCCATCCGTACAGTGGACATACTAGTACTTGCCTCGTGGGGTGTTGTGCTCCATGAAGATGACCTGTGGTTACCCAACAACTTTCTCCTGTCTTGTCCTCTCTAAATTGGGTGCAGACCTACCTATGTTCTTTCAAGGTGGGCATGACCTCTCTGTGCTTCTCCCGTGCACACTTCCACGGGGTGGTGGTGAGTCCACGCCAGCATGCACTGATGACAGTGCACCCCCTCTCTGCAGCATTCACCAGGGTCTTGCAGCTTAGCTGCTCCTCTGAGGAGCCCCCCACCCCCGTGATCTCACCTCTCCTTCATCATCTCCTCTGCTTCTCCACCTTCCTGCCTTGTCCATTCTGTGTCACATTGCACTTCCTTCAAAAATTCGCTGCAACCTGCTGTGCTTACTTGCAAGCGCTGATATAAACATTTCCCTGCCAGATCTGGTAGTACTCTAACATTGCCCACACTGGGATTAACATTGACACTTTGGGTGAATGCTCTAAACACAGAAGTGGTTTAGGTGATGTCAGCAGGATTCAGGGGCCTAAACTTTCCAAATTGACTTACAACCACTTTGGAGCTTACTTACTGCTAGGAAAAGCTTCATCACTCCTGGAAAACAAGTATGTTTTTCTTAGCTTGGCTGCCAGGATGCTCTGAGCTAAAGTGTATGTGCCACTATAACAATTATACTTCACTGATCTTTTTTTTTTTATTTTATTAAAAAAAAAATACAATAACAGAAAAAGGCAGTTCAACAGGTTATAGAAGCATTACTCCAAAAAAGTTCTGTCTAGGCATTTTTTTTTTTTTTTTACTTTGTACATTTAATAATTGAAAATATAAACAAAAGCTAAAAAGAAAACACAGTTGAATAAAAGCATACATTTCTCAGTTAAATGTACTAGATACATATAAATTTTTTTTTGAATCATACAATATGTCACACAATATATTTGGTTCATAGTGATGCAATCATAGAGTATTTGTCCTTTTGTGTCTGGCTTGCTTCACTCAACATAATGTCCTCCAGGTTCAGCCATGTCGTCATATGCTTTAAAACTTCATTTCTTCTTACAGCTGCATAATATTCCATCAGGTGAATAGAACATAGTTTGTTTATCCATTCATCAGTTGATGGACACCTGGGTTGTTTCCAACTTTTGGCAAATGTGAATAATGCCACAATGAACATCGGTGTGCAGATGTCTGTTCGTGTCACTGCTCTCAGTTCTTCTGGGTATATACCCAGGAGTAGTATTGCAGGGTCACATGGCAAGTCTATATTCAACTTCTTTAGAAACTGCCAAACAGTCCTCCACAGTGGCTGTGCCATTCTGCATTCCCACCAAAAGTGAATAAGTGTTCCTATCTCTCCACATCCTCTCCAACACATGTAGTTCTCTCTCGTTTTAATGGTGGCTATTCTAATAGGTGTGAAATGATATCTCATAGTAGCTTTAATTTGCATTTCCCTAATCATGAGTGATGTTGAGCATTTCTTCATGTGCTTTTTTTTGCCATTTTTATTTCTTCTTTGGACAAATGTCTATTCAAGTCTTTTGCCCATTTTTTTTTTTTTTTTTTATATTTAATGTTTATTTTTAGTGTTCATGAACATATCCTTTGGGCTCCAAATTTCATTCTATTGAATAACATTTAACAATTTATGTGAAGTTTCAGATTGTACATAGAAACCTAAAATAATTTTACAGAAATACAGACAATACTGCCCATTTTTTAAGTTGGGTGGTTTGTCATTTTATTGTTGAGTTGTAACATCTCTTTACATAGCCTGGATATTAAACCCTTATCAGATATGTGATTTCCAAATATTTTTTCCCATTGATTTGGCTTACTTTTCACCCTTTTGACTAAGTCCTGTGAGGTGCAAAAGTGTTTAATTCTGAGGAGGTCCCATTTATCTATTTTTTCTTTTGTTGCACGTGCTTTGGGTATAAGGTCCAAGAAACCACCACCTACTACAAGGTCTTGAAACGGTTTCCCTATATTTTCTTCTAGTAGTTTTATGGTCCTGGCTTTTATATTTAGGTCTTTATCCATTTTAAATTGATTCTTGTATAGGGAATCAATTTATTTTCCCTTCCAAATGAGTTAGGGGTCCTCTTTCATACTTTTGGTTATAGATATCCAGTTGTCCCAGCACCATTTGTTGAAGAGACTGTTTTGTCACATTAACATTAACTTGGTAGGTTTGTCAAAAACCAGTTGACTGTATAGATGAGGGTTTATTTCTGGATTCTCAATTCTATTCCACTGATCAATGTGTCTATCTTTATACTAGTACCATGCTGTTTTGACCACTGTAGCTTTGTAATATGTTTCAAGATTAGGCAGTGAAATTCCTCCCATGTCACTCTTTTTTTTTCAAGAATGCTTTTGGCTATTTGGGTGCACTTTCCCTTCCAAATGAATTTGGTAATTGCCTTCTCTAACTCTGTAAAATAAGCTGTTGGGATTTTGATTGGTATTGCATTGAATCTATAAACCAGTCTGGGTAAGATTGACATCTTCATGATATTTATTCTTCCAATCCATGAACACACAATGTCTTTCCATTTGTTTAGGTCTTTTAAAATTTCTTTTAGCATTGTTTTATAGTTTCCTACATATAGGTTCCATGCTTCTTTGGTTAAATTAATTCCTAGGTATTTGAGTCTTTTTGTTACTATTGAAAATGAATTTTTCCCCTGATTTCTTCCTCAAAGTTTTCAGTACTAGTGTATAAAAACATTACTGATTTTTACATGTTGATCTTGCTTCCTGCCACTTTGCTGAACTCATTTATTAGTTCACATAGCTTTGTCGTGGATACTATAGAATTTTCTAAGTACAGAATCATGTCATGCGCAAACAGTGAGTTTTACTTCCTCTTTTCCTATTTGGATGCCTTTAATTTTTTTTTTTCCCTTGTTTAATTGCCCTAGCTAGAATTTCTAGTGCTATATTGAATAACAGTGGTGACAGTGGGCATCCTTGTCTTGTTTCCAAGGAAAACAAGAAAGCTTTCAACCTTTCCCCATTGAGTATGATGTTGGCTGTGGGTTTTTCATATATGCCTTTTATCATATTGAGGAATTTTCCTTCTATTCCTATCTTTTGAACTGTTTATATATATAAAAAAAAGATGCTGGATTTTGTCAAATGCCTTTTCTGCATCAATTGAGATGAATATGTGGTTTTTCCCTTCAATTTGTTGATGTGGTGTATTACGTTGATTGATTTTCCTACGTTGAACCAGCCTTGCATACCAGGAATAAATCCCACTTTGTCATGATATATGTCTTTTGATTCACTGTTGGATTTGATTTACAAGTATTTTGGTGAGGATTTTTGCATCTATGTTCATTAGAGAGATGGGTCTGTAATTTTCTTTTCTTGTAGTATCTTTATCTGGTTTTGGTATTAGGGTGATGTTGGCTTCATAAAACGTGTTGGGTAATTTTCCATCCTCTTCAATTTTTTGGAAGAGTTTAAACAGGATTGGTGTTAATTCTTTTCTAAATGCTTGGTAGAATTCACCTGTGAAGCCATCTGGTCCTGGACTTTTCTTTGCCGGGAGATTTTTGATGACAGATTCAGTCTCTTTAAATGTGATCGGTTTGTTAAGTTCTTGTATTTCTTGTAGCATCAGTGTAGGTTGGTTGTGCATTTCTAGGAGTTTGTCCATTTCATCTAGGTTGTCTGTCTAGTTTGTTGGCGTACAGTTTCTCATAATATCCTCTTATGATCCTTTTTATTTCTGTGGGGTCAGTCATAACTTCCCCCCTTTCATTTCTGATTGTATTTATTTGCGTCTTCTCTGTCTTTTTTTCTTTGTTAGTCTAGCTAGGGGTTTGTCAATTTTATTGACCTTCTCAAAGAACCAACTTTTGGTTTTGTTGATTTTCTCTATTGTTTTTTTAATTCTCAATTTCATTTATTTCTGCTCTAATCTTTATTATTTCTTTCCTTCTGCTTGCTTTGGGATTGGTTTGCTGTTCTTTTTCTAGTTTCTCTAGTTGTTCAGTTAAATCTTTGAGCTTAGCTCTTTTTTTTTTTTTTTAACACAGGCATTTGGGGCTATAAATTTCCCTTTCAAGACTGCCTTTGCTGTATCCCGTAAGTTTTGATATGTTGCATTCTCGTTTTCATTTATTTCATTTCTCAATATATTTACTGATTTCCTTTGCGATTTCTTCTTTGACCCACTGATTATTTAGGAGTGTGTTGTTCAGCCTCCACAGATTTGCAAATTTACTTTTTTCCTGTCTATAATTGATTTCCAGTTTCATTCCATTATGATCTGAGAAGTTGTTTTGTATAATTTCAATCTTTTTATATTTATTGAGAGCTGCATTGTGACCTAACATGTGGTCTATCCTGGGAAAAGATCCATGGGTACTTGAGAAGAATGTATAACCCTCTGAATTTGGATGCAATGTCTGTAGGTCTAACTTGTTTATCATATTGTTCAAGTTCTGTGTTTCCTTGTTGACCTTCTGTCTAGTTATTCTATCTAATGGTGTGAGTGGTATGTTGAATTCTCCAATGACTATTGTAGAGATGTCTATTTCTCCCTTCAGTTTTGCCTGAGTTTGTTTCATGTATTTTGTGGCACCCTGGTTAGGTGCATAGATACTTATGACTGTTATATCTTCCTGGTGGATTGTCCCTTTTATTAATTATAATGGCCTTCTGTGTCTCATAACTTTTTCTCATTTAATGTCTGTTTTTTTCTCATATTAGTATAGCTACTCCTACTCTCTTTTGGTTACTATTTGCGTGGAGTATATTTTTCCAACCTTTCACTTTCAGCCCTTTTGCATCCCTGAGTCTAAGGTAAGTTTCTTGTGAGCAGCAAATGGATGGCTGATGTTTTTTCATCCATTCTGTAAGCCTGTATCTTTTGACTGGGGAGTTTAATCCATTCGCATTCAATGATATTACAGTAAATACACTCCCTACTTCCACCATTTTATTCTTTGGTTTTCATGTCATATCATATTTTTTACCGTCTTTTTCTTCTTTTGGTTATCCTTCCTGCTATTCTTTTTTCTATACTCTCCTCCAAGCCTGTCTCTCCTGTCTTTTTCTTCCAGGTTCTAAGACTTTCTTTAATATTTCCTGCAAAGTGGATTCTTTTTTGCAAACTCTGAGTTTCTGTTTGTGATTATTTTATTCTCACCTTCATATTAGAAGGACAATTTTGCTGGATAAAGAATTCTCAGCTGGCAGTTTTTCTCTCTCAGTATCGTAATTCTATCATACCATTGTCTTCTCACCTCCAGAGTGTCTAAAGAGAAATCTGCACTAAGTTTTACTGGACATCCCTTGTATGTGCTTCTCCCTTGCTGCTCTGAGAATTTTCTCTTCATCTTTGACATTTGACATTCTGAGTAGTATATGTCTTGGAGTAGGTCTACTTGGATTTATTCCGATTGCTGTATGTTGTGCTTCTTGGACATGTAAGTTCATTTCTTTCATGAGAGTTGGGAAATTTTCAGCTATTATTTCCTCAAATACTCTTTCTGCCCCTTTTCCCTTCTCTTCTCCTTCTAGAACTCCCATGACACATATGTTTTTGTGTTTCATGTTGTCATTCAACTCTCTGAGTCCTTGCTCAATTTTTTCCATTCTTTTCTCTCTCTGTTCTTTTCTCTCTTCAAGTTTAGCTGTTCTGTCTTCAGATCACTTATTCTTTCTTCCATCATTTTGATTCTGTTGTTGTATGCCTCTAATGTGTTTTTTTTTTTTTTTTTTTTTTAAAGATTTTATTTATTTATTCACTTATCCCCCCCTTGCTGCTCGTGCTCGCTGGGTCAGCCAACCACGCCATGCGGGCGGTCCCGCCCCCACCAGGAGGACCCGGGAACCGAACCCGGGGTCTCCCATATGGTAAATGGGAGCCCCACTGACCGAGCCACAGCCACTTCCCTCTAATGTGTTTTTGATCTCACCTTTGTGTTTCATTCCCATGAGCTCTGTTACTTTTCTGTTCAGAATTTCAAATTCTTCTTTGCACTTGCTCAATGTCTTCTTTTTTTTTTTTTTTTTTTTACCGGGAGGTCCTGGGGATCAAACCCAGGTCCCTCCATATGGGAGACGGACGCTCAACCAGTTGAGCCACATCCGCCCCCTCAATGTCTTCTTGATGTCATTTCTTTCTTTAACTGTATTGTCTTTCAACTCATTAATTTGATTTTGGAATTTGTGTGTATCTCACTGATTAGTTCTCTAAACTTTTTTGTCTCTTCTGGGGCTTTGATATAGTCCTTTTCTTGGGGCATGTCTTCTGTTTTCTTAATATAGCTCATAATTTTTTGCTGTTGTCTCAGCATCTAATTAGGATGTAGTTTACTCAGATGTTCAATTTCTTTCTTTCTTGTAGGGGTTTAGTGGCAGGAAGTTGTGTGTTACCACTGCTCCTTGATTCTTGGCTCAGCCTTGATTGTTAGGATTGTCTCTGCTGGTTGCTCAAAACTGGGCACTGGAGCCAGTAATTGGTTGTAGACTCACTTCCTAGGGCCTTGGGCAGGGAGGCTATAGAGGCCAGAAAAAGCATCTCCTACTTATTTTAAATTTTCTCACATGCACTTCCTTGGTCTGCCAGCAGATGACACTCTTTGGTAGGTTCAGTTCAGTGCCTGGTCAGAGTGTATTTGTTTCAACACAGACTGGATCAATGTGATAGAGCTTCCTGTCTGGAGGCTAGGAGCCTTGTAATTCAAACTTTCTCTGAGGCAGTTCTCCACCCTTCTCTGGCAGCCCCCTCCTTCTTCCTGGCTAGGAAATATTGCCATTCCCCTCTTGGTTAGTAGAGAAGAAGATTTGGAGGGTCATATATTTTTAGCCCCTTGCCAGCTCCCACGGCAAACAATGGTGTGGCCCCACCTGGCCGGGAAGGGCTCGTGGGACACAGCAAAACAAATATATGGGTCAGAAGCTGAGTCAGCCTTAGCCTGTGTCCCTCTCTCTCCCCTTTCCTGGGGTGGTAGATCTCTGGAGCCTCCTTTGTCTGTAGGCTCAGAGGCCTGAGAATTCTGAAGTGTCTTTAGTGTGGGGGATGGTGGTGGCAGCAGCAGCCACTGGTTTCAACTCACAGTTCTGTCATCATGATTTCCCTGCTTTGTCCCTCTCTCCTCTGGGTGGTGTCCAGCCTTTGCCTGGTGTCCTAAACCCTAGAAGATCTTTTTCTAGGCTGTTTTAACCTGTCCTCTAGCTATTTTTCTCATGTTTTCTGATATACCTGTCTTTTCCCATGGATATTTAATTCTTATTTTAATTGTCCTAATATGTAGGTCTTTTATTGTAAGCTGACTCAAATTCTCTTGGAAATAAGCAGTGTGTAAGTACAAAATGGTGCATGAATTATTAGAAGCATGTCATTGCCCACCAAAATATGCCATCAATGTTGGTTTACCTGCCCTGGGTTGTTCCTGAATATAGCACCTGTGGCAGTTTGAATTTGGTGAATCCCCAAACAAAAAAGATTATGTTTTTGAACTAATCCATTCCTGTGAGTGTGGGGCCTTTTGACTGGACTATGTTAATGAGGTGTGAGCCTGCTTGGGTCTCCACCCTCTTACTAGGTCTTATATAAATGGAGACAGAGACAGACACAGAGGAAAAGGAAACCACCATATTGATCCTGCCGTGTGAGAGAGAGGACTGCAGGAAAACAGAGAAGCCCCAAGCACTGAGAGACACCCCCGAGTATGGAACCAGCAGAGCACAGAGGCACAGAAAGAGGCAGCTGAGGGGCTGAACCCAAGGAGCTGCTCGGGGCTCAGGAGGCAAGCCCTGCGATATGTCTGAGAGTTCACAGCTGAACTCGGGAGGAAAGTGGAGCAGCCAAGACTGAGAGAAGAGGCCAGAAAGAGACAGGCCCTGCACCTGGTTGCTCACAGCTGTGCTCTGGGAACTGGGCTGTAAGAGGTGGTGAACCTGGAAGGGAAGGCAGAGATCACCTGCCATCTTGCTTCACCACGTGGCAGCTGACTTTGGTAAGGAAGCATCTCTGATGGTGCCTTGATTTGGACATTTCATGGCCTTGGAACTGTGTTTACCCTAAATAAAAATCCCTTTATAAAAACCAACAAATTTTTGGTACTTTGGTTTTGCATTGGCAGCCCTGTGGCAAACTAAGACAGCACCTTTCAAAGCCAGATTCTAATGCCTGTTGTAGCAGTTGGCATTATTTATGAATTCCAAAAATAGATATTGGATTATGTTTGTAAACTGGTCTGTTCCTCTGGGTGTGATTAAATTATGATTAGGGCTTTGACTGGGCCATATCAGTAGGGCATTGAGTCCCCACCCATGATGGGGACTCACAGATAAAAGACATGGCAAAGGACAGAGTTGGAGTTCTGATGCTGAGTTTAGAGCTGGAGCCCGGGAAGTGAGCACACAGGAGAAGAACACAGAGGAAAAGAAATGGCTCTTAGACACGGCAGAAGCCCCAGAGAGAGAGAGCCATTTGCTTGATAGTCCACAGCTGGCCTTGTGGAGAGAAGCAAAGCCTAGAAAGCCTCATAGTCTACAGCTGACCTTGTGGAGGAAACAGAGGAGCTGAGCCCAGAGAGAAACAAGCCCTGGGAAGAGAAGAACCCAGGAAACCTGAACCCTCACAGACACCAGCAGCCATCTTGCTCCAACATGTGGCAATAGACTTTGGTGAGGGAAGTAACTTACGCTTTATGGCCTTGTGACTGTAAGCTTCTACCCCAAATAAATACCCTTTATAAAAGCCAACAGATTTCTGGTATTTTGCATCAGCACCCCTTTGGCTGACTAATACACCTGTTATACAAGAAGTTGGTAGTTTTGGATCTCTTAATTGCTTAGTAGTTCAGAAAATATATGGCATTTCACTTATGATGTTTTCTGCACACAGGCTTGAAGATTAGGAAAGATTAACTGGGTTTAGTGACTCATGTGCTTGGAGGGCTTCAGGCATGGTTTGATCAGGGTTCTGGCTCTCATTCTATTTCTCTTAGTTTCTCTTGACTTGGCTGTATTCTGCATCAGCTTTTTCTTTAGGCTGGCTTCCCTTGGCAGGGCCAGGAGCTGCCTTTGATAAAGACACTGTGCTTTACTCTGCTTGGGCCATACTCTGCAGGAGCCCATCACTGAACCAGCAAGCAAGGGGCATGGGGTTGCTCTGAGAGGCTTGATATGTCAGGCACTGCTGGAAGGGGCGGCTAGGGGGCATAGGGGTGGTCAACCCCACACAAACCCCTGAGCTACTGCACAGTAGGGGTGAGGTGGGTAGAGTGGAAGACAGGGAGGGAGGCTTGTTGCTCATTCCATCTGTCAGGGCTATTGAAAAGAGAACGTGGCAGGTCTTTGACCTACTATGGGGAGAGTTATTATAAAACTGCTGTATATTTATTTGTTTGGGACAGACAATGTCTGTTGTGCCTTGATGGCCTTGTTCTGTCAGAACCCTCTACACTCTTGTGGGCCTCTGGAAAGACTCTGCCTTGTGATTCCTCTAGGGTAGAACAGATGGGAAGATTCCTGCAATTATATTGCTTTCGTGTTACGTATCTTGGCTGAGGTTTGCAGTTTTGTAGGGTTTATCAACCAATGAGGAGCTGATTTGAGAATAGAGTCTAGCACACCAAAAGAAGAGGAGATGAGTTCCGTATGCCCAGGGAGCAGACTGCTACTTGGCGTGGCGGGCGCTTTAATTGCCTTGCTCTAGAAAGATCTTAAAGGAATGAATACATTTCTGCTCAAAAAGAGTTCTGGACACCTTTTCCTTTTGATTAACCAAAGAATATTCTCTTTACAAAATAACTTTTTTCTTTGACAGTTCCCCTATCTGGCTATAATTTATTTCTGAAATAAGTGAGCTGTCAGAATTTAAGGAAAAAAAAGAAACCTCGTGAGCTTGTGCTTTCACCCAGGCTTACACACACTTCCAGGCACTCAGATGACCATCTCCTTTACACCAGCCTCTTTGCAACTGCTGACCTGGAGGGAGAACACTGGCCTCTGTAAAATGCCTTTTTTGGGAGGAGTGCTGTTAGCATAGCCCCGCACATGTTTTCAAGTTTGTAGTGCAGAACTGCGGCTTGGCAATTTGCCGCAACTGTAGGCAGCACTCAATTTTAAAGTGAAATGACCCATGGTAGAACTGTCATATTGGCCAGGGGAGCATGGAACATGCCGTGGGAGACAACCGTTGTCATTTCTTCATCCTGACTCAGATATTCGTCCTGAGAGCCTGTCTGCTGCCCAGGGCATGGGAGGGAGAAGTTGTCACCTCAACAAGAAAAACCAAGCCAAAGTGGCCTGAGGCTCTCTTTATAACAGGGAGGTGCTGTGAACTCTAGATGTCATTGTCATCTTTTCCTTAATTACTGTCAACTGCTTAACACCTCTCCCCATCTGCCTTCATTTCTACCCAAAAAAAAAAAAAAAAAGCAGGAAAGAGGAAATAAAACAGGCCATTTCTTGAATCCAGTGTGTTTTGGGGGATGGCACAGAGTGAACCAGTACTGTTTCTTGACCTCAGAAACATTGCCACACGTCCTTGCAAATAAATGAGCAGTCCCGCCCAAGTGGATCCAGTTGGTAGATGTGTGTGCAGATGCTGGTGTGAGCCTGGCCACAGGCTGCTCTAGGGAGGACAAGGGGAGGGCATGCCAGGAGAAGCAGCACACTCAGCAAAGATGATGGTCAACCACCCAAACTACAAGGTCAGAGGGTCGTGAGTACCTCTGGATTGATCTGCCTAGAACAGCATCTGACTCTAGGTTGAGGTTCAGGGTCTTAGGGCCCAGCCTGTCAATCAGGGCCCTGAGGCTGAAGCCCCATCAGATGAATGCTGCAAACACTGAGACTTCTAGACTCACCCTTGGTGCATGTGCTGCTCGTTACAGACTTTGCTCGCCAATGAGCAGAGGTAGGGCTGCAAATACAGGTCCTGCCCTGGTGTGGGTTAATTGAAAGAAGCTGGGTTTGGTCCTTAGTTGCAGAGCCTCAAGGACCCCTGATTAGAGGTTCTTGGTAAGACAAAAATGACCAAGTCTGTGCCTACAGTTGCAGAGTTTTCACACTGCACAAAGGCCCCTGACTGAGGGGTAAGTGGGGGTTGCAGTCCTGCCAATGTTCTATACAGGTACAGGTTTCTGGGCCTGTGCATTAAAGATGCTTCTTTATAATTTGTGCAAAAGCTCAGTAAGGACTAGTGGTGGCCCTGGGGAGAGACACTCACCTATGAGCTTCTCCACACCAGGGACTATGCTCCGACCCTGTTCTAACCTGAGCCCAGTGGCTCCCATGACACTCAGCAAAGATGATGAGCCATGTGTGCCTTGGGTGCCTAATTCGTGCTCTCTTGACAAGCACTGCCAATCTTTAAAATTCTCTTTGGTGTGTAATGGTACCTCATTTTGTTTTTAATTTTCATTTTTCTGATGACTCCTGGGGTTGAACACTTTTTCATATACTTATTGGCCACTCCTTTGTCTTCTGATGGAAAGTATCTGCTCAAATCTTTTGCCCTTTTTTATTGGATTGTCTTTTAATTTTTGAGTTGTGACAGTTCGTTACATATTCCAGATATGAGTTGTCTGGTTTTTTTGTGAGATATATGTTTTGTGAATATTTCCTCCTAGGTCATGGCTTGCTTATTTTCTTTTTTTTTTTTTTTTTTTTTTTGCTTTTTTCCATTTTCTTTTCTTTATTAGAGAAGTTGTGGGTTTACAGAATAATCATGTACAAAATGCAGGCTTATCATATACCAACCAAACAGTAACTTGCATTGACGTGAAACATTTACTAAAATTAATGGTAGCACAATTTTATTATTGCACTATTAATGGAATTCCATTATTTAACTCAGAGTTCACTGTTTCTGTAGTGTAGTTCCATGTATTAAAAACAATTCTGTTACCATATATACAATCTAACATTTCTCCATTTAATCATTTGCAGATATATATTTCAGTGCTTTTAACTACATTCAAAATATTTTGCTGCCATCATCACCATCCATTACCAACCATTGCAAACAGAAAGCTTATATATATATTTTGTTTGTTTCTTTGTTTAAAGGATGGGGAGGAAACACTTATAAATTTACTATTCAAACATCTTGTTTTGTCAAGTTTAACATATATAAAAATGTCATAGGCACTAGTTTTCTGTCCAGCCATTTCATATAGGAGGACACAAACACACAAAATCCTCCCTTTTGAGATCATGGCAATTTTCATTTATCCCATAAGCATAACCACTAAAATCTATTATTAAGAGAAAAAGTGGTACTCAAATGGGGATGCTTATTTTCTTAATGGCATCTTTTGATGAGCTGAAGTTTTCATTTTTTATGCTGTATAATTTAGCATCTCTTTTTCCTCCCTCCCTCCCTTCCTTCCTTCCTCAAGAAATCCTTTCCTATCCCCAGGTTGCAAAGATTTTCTCCTATATTTTTCTCCTGAAATCTTTATAATTTTAGCTTTTGCATTTAGGTGTATGATCCATCTTGAAATAATTTTTGTGTATGGTTTGAGATAGAAGTTGAGATTCTTTTTTTTTCCATGTGGATATCCACTTTCTCATTATCCCATTAGATTGCTTTGGCATATTTGTCAAACATTGAATAACCTTGTAAGTGTGGCTCTATTTCTAGGTTCTCTATTCTGTTTCATTGATGTGTTTTCTAACCTTATGCCATGACTATACTACCTTGATTACGGGAACCTCAATGTCAGGTTGTTAGTCCTCCTATTTTGTTCGTCTTTGTCAGTACTGTTCTGGAGATTCCAAATCCTTTTCATTCATATATATATATATATCAGAATTAGTTTGCCAATTTCTCCAAAAGCCTGCTGGAATTATGGTTGGGATTGTGTTGAATCTATAGATCAATTTGAGAGAATGTACATTTTAAGGGTGCTGCGTCTTCCAATCATGTACATGAAATCTCTCTCCATTTATTTAGGTCTTCTTTAATGTAGAATTTTCTCTGTAAGTTCATAAATATCTTTTTTTTTCAAACAAAAGTTCTCACACATTTATTACTGAACCAACTTTTTATGCAGAAGCATAAAAAAAACAAAGAAAAAACTGTTATTTTCCCAATAAAATAAGTCCAACTGTCCAGAAAGGGTGAGTTTTTCCAACTTGATATGCCAAGATGCTATGTATGCCATCACATGTGTGACTCCTTATAGACCCAGCTTGATTCTTCTCCAATGTTTCCTCTTGGAGTTGTACCTGATTTTATTGCCGGTTTTTGTTAAAATCCATTGGGAATGGGATGGTTCTGTTTTTATTTCTTGGCTAGGAATCTCTTGATTCTAAAAGTCTTGTGAGAAGACATGGTGAGGCCGGGAGTCAAACACAAACATAACGGCTGAGGAAGTGAGAGAGAAAGAGAGGTGTATTAGTCAGCCAAAGGGGTGCTAATGTGAAATACCAGAAATGGGTTGGTCTTTATAAAGGGTATTTATTTGGGGTAGAAGTCCACAGTTACCAGGCCATAAAGCATAAGTTTCTTCCCTCACCAAAGTCCATTGCCATGTGTTGGAGCAAGACAGCTGTCGACGTTTGCCAGGGTTCAGGCTTCTTGGGTTCCTCTCTTCCCAGGGCTTTGTTTCTCTCCAAGCTTAGCTCCTGTGTTTCCACCACAAGGTCAGCTGTAGACTTTCAGGCTAATGGCTCACTTCTCTTCTCCTGGGGCCTTCTCACCAACATCAAAACTCCAACATCAAATCTGCTTCAACTCTGTTCTTGCCATGCCTTTTATATTTGATTAAAGGGGTGGGGCTCAATGCCCTACTGACGTGGCCCAGTTAATGCCCTACTGACGTGGCCCAGTTAATGCCCTGATCATAACTTAATCATGCCCACATTAGCATACCAGTTTACAAGCATAATCCAATATATATTTTTGGAATTCATAATTACATCAAACTGCCAAATGGCTACAAGAGGACTTAATTATCTTTTGTTAACTTAATTCCTAAGTATTTGTTATGGATTGAATTATGTCTGTTCCCCTCCCCGCCCCCCCCCCCAAAAAAAAAAAGATATATTAAAGTCCTAAACCCCAGTACCTCAGAATCTGAGGTCATTACAGATGGAATTAGGCAAGTAAAAATGAGGTCAGCCTAGAGTAGGGTGGGTCCTTAAACAAATATTACTGGTGTCCTAATAAGAAGACTGACAGACATGGGGAGAATACATGTGATGACTGAGGCAAAAAATACCATGGGATGCTGGCAAGCCACTATGGGAAGCCAGGAGAAAGACATAGAACAGATTCTTCTCTACAGGGCTGTTTTAGTTTGCCAAAGGGTGCTGATGCAAAGTACCAGAAATAGGTTGGCTTTTATAAAGGGTATTGATTTGGGATGAAAGCTTACATTTCCAAGGCTGTGAAGTGTCAAAATCGAGACACCATCAGAGATGCTTTTTCACTACAGTCAGCTACTGTTGATCCTGGAGTGTTGCCACATGGTGAAGCAAGATGGCTGCCCATCTCTGCTGAGGTTTCATTCTTTCCCTCTGGGCTCACCCTTTCTTCTTGAGCTGCTCCGTCGGCCCATCCTCTAGGGGCTTCGTGCTTAAGCAATCCTCTCTCCTACTGGTAGGGCTAAAGGTGTCCTTTTTCCTGTGTCTTTCAGAGTCTCTGTGTATCCCTTTATAGAAGACCCAGCAAGAGGGTGGAGACTCAACATGAATCACGCCCCACTCATGTATTCCAATCAAAAGTGATCTTCTCAAGTACTGTAATCAAAGACCCCTCGATGGAGGGCAGATGTGGCTCAAATGGTTGAGCCTCCGTCTGCCATATGGAGGGACCTGGGTTCGATCCCTGGAACCTCCCGGTAAAATAAAAAAATACATGTTAAAAAAAAAAAAGACCCCTCAATTGAATTAAATGAAATTAAAGGGTATCACACTCAGAGGAATAGATTAGTTTACAAATGTAACCTTTCTCTTTTTGTGATTGATAAAATAATCTCAAGCTGCCACAAGGGCTAAGAGGAAGTATGGTCCCACTACCAACACCCTGATTTCAGATTTCTAGCCTACAGAACTTGGAGAAGATAAATTTCTATTATTTTAAGCCACTTAGTTTCTGGTACTTTGTTACAGCAGCCCTAGAAGACTAAGAATTTAATGTTACAGATGTTTTAAATCAAATTGTCTCAGCAGAGTTGTAGCCAGCATTTACTTTCTACTTCACCAGACTCGCCCAGGACAACTAACAAAAAGATGATGATGGACAATGCCCATCCTAAAAAACAGAGTATCTACAACTGTAAGCAAGACAGTTCCATTCATCTGCCCCATGGGATCTAAGCCCCCTCTCAATTGGAAGCAGAGTGGGCCTCACCATCCCCAAATCCTCAAGATTGAAGAATGAACAAACATAAGGGGGGAATGCAACTATGGACTAAAGTAGGCATTGTTATTCTAACAGTGGAAGAATTTGTGATGTTGATATAAAAGCAGTGGTCACCAGAGGTTCTGAAGGGAGGGAGAGAGAAAATTGGTATAACATGGAGCATTTTGGGGACATTGGAAATTTTCTGCATGATATTACAATGATGGATACAGGCCACTATACATTTTGTCAAAACCTATAAAATTGTGCTGTGCAAAGTGTAAACCATAATGTAAACTATAGGCCATGGTTAGTAGCAAAGCTTCTATATGTGTTCATCAATTGTAACACATGTACCACACTAATGAAAGTTGTTAATGGAGGAAAGTTTGGGAGGGAGAGGAGGTGGGGTATATGGGAATCCCCTATATTTTCAGTGTAACATTTATGTAATCTCAAGCTCCTTTAAAAATAAAGGCAAAAGCCCCTCCCCCTCGGATGTGGCTTGAGCTGGAGGCGCGCAAGGCCGGAGACGCCGCAGACCCGGGACCTGGAGCAGCACGGAGGCGGTGAATAATAGCTCTTCAAGTCTGCAATAAAAAATGGCCTCCAATAAAACTACATTGCAAAAAATGGGAAAGAAGAAGAATGGAAAGAGTAAAAAAGTTGAAGAGGCAGAACCTGAAGAATTTGTGGTGGAAAAAGTATTGGATCGTCGTGTAGTGAATGGAAAAGTGGAGTATTTCCTAAAGTGGAAGGGATTTACAGATGCTGACAATACTTGGGAGCCTGAAGAAAATTTAGATTGCCCAGAGTTAATTGAAGCATTTCTTAATTCTCAAAAAGCTGGTAAAGAAAAGGATGGTACAAAAAGAAAATCTTTATCTGACAGTGAATCTGATGACAGCAAATCAAAGAAGAAAAGAGATGCTGCTGACAAACCAAGAGGCTTTGCTAGAGGTCTTGATCCTGAACGCATAATTGGTGTCACAGACAGCAGTGGAGAGCTAATGTTTCTTATGAAATGGAAAGATTCAGATGAGGCAGACTTGGTGCTGGCAAAAGAGGCAAACATGAAGTGTCCTCAGATTGTAATTGCTTTTTATGAAGAGAGACTAACTTGGCATTCTTGCCCAGAAGATGAAGCTCAATAATTGTTTGCATTGTTACTTTTTATATATATTTATATATATATAAAATCTAGGTCTTGGTTTTTTGATTTATTAGTGTGAAAAATAACTACATTCTAATGGAAAAAAAAAAAAAAAGGCAAAAAATAAAAACAAATAAATTTTTTTTTTAAATTTCATTTTCTAATTATCTTTGCTGGTGGTATATAGAAATACAATTAATTTTTATATATTCACCTTGTATCCTGTAACCTTGCTAGTTCATTTATTAAATTTAGTAATTTTTATGTAAGATCCTAGGCTTTTGTAGGTGAACAGTGAAGCAGTGAAAACAGGAAACTCAGGAAACTCCTCTAGTGCAAGTCACTTCTTCCTAGGGTGGATTCCTGTCCAGTTTCTGCCTGCTTTTGGGCCCCCACCCCTGCCTTTAGATAACTATTTTTAGAAAGTTTTTAAAAAATGTGTCCAGAGTTTATAGTTGTTATCTGCAGAAGATTTGGTCTGATATGAACTACTCTGCTATTACACTTTCAGTTGTCTTTGAGTTTGTTGATGATGTTTTTTGTAATGCAAATATTTTTTATTTTATAAAGTCAAATCTTTTCTTTTATTGCTTCTGGATTTTGTATCACAGTTAAAAAGCCTTTCTTCACACCCAGATTAAATAGGAATTCACTCATGTTTCACTAGTGCTTGTATGGTTTTATTTTTAAATTTTATTTTATTTCCCTAATATATTTGGAGTTTATTCATGTGTAAATTAAGAGGCGTGGATCTAATTTTACATTTTTACAAGTGACTTAATAAGTTGTTCCAGTGTAACTGAGGGTTAAGAATTAACAAATGATTATGATTACTCAATCTTGTATAGTTGCTTTTTTTCTTATGTTTCCAGGATATTATAGAATAGCCAAAAGCTAATACCGGAACTTACTGAAACTGGCTAGATGGACCTCACCTTTATCTATGGTTATTTCTTTTTTTTTTTTTTTTTTTTTTTTTAATGTGTATCTGTACATTTTATTTTTTATTTTTATTTTTATTTTTATTTTTTTAAAGATTTTATTTTTTTATTTATTCATTTATCCCCCCCTTGCTGCTTGTGCTTGCTGGGTCAGCTAACCACGCCGCGCGGGCGGGCCCGCTCCCACCAGGAGGCCCCGGGAACCGAACCCGGGGCCTCCCATATGGTAAACGGGAGCCCCACTGATTGAGCCACAGCCGCTTCCCATCTATGGTTATTTCAAAACCAGGCTCACCCTTGTGGATGCTTACTATTGCGATGGTAACCACTCCTCCCTCCCCTGTTTGAATCCATAAAAACTCTGAACTCCTCAAAATCCAGGAAGACAAATATGAGACAACCTGTCTCCTGTCTTCTGCTGAGTTAATAAACCTGCTTTCTCTTGTGACCATCTCAGTGTGGACTCCAATTCATCTGCTCTGGGCAAGAACCCGGAGGGGCCCCTGTGGGGTCTTCCTTTACCAGCACTATTTATTAAAAGGTCCATTGTGGCCCCAATGATTTGAGATGCCACCTTTATCATATTCTGAAGTTTCATATGTATTGGACTTTATGTTCTAGTCAACTGGTCAGTCTGTCTATCATGCACCAGTACCTCCCTGTTTTAATCATAGAGACTTTAAAGTATGTTTTTAATATATGATAGGCTTAGCTCCTCCTTGTATCTTTTCTTTTTCATTGTTTTCTTAATTTTGCATGTTTTTCCCATATAAGTTTTTAAAGAGCTTTATTGAGATATAATTTACCTACCTTACAATTCACCCATGTAAAATGTACAATTCAATGTTTTTCATTATTTACAGGATGTTGAAATCTTCATCACAACCTAATTTTAGAAGATTTTTGTCCCTTCTGAAAAAACCCTATATCCATTAAGCAGTCAATCTGCATTTCCTCTCCTACCCTCTTCCTGGCCCTAAGCAACCATTAATTTACTTTCTGTCTTTATAAATTTGCCTATTCTAGGCATTTCATACAAATAGAAGTATACAATATGTGATCTTTTGTGACTAGTCATATAAATTTTAGTATCAAATTATCTAGCTCCATAAAAATGCTTATCAGTATTTTTATTGGAATTTAATTAAATTTATACATTCATTTAAGGAAAATTGATATCTTTATGGTGTTGAGTTTTCCTATGCAATAACAAGGATTGTCTTTCCATTTGTTCAAATCTACTTTGCTGTTTTTAGGAGTTTGAAGTTTTCTCATTTAGGTTTTGCACATTTCTTGTTAAGTTTATCCTTTTTTGAATTTAATTTAAAATTTTATTGCTATTGTACATGGGGTTTGCTCTACTATTATATTTTCTAATTGGTTATTGTTTGAGTATAAGAAGACTATTGTTTCTGAAGGTTAATTTTACATCCTTTTATCTTACTGAATTATTTTGTTTGAGTTAGTTTTATCATTGTTTCTCTAGGATTTTCCAGGCACACTCTCATATCATCTGCAAATAGAGATAGGTAACTTCTTTTTTAGTTCTTTTGTTGCTAAGTGATTTTTCTTGTGTATATGCATTGGCTACTACTCGAATCATAGTGTTGAATAATAGGGAAACTAGAAGTCATTCTCTCGTGTTCCTTATCTTAATGGATATGCCTCTAATGGGAAACAGATCCTTTAATTTGTACACACACCCTAAATGGCTTATTCTTGTTTGTTGAATGAATGAATTAATGGATATTTTTGTTCTTCTGCCTCTGAGGCTTAAGATTAGCCTCACATCTTTGCTTTGATTCACAAATCTACTGATTTCGTGGCCCTCAAACATCTTTAGAAATGCTAGATTGCACGGAGCTGTGTTATCAGCCATATATTAACGTACCAAATGTGTTGCAAATTCTCCAACATTAGTTTGACAACCTAAAATATTTTTGCTAATTTAATATGAGTAAAATGTTACTGTTCAGTATAACCATTGTGGAAAACTTTATGGCAGTGTCTACTAAAGCAATACCTTATGATCCAGCAGTTCCACAACTGTGTATGTACCCAAGAGAGCGATTGCTATGTCCACCAAAAGGTGTGTGCAAGAATGCTTTATTCATTGTAGAAACAACCCAGTTCCCATAAAAGTAAAATGGATATATTTTGGATGATGGATGGAGTGGACTACTACTCAGCAATAAGAATGAACTGCTCGCAACCACATGGATGAATCTCACAAACACAATGATGAGTGAGCAAACCATATACAAAATATTACTTACTTATAAGGCCATTAACATGAAGTTCAAAAACAAGACAAAATTAATCCATGGTGTTAGTGGTTACCTTGGAGGGGAAATAGTCCTGGAAGGGGGAGCATAAAGAGGCTGCTGGGGGCAGGTAATGTTCTGCTTTTGCTCTAGGTGCTGGTGTCTTGGTTTTCTTTGTGAAAATTCTTTAATCTGTCAAACTTATGATTTGTGAACTTTTCTGCATGCACAGTATACTTCAGTTAATTGTTTATTTTAATTTTTTTAAAAAAAAGCTTTTCACCTAGTGCTAAATGCCAGGGAAGATAAGATGACCTTTTTACTCTTTAATGGACCTTTGGGAAGGAGGCCAATAAAGTTGAGGAAATTCTCAGTTCGGTGTTGAGTTGCCATTCCTTCCCCCTCTCTTGGCCCTAGATACTAATTCTGATCTGTGTACCAACACAGATCAGAATCTAACTATTTCATATTTGCATGGTCTCATGCACCTTCATTATTGTTTCAGGAATTACCTACCTCCAACTAGAGAAGCCAGGGCCTCCTATGGCATCCTGATCGGCATCTCTGTTTTCCAAAGGGTGTGCCATTCTTACCTGATTGTCAGGTAGGACACGTGGTTTAATGGCCAGCAACCACGCTTCAGGAAGGGAGATCTGCCTTGGAAAGCAATTTCAAATGGCCACAGTCTGGTCTTAGCAGAAGCCTGGAAGATTACTCAAAGGCAATGGAATACATCCACAGCTCAGACTGCCAGGGATTAAGCTGGGGATGTGGGAATGCTGTCCCCAGACGCTGACTGGGCCCTGTGTCCTATAGAATGGCTTTCACCCAATGGCAGCTTCAAGGTCAGTGTTGATGAGGACATTCACCATGTGGCACAGTCTTTGCTTTACAGGGACCATCGGGAGAAATGTGACCTACTTGAGGATAAGGAAGCTGGCGCTTCTCAGCGTGGGACTTGTTTTTATCTTAAGGACACTTGAACCAGGTAAGGGTCTCCTTTCACCGTTGGAAGTTTATTGAAGCCAAATGCAAGTATTTAAACCTGTGATTAGGGCTTTAGAGTTTGCATTTTTACATTTATTGATTCCTGGCTCCATTTTAAACTTTTATCCTTGTTTCCTTCTTTCTTGCCTACTTTTTATTTATGTTACCTTGATGCACTTTATGTATCCTTTTTAGTTACCTTCCAGTAGTGTGTTAGAACCCTTGCGGTTGTTAAATAATCAGGAATTTTTCAGCTCCTTGTTACACAATTGATAGTTTGAAATCAGCCATAGTGGGAATATTTACACCTTGGATATGGGCAAACAGTACAAAAGAGATCTTTTCTTTCCTTCCAGAGAGTTAGTTTACCAGCAGGCCACTATTTATATCCCTTTTGGAAAAGGTGGAATCTAAATAAACATGTTTTTTAAAAAGTATTATGAATTTATCTATCTTATTTAAATATTGTATTTAATTTAAAAGATTTCCCTTATTCTTTTTTAAAAATTTTATCTTTTACCGGGAGGGCCCAGGGATCGAACCCAGATCCCTCCATATGGGAAACAGATGCCCAACCATTTGAGCCACATCCGTCCCAGATTTCCCTTATTCTTAAGAGCAGTGGCACTATTTTGGGCCCAAAAATGTTTCAAGGAGGGTAAATTTATGAGATTTATTTTTATTGGCAGCAAGGGGGAAATGGGGGTTATCTAAAATGTGCTTTCTAGTCAACTTGCCTGTAGTGCAACAATTCTATAAAGGAGGATTTGTATATATGTGAATGTGGAGAAAGTTGTTCACATTTCTTTTTATTTTAAGTTGTATTGTGGTAGAGCTAAGATGTAAATTTAGCAGTATTAGAAGCAAGTTGGTATCAAATTCAGTATGTAATGGTTGCTAAGGGACTATCCAATGCAAATTAGAAGTAATAATAGCTCTGGCCTAAAAGGGCAAAGAATTAGGGCTGGGAAGGGAAAATGACTCCCTGCAGAGGACAAATATTTTGCACTGACAAATGTGGACACTTGCTACACTGCTCTTCTTTCTTTCTGTTCCTGTTAGAGGACAGAGAGCCAAGGAAGGGTGGAAAGTGGCCAGGGATTAGGGCAGCTGCCATTACTCCTGGCAGGAGCTCAGGCTGCTCTGGCTTTGGAGAAATCAGCTAGCCTTGGAATAAGTGTAAACAGCTATAAAAAACCGTGTTTGTTATTCAGAATTGGCACCCAGAAATGTCAAACTTCTGCCACAGCATGAAAGAAAGGAGAAAAAGGCCTCTGCCAGTAAAATGGCAATCCCTGGGCCACAAACAATGGTAAGAAGGCGGCTAGAAAGAGCCCCTGAGGCATTGCGATGGGATGGCTCATTGACAATGGAAGGGCTAACAGTGACTGTCCTTGCTGCCGGGCACATGACCTAGTCAACATTTTACTTGTATTAACCCATACAATCCTCAAGAGCTGACGTAACTTGCCCAAGGAGCCCAGTGAATAAATGAAGGAGCCAGGATTTGAGCCTCTGCTCCCAACTGCTCAGATCACAAAGAAAGAAGGATTTGTGTTAATGGTCTGAAATGCCAGTGATCAGGGGACAGTAAGAGAAGCGTGAGGATTTAAGAAGCACAACAGCAGTAACAGAGAGAGACCAATGGCAGATTGCAGGGTGAGAGCAGTTCAGGAGCGCCATGAACCAGAGGGAGACAAAATCCACCTGGAAAACTGGAAACCCTGCTCTCTACTGGCCAAATAGCTCCATACATTCAGGCCATCACTGCATGGCCATACTGTCAAAGGCAGCCAGAGTTATGGGATTTAAGGAATTGGGGCAATTGGTGAAAGTACAAGTCAGCTCTTACTCACTTCTCCCCTTCAGGAGTTCAGAGACGTGGCTGTCATCAGAGAGTTTTCTGGAGGAGACGGTGCTGAGCTGCATGTCATGTGCAGGGCCCTATAATGTGAGGGATGGGGCATCACCAAGGAGGACAGCCTACCTGGGAAGGGAATTCAAAGACCTCTGAGACAGGTAGGGGACTGTAAAAACACTGAGCTAGCCTTAAGGGAGAAAATGGAAGTCTCTGTGTAATTGGAAGACGGAGAACATTGAAAACTTTGTTGGAGGAGCCCAGCATGAGTTCTCCCTTGTGAACGTCATCTATTTATCTCTGAAGACTGCGTATCAAAGAGCAATGGTCCTCCTTATTGGCTGGTAAGAGTCTTCATAGATTCCTGGTCAAGTAATTATAGATTAAACACCAGGGGCTAGACCCTGCTTTGTTTGAGGAATCTTGTCTGCTCACTGACTCCTGCTAGGTGACTTTGGTGTTTCCATAGCTAACAGCACTGAAGGAAGCTGTGGCTTCCGAGAAGTGAAGGAGATGTCCTGGAGCTGGAGGGTAGCATCCTCTCTTGACCTCCTTCCACAGGACCCATGTCTTCTCTGAAAGTTTTTTTTTTTTTTTTTTAAACAACTTTGGTGAGTTATAACTTACATACCATAAAATTTACCTGTTTTAAATGTACAATTCAATGGTTTTTAGCATATTTACAGAGTTGTGCAACTATCACCACAATCTAATTTTAGAACATTTGCATCAACCCCTCCCCCCCCCCCCAAAAAAAAAACCTCTTTTCCCAAAGAAACAGTCTTCAGGGTTGGGCCAATAAGAAAATTACAGAATTAGCCCTTTTTCTTTTTATATCTTCAAGGACACCCTACCATGAGTCTTTTGATTTAAGTTGCTTATATTTTAGTTATCTGGTGTTAGCCACTAAAGCAGTGTTTTGAAAACTGGGGTCCACATTTTCTTGATAAGAAATTGAAAATGTTATGTTGAATAAATTGGTACAGTCATCCTGGAAAATAGTCTGGCAGTTTCTTATAAAACTAAACATGTAATTACCATACAACCTAGCAATTGCCCTCACAGGCATTTCTCCAGAGAAATGAAAACTTAGATTCACACAAAAATCTATACATGAATGTTCCTAGCAGCTTTATGTTTCTCCCATTGGAAACAACACAAATGTCCTTCAAAGAGTGAATGAGTGAACAAACTGTGGTATGGTCCATCTGTACCATGGAATATTATACAGCGATGTAAACGGACAGGCTATGGATACACAGAAATTGGGTGGGTCCCAAGGGAATTATGTTGAGTGCAAAAAGCAATTCTGAAAGATTGATACTGAATGATTCCATTTATATAACATTCTTGAAATGATGAAACTATAGAAGTGGAGAGCAGATTAATGGTTGCCAGGGGGAGGGGTGGGACACAGGAGGGAAGAGCATGGTTCTGAAAGGGTAGCTCTAGTGGTGCCTGTGGCTATGGGACTGATCGGTGTCTTGACTGTGGCGGTGGATATGTGAAGCTGCATATGATAAAATTGCATTGAACAAAATACACAGACACATACAAATGTGTGAACACCTATCAAACTGGTGAAATCTGATTAACACTGGTGGATTATATCAATGTCAATTTCCTGCTTGTGTGGGAAGCGGCTGTGGCTCAATCAGTAGGGCTCCCGTTTGCCATGTGGGAGGCCCCGGGTTCGGTTCCCGGGGCCTCCTGGTGAGGGCGGGCCCGCCCGCACGGTGTGGTTGGCTGACCCGGCGAGCACAAGCAGCAAGGGGGGGATAAATGAATAAATAAAAATAAAATCTTTAAAAAAAAAAAAAATTTCCTGCTTGTGCTATTGTACTATGGTTTTTACAAGATTTCACCATTGGGGAAACTGGGTGATAAGTAAATAGGACATCTCTACAGTATTTCTTACAACTGCATGTGAATCTACAATTATCTTAAGAAGTTTGGTTTTAAAAATTATGTTGCTACTTTGAAGGAAGTACAAAGATGAGAATCAGTGCATTCTGGATGAGCTGAATGCCCTTTACAGCCTTTTTTCTTTTTAAGGAGGTACCGGGGATTGAACCCAGGACCTCGTATATGGGAAGCAGGTGCTCAACCACTGAGCTACATCCACTTCTCAAAGAGCTGGTTTCTTTTGTTTGTTTTGTTTTTAGGAAGTACCTAGGAGCAAACCTGAGACCTCCTACATGAGAAGCAGGTGCTCAGCCACTTGAGCCATATCCACTCCCTCTTTATAGCCTTTTAACCCTTGATAGGCTGGTCCCTTGTGGGTAATCTGTGAACCGAGCAATAACAACTGCTAATCAATAACTGAGTCAAGATCTTGCCTGCAATGAGAGCCTTTTGATAAAAGTTGCTTATATTTTACTTACCTGGCATTCTATCTGCTCGAATATTGTCATGGCACATGACATAAATCAAGAAAGGTTTCGCAGGGGAGAACTGAGACAATTGCCTCACAGGGACAGTTAGGGCACACTGACTCTGAAGAACCAGCTCTGCAGCAGTGTTAGTATCATTTCCACTTTGCGATCAGCAATTTAGTTCCAGCAAACTGCCACTAATTTGAATTTTATTGGTTTTGTAGTTTTTATTATATTTAGTTTAGAAATTTGTTTTGGCTTTATAGCTGTATATGAGCTTGTCAGTATTGAAGTATCATAATAATAATAAAGTCAACACTGAGGATCCATAAGCATTTTTTCCTTTAAAAGGGTACTAAACATTATTTAAGTTTGAGAAATATTGCCCTAAAATATGGTGCTCTGAGACAAAGTAGTTAAGAGCAATTTACAGTTTATTCCCTTCAATAAGAGCACAGAGGCATAGAACTTTGGAAGTGTGGCATTTTAGAGCTGGAAGGGGCCTTATCAATCCTATAGCCTAGAACAGGCTAACTAAGACCCGCAGGCTCTTCCTCATCACTACCTGTCTGTTTACTTTATTTAATTTTTTATTAGAGAAGTTGTGAGCTTACAGAACAGTCATGCATAAAATTCAGAATTCACATACAGCACCCCTCCACCAACACCTTGCATTGTTGTGGGACATTTGTTGCAGATTCTAAAAGAACATCATCAAAATATAACTACTAACTATGGTCCATGGCTTACATTTGGTATATTTTTTCTATATACCCCCTATTATTAACACCATATATTAGTAATGTACATTTGTTACAGTTCATGAGAGAATGCTCTCATATTTGTACTATTAACTACAGTCCATTTTCTACCATGTGGCTCACTGTGTTATATAGTCCCATGTTTTGTATCATCCATCCAAAGTGTACACTCAGTGGCTGTCATCTTCATCACAGAGTTGTGCAATATTGCTTTGGTAAAGTTTTGAATATTTTCCTTAGTCCAAAAGAAAAAATATCATGCCCCCTATTATTGATCATTAGCATTGATTTAGTTCCTTCTTTGACACTGATACATGAATATTTCAATATTGCTGTCACCTATAGTCCATAAGTTACATTAATTGGGTTTTTCCCTTGCATCACCATATTCTTACCATCTTGTAATAGTGATGTACATTTGTTCTAATTCATAGAAGAACATTCTTGTATTTGTCCTATTAACCACATTCCTTATCCACCACTGGGTTCACTATGTTATTCAGTCTCTAGATTATTCTCTAGCTTTCTTTCCTTACCTACCTGTTTTTGTAAATAAAGTTTTATTGGAACACAGGCTCATTCTTTGACATTATCTATGGCTGCTTTCAGGCTACGAAAGCAGAGATGAGTAGTTTTTACAGAGACCATGTGGCCTGCAAAGCCTAAAATATTTACTATCTCGTGCTATAAAGAAAAAAAAATTGACTTCTCTAGAATTAGTTTAGAAGTCATAGTTTGTAGAAAATCTTTGATTTTACACTTCAGGCAGTGGGAAATTGGAATAGTAATACTAACAAACAGTACTTGTTATTACTGAGTATCACAGTGGGCTGGGTACTGAGCTGGGTGCTGAAGACAGCAGTGCTCAAGGCCATGGCACTGTCCTGGCCCCTCCACTTTTTGGAAGTTCTCTGTTTCCTTAATAATTCAATTTAATGAACACATATGACCATTACACACCTGTGTAGCACATAACAGTGTTTAAAGCGATGCAACATTGTCATTTACTCCCAAAACAACCTGGTGTGTCCCGCAGGTCCCATCTGCCCATTAGAAACAGGCTCAGAGTGTGTGTGAATGGACACCAGGTGACCCTGCCAGTAAGCACAAGTGTCAAGATTCTTGTTTCTCTCAGAGCTGTGTGTAATCAGGCTCCCCAAAGCTTTCCTACCATCTTCATTCTGAACTTGGGTTTCTTTACCCCCAGCTTGAACTTTCTAGGGAGCCAAGGAGCAAGTAGAAAAAGTCCTTAGGCCCCCAGAAAAATGTAACAAGGACTGCTTGTTCTCCACCCTAGGAACTCGCCTCTTGCTCAGACACAGCTCTGACCAGCTTGCTTATCTAGTTTCTTGGCTTCTGCACATAGATCTGTGAGAGAGAAGGCTTCTGCAGGCTGTTCTCTCACGAAATGACAACAGAGAATCTGACAGTGATGGTGAGTTTGAAAAATTATGAAAAGCTGATACCAGAACTAGACATTTTAGCAGCTTAGTGGAGAGGCGCAGTGCTTCTGAGAACATCACAGCATGACTGCCCAGCATGGTAAGTCATGTTCATGATAATGACTGAGAAATAAATAAAAGGATAAACTATGTTGAGAGTCTCATGTTCAGGAAGGCAGGGACCTGGCAGTTTTTGAGTTCTGGTCCTTGAACTCAAAAAATGAGCACACTTGAACACACTTCAGTTATCTCAAGACCTGTGCATTTGTGTACTCTCCTTCCCAGCAGGGAGAGGGAGGGCTCTGCTCTGAGTGTGTGTGTGTGTGTGTGTGTGTGTGTGTGTGATGGTAGGATAGAGGAGGGAGGGAAGGCTGAATTCTATGACATTCAGAACAGTTAATGCTGCCCCCGCCCCCAGCAATCAAGGCTGCTGCTAATTGTCCCCCAATTCAGCACACCCGGCCTTTCAAGCTTTCATCTTCACACCTCTTCATGCTCCTTATGACAGATAATTGTGGTTGAGTGTGAGCATCAACAGGAAAGCAGACCTCTTAAATTCATGTAGGGCACTTAAACAAGCATTTTAAGGCAAATTATTAATTACTGTGCTAGAGAAAATGATATCAGCAAAAGCTTCTGAGATATTGAATGGTTGTATTATGACTGTGGAAGAAAAATGCTATTTCAATGATAAATAGAATTTTTATGAAGTAATTAAATATTAATTTAGCCAACAAATATTTGTTGCTACCCTCAATATTCAAGATATTTTGTGAGAGGCCACAGGATACACAAAGTCATAAATGATTCAGTTCCCGATCTAACAGAATTTACAATCCAGGAATTTACAAAAGATATCATTTTAAAAGGCCTGTAATATAAAGAAGTGTCAAAAAACGTTCAACCTTAGCTCTCAAGGAGATAAGAATAGAGGGTGGAGGGAAGTGGATGTGGCTTAAGTGATTGGGCTTCCGCCTACCACACGGGAAGTCCAGGGTTCAGTTCCTGGTGGCTCCTGGAGAAGGCGAGCTGGCATGATGGGCAGGTGTGGCAAGCTGACACAAAAAGATGACACGGCAAAAGAGACACAAAGATGAAAGGCAATGAGAGACACAACAAACCAGGAAGTTGAGGTGGCTCAGGTGATTGAGTACCTCTCTTCCACATGGGAGGTCCTGGGTTTGAATCCTGGTACCTCCTAAAGAGAAGACGAGCAGATGGCAAATGGACACAGAGAATAGACAGCAACCTCAAACAATGAGGGGGGCAGGGGCAGATAAATAAATAAATCTTAAAAAAAAAAAAAAGAATAGGGGGTAGAATTCTGATGAGAGGGGACTCCTGCCCTGCCCCTGGAAGGATGGGCAAATGGTGACAGGCAGGAACAGGAAAGGGTGTTTCCCCATGGAGGGAATGGCATTGGCAAGGTCATGGCAGGAGGGAAGCAAGAAAGCCTTTACTTTCTCTGGACTATAAGATTCCCACAAAGCAGGAGCTGGAGATGAGTGGAGACTAGACCGCAAAGCATCTTACATGCCAGAGTAATGGCATGAAGCTGAACTGCTTCACTCCTTGGGAAAAGGGGTGACTAACAGAGATGATTTGATGGGTGACAATTAGAAGGGAAGACCATTAGGAAGCCATTGTGAGGGTCTAGGTAGAAGATCTGGAGAAAGGAAGTGGCCATTTTAAAATAGAATCAGGGAGTCTGGCCAGGCTGTGAGTGCCAGGTAAGGTCTGGAGGAGGACAAACCTCCCTTATGGTCAGAAGAGGGCAGGTCAGAACCAGTGATCCATACGGTCACTGGGTCCTGGCCTCCTACAGAGCATCTGATAGGGCTGTATGGGTTACAACAGGGAGATGAGACCCAGCCTCCGAGACATCTGCTGTATGCCCAGAAGGGATTCTCCAACTTTAATATTTTGAAATTAACTTACTAAATCTGTCTTATCTGCAGGTTGACATTTTGAAATTTTGATTGGACCCAACAGCCTATGGTTTTGTGAGATGTGCCTTGAACATCCCAAGGAGGTAACCCACACCTGGCCGTGAGTCCCAAACCTTTTACTAGATAGAGTTGGCCACGATCCTTCCCACTTGCTAGGCTGTACCTGACATACAGAAGGTGCAAACACAGAAGTTTATAACCATGGTTTCTACCAAGGTCCTAGCTCAAGTGATACCTTCATTTATTTGTTTGTTCTTCCAGCAAAGTTTGATGAGCCCCTATTGTGTCAAGGACTCGTGTCCCTCTGTGACCACCAGCCACAGTGCCCTTCCCCTTCTCTGAAATCCTGCTCTCAGGAGAGGGTGTGACATGTCCTTGGTTGGCCTCCCTGGCAAAGTCATCTTTCAGGAGGTAGAGGGACTGGAGTCAAGGAGTGGTTTGAGAGTTGTCTCTGTGAGAGTAAGCCATCATGTCATCTCAAAATCTGTCATTGTGAAGGAAACAAAAGCATGGGTACGTATGGCAGCAACAGCAGCTGCTACTCGCAGGTGCCTGTGTCGGGCACGGCAGCCAAGTCCTTCATGGACATCAACCTCATTCCCCTTCTTAGCCATCTTGTAAATGTGGCACTGTTACCACTCTCATTTGACAGATGTAGAAACTTGTTTTCAGAAAGAGGATGCTCCCCAGGTTACAAAACTAGTAACTGATAATGCTGGATTTGAACCCAGAACAATCTAGCTCCGAACTCAGGCCCTGGCTCACCCCACGCCTTTAAACTTTGGACTGTCCCCTTGTATATTAAATAGGATTGCATTTGGCTGCAGAGAAGAGAATCCTGACTCTTACTGCCTAAACAGGTGATGGCTCACCACCATATTTCCAGCACTTAGCATGGGGCCTGGCACATACGAAGGACTCAACAAATGTTTGTTAAATGAATTTAAGTATGAATAATTTCCTTAATGATAATTTGACTACTCTCTTGCACATATATGACGCTTTATCATCAGTGCTCGCTTTCAGTAGTTTCTGGTAGGAACAGCATTCCTTCTTTGGAGATAACAGAAAAGGCTCTATGCTGCTCTGCCTGTTCAGACAACTCTGTGCGGTGGCCTGGACCAGCTTTAATACCCTTGTCTTGCAGAGGCTTAGAGAGTTTAAGCGATTTATCCAAATCACACAGTAAGGGCTTCACTGTAGATTACGGTGTTTCCGACTTTGAGTACAGTGCCCCTTCTTTGCTCTACCTCCTCCCCTGGATAAGGTGATAGAATCCAAGATGCAAACCCTTTCTTTTCTCATTAGCATTCTTTGAAAAAGGGGTCCATTTTATTACGTAGTAAGCTAGGAGCCAGCTCTGTGAGGCCTGCGGGGAGCTCCAACCCATTGTTTCCAGCCGTGGTCTTTAGACCCCTTTTGAGAAGCATCTGTGAGTCGACTGTCCTGAAGGCAGGAGGAGAAAATGTGTTACAGTTCTCTAATAAGATAATAATATAAAAGAAATTTATGGCACCCCAGAGGGAAAGAATTACAAATGGATGAAAGGTGACTGTTTAACATAGAGCGGTTTTTTTTAGAGTGTAAAAATAAATAGAGGAAAATAGAGTGCAAATAGAACCTGCGGCAAATGGAAGGCAAATGGGCCTGTTTCACTGGCGCTCCTGCTGCAACCCACCATCCTGGATAATGATGACCATTTGTAATATTTCCTACTTTAATTTTTTAGATAGCTCTACAGTCTCACTTACTGGCCAGTCTTCAGAAGGTTTCTAGGGCTCCCAGAGAATGGGGAGTGACTTTGTTGCTGCCTCGCCTAGTCCCCCTGCTCCCCGTCCCCTGCTTTCCAACCCACCCCCCGGGATATGACCCAGCTCTTCCCTAAAGTCAGACCCTGGGCCGGGCTGGCAGGGATGGGCCAATGGTGGGGCTGCTCTCCTCCCGGCTCCCCCTCTCAGTTTGTGTGCCCTGAGCCGGCTCCCTGTGGGTAGCCCCGAGAAGGACAGCGAGTCCAAGGAGCCCATCCTCCAGGGAAGGGAGGCCTTTGCAGGCACTCCCAGGTCAGGGTCCTTCGGGCACCCCAGTCTCTGAGCACAGCCCTTCTACCTCCCAAATTACTCGACGGGTCATCATGCACTTCTCCCTTAGGGGGCAAACCAGGAGCCTGTACCCTGGGCGCAGAGCCCGGGTAGAGGTTCTGACCCCTGCCCTCTTGCAGGCCTCAGATCTCCATCTCCACTGCCATCACCATTTTTTCCCCTGAAGCCTGCAATGTTGGACACAGTCTCCTCTTTCTCTCTCCCTCCCTGGCCCGGAGGTCCAACAGTGCCCTCTCTTCCTTTGTGTCTATTCAGGCACCGTCCACAGCACCATCCCTGCCCTGCACACCCTATCCCCCTTGTCACGATTTATTTAAAATTTTTAATTTGTTTTAGGAGGTACCAGGGATTGAATCCAGGTACCTGGATTCACATGGGAAGCAGGTGCTCAACCAACTGAGGTACATCTGCTCCCCAATGAGAGTTGGGTTTTCCTTTGGTCTGTTTGGTTTTTTTTTTTTGTCCCCCTCGTTATTTTGTGTTTCTTTTTTAGGAGGTACCGGTGATCGAATCTGAGACCTCGCATATGGGAAACAGGCGCTCAACCACTTTAGCACCATGTGGTCCCTTTAGTGTTTTTTTAATTTTAAAAATTGAAACATATATAACAGAATTGACCATTTAAGCCATTTTTAAGTGCACAATTCCATGGCATGAATTGCATCTACAATGCTACATTCACCATGCCACCTGCTTTATTTTTTTCCCCAGGTACTTATCACCTTCTGTCATATATGCACTTCTTTATTCCTATATTATCTGCCTCTCTCTACTAGAATGTGACCTTTATAAGGTTGGGGTTTCTGTCTTGTTTGCTGCCATATCCCCAGTGTCTAAAGAGTGCAAGGGACAGCAGCTACTGGGTTGTCACTCCTTGAATGAATGCCTGGATGTGAAAAGCCTGGCGGCCTCTTCAGGGTGTGTGTGGCCCTCTGATGCCGTCAAGTATGCAGCCGCCACCTTCTTCAAGCTCACAAGATGGCTTCCAGGCAGCACACCCATATTTCAGGCAGAAGAAAGGTGATGGCCTAGGGCCAAAAAGCAGATGTCTATTGTTGTCACCTCTCCTCTTACTTTGCCAGTTTTCCAGAAGCTCCATACTCGTTTAAACCCTTCATGGTAAGAAATATGTGACAGGCCCTCCAGCTGCAAGGGATGCTGGAAACTTGTCCCTCGCAGGCAGTCAATTCTGCTGGCAAGGAAGAAGGCAGGGCAGGGAAATTGGAAGGGCAACCAGCAGTGGCAGAGCCGCCATGTGTCCTCTGTCGCTTCTCCAGGACCTGAGGAGCTTCTGGTAATGCTTGTCTGGCTTGTGAAGGAAGTTCAGGAAGAAAACAACTTCTTTGTGGAACTTGTGCCTCCAAGGCACTGCACACACTCAGATACAGTGGAGAGTTTCTAGATCATTGGGGAAGGCTCATGTAAATCTTGTAGATAATTTAGTCAGGAGAATGGACTTTCTTCTCCTCTAAATTTCTTGATTTTAAGTTTCTTTGGGGCAGAAGTAGGGGGTTCTTCATTATTGTGTTCCTGCAAAGATTTATACATGATCATTAAATGTTTACTGGATTCAACAGTTAAACTGGCTCTGACTCTCAATGTCAGCCAAGGCCTTGAAAATACTTGAAGTCACCCAGCACTGGCTGAGTGCTGCTCTGCACAGCTCCAGGATGCAAGTCACACGTGTGAAGGCTCCTTCCCCTGGAGTTGGACCACACTGCTATTATTTCTCTTTCCAAAATGGATGCATCTATTGTAAATACTAACAGCTATTCATTTAGCACAATTAGGCCAGATGCTTTGCTGCAAATAAATAGATGAGGACTCTGTAATTTAGGGTTACAATTTTAAATGGTGGGATGAACACGGGGTGTGCTCTCTGCATGACTAGACTGCTGAGAAGGTGTCCATGTCATCCCTTAGCTGGGGTGAATTTGTGAGAAGAGCTTGGGCTTGCGACAGCCAGGAGAAGGGAGGGTGACAGCATCTGTGAGTCGTGGACTCTGATTTGAGTCCACACCTCCAGGGCAGACACCTGTCAACATGGATAGTCTTTGGAAGCTCTAGCACAACAACCTGGTATCTCCTCTTGAGTGGAGAAGCTCCTGCTGATGGGCCACTTTTGGGAAGTGCTTCTTTGCTACTTCCCCCCTCTTTTGTAAAAAGGCCCTGAATTCTAAAAATTGTGCAATTGAATATTTCATAAACTATTTCTGGGTTTTTCATCTCTTTACGGCTTTGGGATTCAATTATAGCTTGATCTTAAATGTCCAGTCTACAGTTAACTAACGTTATGCTCTTAATTTTAAACCACAGTGATGAAAAGTAGCTTGCTCTCTTTCTCTCCATCGCCAAAACCACCCCTCCTCCTTGCCTGTTATCATAAGACTACATGAGCAGTTCGAGTTTGACCCGGTAGCCTGCCAGACCCTGATAGGGATGGCAGATTTCTTGGCTCACTTATTTCCTGCCTTACAGAGGCTTTGAATATAAAATTTTTGTGATGGATTAATATTTGAAGTGGGTCTTTCTTCCCACTCTCTTGACATTGTGTTGGCAAAGATGCAACAACATCCTAGAGTAAGGGAAGGTGGTCAGCAGTTCCCTGGAGGTTGGGAGCCTTGGATTCCCTGCCACCCACATCTCTGGGCCTTGGTTTCATCATCTGTACAGTGGCACTGCGGCCTGGGTGATTTGTGCATGTTAAAGCAGAGTACAAATATGGGCATAATGTTGTTCCTCCTTCTACTATTTTGTGAGTCTGTGATGATCTTGTCTATTTTCATTAGTAGAAAACCATGTGGTATTTAATTTCTACACTTAAGTCTAATGTCTAATCTGTGCTCAAAATCTACTGCCTATTTGAAAGATTAGATCAAAATTAATCAGGTCTCCTTTGTTAGAGATAAAGTAAGGAAAGCAAAGCTACAGTTTATCCCTCAGTCCAGATGCCCATGACTTCTATAAAAAGTTTATCGCAAGTCTAGAGGTAGAAATTTCAACAGGCAACCTTTAGAAGAATTGTATTTGGGGCATTTCTTTGATTCTGGACCTATCTCATTTTATTTTGTAAGAAAAAATAGAAATGACTCACCCGAAATCCACATAAAAATGATAGGTAGGAGTTTTTTTTAATAAAAATAAACCATAAATAAGTAATAAATCCTGTATAGACCCATTGGAAAATGGATAACAGGAATGTTGTGCTTACTGCCTTACTCCCAAGGTGCACATATTTATTATACTTCAGGGCGATTCATTGTAGTAGGCTGGCATATATAAAGTTCTCATCATAGTAATAGAGTAAGAACCCATTTCCTAGGAAATATTGTTATAATAAACTGTAATTAGTGGTTTGAAACAGCCATAATTCATTTTGTAAAGGAAAAGGAACATGGATAGCTCAGTATTTGTGTGCACCAGAGCCCCATCCGCCATGCCCAGTACCCGCTCACTGAGGCCGTTGGCTCTTCCTCTGCTGACAGCAGGAATAACCCCAACACCGATGCTGGCCTTGTTCTTTTACAGCATCCTCATCCGATGTACAGAGTCCGATTCCCCAAGCAGAAGCCAGGCGGCCACCTAGAAGAGGAAGCCGGGCAGGTGCCCTCAGGCTGGGCTCACCATGACACGGTGTGAGACCTCGGGCTACAACACGGGACCCGGGCGCTGCTCCGACCCCTCGTGTCTTGTGTTGCAGCCGGAGGGACGCAGGTCCGCAGCACAGCCTACTCCACTGACCCGAGGGACTGGACACGACAAGCATGTGGCAGAGGTTGTGGGAAAGCCTGCGCCCTGTCAGGAGGTGGGTATGAGTACCCGGAGAGGGGCCTGCTCTGGCCACCCTGAGCAGCCCCCGCCAGCCCCTTGCTTGTCCTTGCTCCATCTCCTATGCATGGCTTTGCTTCACCCCAGCCCGCTTCAGGTAGCTTGTGCCAGCTGCTGGGGTGGGGCAATCCACTTTGACTGGGATTTGAGGATGCTCTCGGCTCTTCAGCCCCTGAACCCCCTGGCCAGGTGACAGGTTCTGTAGTGAGTGAGGTCAGCAAGGAAGGCAGTCAGTTACCCCCCACCCCCGCCAACATCTCTCCCATTGGTGAGAAGTCCCACCGTTAGACCCTCATTACTTTTTTTGCACAAGCTTCACATTTTGGGGAGCTGTCTGTTGAAATGTGAATATTTTCTTCAAGGTGGTAAATTAAACCACTGGCAGGCATCAACTGAGTTTCATCTGTTCATTGCTTTCAAACATGACAGGGATCCAAGGGGGAAAGGAAATCACATCGTATATTTCAGTAGGGCAGAAGCTCTGAAAGAGGACCCTAAAACTGGAGGTAGGAGCGTCAAAGGCAAGGCTCCTTCGCCCATCCCATCAATCACAAACTGATGAGCTGGGGATACGGGTGGGGAAGTGAGCCCTATCTCATAGCTGGGCCTGGGGGTCACACTTATGGCCTCGGTGACCATCGCTCTCTGTGTCCTAAGTGGAAAACATCAGTTTATTCCCCATCTTCACCAGCCTTATGGTGTGCACAGTGCCTCCTCTTTTAGAAGAATGTAATTTGTTTAAATGTAATTTGTTGAGCGTTTTTCCTCCCCTTCAATTATTTGGAAGGGAATGAATAAAATGAGAGGCTGCATCTAAGGGGAAACGGGTTGGGGAAGCCAGAAAGTTGAGAGGGCTGAGATGAAGTGAAGGTCTCTCTGGTCATGAGTCTTCTCCACAGCCAACAATTGATAATGGTCAGGTTAAGGCAGACATGACTGCCTCAGGCGTGGGAAACCTGGAAACTGTCTTTGTGACATCCTGCTTGCTAAAGACTGCCAGGAAGCCAAGAACTGACTGGCCACAAGGTGAGACTGCAACTCAGATAAAACTAGAGGGCGTAAATGAGCACAATCTAGATCCAGACTACCACAGAAGCAAACGGTGTTATATGATGATTTTCACCCCCATAAAAATGTTGCTACTTGCCCTTCCTTTTCCTTCCCAGCCTGAACAATTCCATCCAAAGCCACTAGGTGGGGCTGAGCAAGAGAGGCCTCAAGGCAGGGGGGCCTTATTGGTCCAAGGTGGAAAGTCAGAACACTGGTGGGTGAGGACGGCATCCACTGGGGGAGCCACTGAAACAGAAGCTAGTATCTCACTGTCAGAGAAGGGAGTTTTATAATACGGAGAGGGAGGACACCAGAGTAAACTCTGTGGTGTTAGAGTTGGGAAGCATTTGGGTGAACTTACGGTTTTATATATATATAAACACACATATACCCACACATACATATTACCTAGCTCTATCCACTGAGAGGGCCTAGGAACTGTGATATCCCAATAAAATAGAACACTTAATGTCCAGATCTTGGTTTCTTAATACCATTCTCCACTAAAAGGGACCAGAGCTAATACCAGGGCTATGATAGGGAAAATACAAAACAAGCCTGGAACATCTTGTACCAGAAAGTAAGGAATCTCTTTTTAAAAAAAGAAAATGATGGGGACTTGTCAAAAGGAACCTGCTTGAAGGGGCTCCCACTGGCCAAATCTGGAACAATTTGATCATCAAAATACATATTGATAACAGATTATAACCCACTAAATAAAGTAGGAAATGATAAGCCCATGCTGATATTGAAAAATATGAATAAATTGAAAGTTTGGTGTGGAATGGGGTATTTAGATCATTGCAAAGTAACTCCCCACTAATTACTATGGCAAAAATAGTAAATTTACCATGGAGAAGCCTGGAGGTCACACCCTCAAGTCAAGTGATAAAAATGAGAATCATCCCTAATGGGACAAACCAACATCAAGGCCCGTGCTAAATGTTGAGAAGCCAGTATCACTTCTAAGATCTTCCTGTCAAAGATGCATGACCTGGATCTAATCAGAAGAAAGCATCAGATAAGCCCAAATTGAGGCACATTCTACAAAATAACTGGCCTGAAATTCAAAACTATCACTGTCTTGAAAAGCAAGGAAAGACTGAGAAACTTCAGAATGAAGGAGACTAGAGAGACATCATAACTAAGTGCAATGTGTGGTTCTGGACTAGATCCTTTTGTTAATAAGGACAATATTGGGACAACTGGCAAAACTTGGAGTCTAGAATTGGATGCTAGTAATGTATCAGTATTAGTTTCCTGATTTTGATGGTTATCTTGGGATTCTATAGGAGAATGTTCTTGCTTGTAGAAACATATACTAAAGATATCGAATGTGATGGGGCATCTTGTTCACACTTTATTATCAAATGATTCTTTGCATCATACTTGCAACTTTTCTATTAGTTGAGGTTGTTTCAAAATTCTTTTAAATGCTTCTCAAAAAATAAAATTCTTGCTTATTAAAGAAAATCCAGAAAATGAAGAGAAAGGGGAAATGAAATCATCCATGTTTCTACCAAAAACAACCCCTGTTAATATTTTATTCTATTTTCTTCCAGTCTTTTTTTCCTATTTGAAATAAAGTAGAAAATGTTATTATTTCAACAGATGGTACTGGAATTCTTAGGCAATTGTCTTTATTTAGGAAAGTACCATGGAATGGACAATCAAAGTATGGAGGTGTGGTTTGGCAAAAGTCAGGGAAACAAAAGAAACATTTAAATTGCTTTTTATTGCAAATTAACAATTATTTTGGGAGAGGGAGAGAACAGAAAAGGAAGGAGAAGAGAAGAGAATAGATCAGAATGGCAGGGATTCAGTTGTGTAATTTGAAGATTGTATTGCTGTCTCCCAGACATTCCCTAAAATCGTTACACCCACAAAAACCTTGTGTGGATGAGGTTCTGTTGGTTTGTTGATTTGGGTGGAACTTGCTGGGAGGGACTGAGTTTCATATTAACATCACATGTGAAGTGGTCAGTGATTCATAAACTGAACTAAGCAGAAATATTAGTTTGGAGACCATGTAAATGTTAATCCTTCTAGAAATTTAAGGAATCATAGTAGAGAGGAGATGTTGGATTTCTACAGAGTAGAAAATGAGGGTTTGAGCCAATCTCACTAGATTATTTGGGGCAGGAAGACTCTGCTGACATCTAAGTCAGGACATATTTTGTTTTTTTAATTGATTTCTAGTTTAATTCCATTGTGGTCAGAGAACATACTCTGTATAATGCAATTTTTGAAATGTATTGAGCCTTGTTTAGTGGCCCAGTATATAATGATGAATATTCCACGTGCACTTGAAAAGAATGTGCGTTCTGCTGTTCTTGGGTGGGTATTCTATAAATGCCAAAGAAGTAAACTTGGTGTATAGTGTTGTTCAAATCATCTATATATTTACTGATTTTTTTGTCTGCTCATTTATCAATTGAGAAGATTTTAAAAAAAAAATCTCCAGCTAAGATTGTGATTTGTTTGGTTCTATAATTTTTTGCTTCGTGTATTTGTATGTAAAGATATGTTATTAGGTACATGTATTTAGGATTGTTACATCCTGTTGAATTGACCCTTTCATCATTATATATAAAATATTCCTCTCTCACTAATAATTTGTCACTAATAATTTTTGCCATATACTTTGTCTAAAACTACTACAGTCACACTAGTTTTCTTATGATTAGTGTTTGTATAACATATATTTTTTACCCTTTTGCTTTCAGTCTATCTGTGCCCTTATATTTAATGTGTACCTCTTATAAACAGCATATAGTTGGGTCTTTAAAAATTTCAATGACAATTTATATATCTTTTTTTGAAGTCTTTAGTCCATTTACAATGCACATAATTACTGGATGTGATTGGGTATAAATCTACTATTTTGCTCTTTGTCCTATCTGTTCTTTTTCCTTGTTTCATGCTTTCTTTTGGATTAATCAAGTATTTTTTAATATTCCTTTTTATATCTCCGATTAGCTTTTTAGCTATATCTCTTTGTATTTTCCTTAATAGCTGTTCAAGGAGCTAAAATATACCTCCTTAACCTGTCATAATCTACTTTGAATTAATATTATACAATTACACAAACAATGTAATCTTACAACAGTATTTAACACCATTCCTTGCTTTGTGCTGTTTTTCTTGTATATTTTACTTTGTATGTGTTATAAACCCCTCTATACATTGTTATTGCTTTTGCCTTAAACAGTCAATAGTTTTTCAAAAAGCTTTGGATTTTTAAAATAATTATAGGCTTACAGGATTTTGCAAAATTATTACAGAGAATCCTGTGTCCTTCCCTCATCTTCCCCCAATGTAAACCTTACATAACTATAGTAAAAATATCAAAACCAGGAAATTGACATTGAGAAAATACTGTTAACTGTGCCTTATTCAGGTTTCACCAGTGCTCACAGATTGAGTACATGTGTGTATGTATGTATCGGTGTTCAATTTTATCCTGTAAATAGGTTTATCTTACTTCCACCACAATCAAAATATAGAACTGTTCCATCACCACGAAGAAACTCCCTTGTGTTACCCATTTAGAGTCACAGCCCTAAATCCCTAACCATTATTTTGTTTGCAATCTCTGTAATTCTATCATTTTGAGACTATTATATAAATGGAATCATATAGTATGTAATCTTTTGAGACTGGCTTTTTTTCACTCAAAATAATGCCCCTGAGAGCCATTGAATATGTATCATGTATCAATAATTTGTTCCTTTTTATTGCTGAGTAGCATTCATCGTACAGATGTACCCAAGTTTGTTTATTCATTTGTTCATTGAAGGACATTAGGGCTATTCCTAGTTTTTGGCTAATAGAAATAAAGCTACTCTGAACATTCATGTACAGGTTTTTATGTGAACACAAGTTTTCATTCCTCTGGGATAGATAATCAAGAGTGTGAGTCCTGGGTTGAATGGTATATATATGTTTACTTTTTAAAGAAACTGCCAAATTATTTTCCAGAATGTCTGTCCCATTTCACATTCCCACCAGCAATGTATGAGAGATTCCATTTCTTCATATTCTCACTAGCACTTGCTTTTTTATTTTAGCTATTTTAATATTTTGTAGTGATATCTCATTGTGGTTTTAGCTTGCATTTCCCTAATGGTCAAGGATGTTGAACAACTTTTCTTGTGTTTATTTATTATCCATATATATTCTTTTGTCAAAATGTCTGTTCATATCTTTTGCTCATTTTCTAATTAGATTGCTTGTTTGTTTTATGTTTGTGGGTTCTTCATATTTTCTAGACAAAAGTCCTTTGTCAGATGTGTGGCTTGCAAATAGTTTCCCCAGTCTTTGGTGTGTCTTTTCATCCTTTTAAGGTCTTTCACAGAGAAAAAAAGTTTTAAATTTTGATGAAGTTAAATTTATCAATTTGTTCTTTTGTGCATTGTACTTTAAAAGATGTCATGTCTGATGGCTAATGATGCTGAACTTATCTTAGGTTCCAAAGATTTTCTGCTATATTTTCTTCTAAAAGTTTTATAGTTTTACATTTAAATCTATGACTTATTTGGAATAAGTACTTTTTACATAAGGTGTGAGGTTTACATTGAAGGTCTTCTTTTGCCAATTACTTCAACACCGTTTGTTTAATAGGCTATCCTTCTTCCATTGAATTGCTTTGTGCTGTTGTAAAAAGTTGCTGGGGTGTATTTGTGTGGGTCTATTTCTGAATTCTCTATTCTGTTTCGTTTATCCATGTGACCGTTCCTCCACCAATACCATACTGCTTGATTACTGCAGCTATAGAGAAAGTCTGAAAACTGGGTAGAGCAATTCATCCTGTTTTATTTTCTTTTCAAAGTTGTTTTGGCTATTTGAGTCCTTTGACTTTCCATACATATTTTAGAATAAACTTGTCTTTAATAATTTTTTAAAAGAGAGACATTTTGAATAGTTTCTTATGTTTACACACATCTTTACTACTTCCAGGGCTGTTTATTTCTTCCTAGGGATATGGGCCTTTATTTAGGATTATTTCCCGTTAGCATTATTTTGTAGCGTAGGTCTGTTGGTAATGAATTCTTTCTATTTTCATTTGTGTAAAAATGATGCATTTATTTTACCTTTGTTTTTGAATGATATTTCACTGCATGGAGAATTCTAAGCTGACTGACATTTTCTTTTAGCACTTTGAAAATGTCATTCTATTCTCTTCTGGTTTTCATTGTTTCTGGTATTGTTGTTACCTGAATGTGATGTGTCCCCTTCTTCTCACTAACTGTTTCTAAGATTTTCTTTTTATCTTTGGATTTCTGAAGTTTGACTAGTGTGGTGGTTTGAAGCTGTATGTATCCCAGAAATTTAATCTATTCCTGTGGGTGTGAGCCCATTGTAAGTAGGACCTTTTGATGAGGCTACTTCAGTTAAGGTATGTCCCACCTCAATCAGGATGGGTATTAATTCTATTACCGTGTCCTTTAAAAGAGAATGAAATTCAGACAGACACACAGAGAGAAAGTCACAGGAAGCAAGAATCTGAAACAGAATCCAGAAGAGAAAAGAGAGACCAAGAGATACTGCCTTGTGTTGCCTTGTGACAGAGGAACCAAGGATCACTGACAGCCAGCCCCAGGCCACCAGTCTTTGGGAAGAAAGCCTCGCCTTGATGACACCTTGATTTGGACTTTTTCTCAGCCTCAAACCATGAGCAGATAAATTCCCATTGTTTAACCTGACCTATTTCATGGAAGTTGTTTGAGCAGCCTAGGAAACTAAAACAACTAGGATTGGCCTGAGTGTGGTTTCCTTTGTAATTGTCCTGTTTGGGGTTCCCTTAGCTTCTTGGATCTGTAGGTTTCATGTCTTTCATCAATTTTGGAACAATTTCAGCCATTATCTCTAGTGATATTTAGTCCTCATTATTTTTTCTTCTCCTGGAATTCCGTACATATATGTAGACTGTCGACACTGTCTCAAAAGTCTCATGCTCTTTTTTTTTCCAGTTTCAATTTTTTCTTTATTTCAAGTAAAACTACATTTAATTCTCAGAAAAAAATAATACTGAATCAGTTACCTATTGCCACTGTAACAAGTTACACAAACTTAGTGTCTTAAATAATGTGAATTTATTATCTTGTATTTCTGGAGTTCAGAGATCCAAAATGGGTCTTGCTTGGTCAAAATCAAGGTGTGAGCAGGGCTGTGTCCCTTCTGCAAGCTTTTCCAGCTTCAGAGGCCTCCTCATTCCTTGTTTATGCTCCTCTTCCTCTGTCTTCAAAGCCAGCAGTTGGGTCCAGTCCTTTTCATGCTGCCATCAAATGCTCTTTTCAAATGTCTATTATTTTCTCACTGTGGTTCGTTTTGGATACTTTCTGTTGACCTATCTTTGTGTTCACTGATCATTTCTTCTTTTGTGCCTAGTCCTCAGGGAAGCCCATACAATGAATACTTTATTTCAAATATTATATTTTCAATTCTGAAAAGAATGATTTGGTTCTTTTTTTAGAGTTTATCTTTGTTGAAATTATTCATCTGTTCACTCATTTTTCATCCTTTCATATAAATCCTTTAACATATTTATAATAATTATTTTTCAAATCCTTGTCTGCTAATCTCAATACCTGCATCATCTGTGGGCCTGCTTAAATTACTATATTCCCTCTTGGTTATGGATCATATTTTCAAGGAATTTTTTTCTCTATGTTGGATATTGTGAATATTATAGGGGCTCTGGGTTAGATTTTCTTTATCTAATGATTTTTAACTTTTGCCTTGGAAGGCAGTTAAATTACCGGCAGATATTCTTTTTTTTTTTTTTTTTTTTAAAGATTTTATTTATTTATTCATTTATCCCCCCCTTGCTGTTTGTGCTCGCTGGGTCAGCTAACCACGCCGTGCGGGCAGGCTTGCCCTCACCAGGAGGCCCCAGGAACCGAACCCGGGGCCTCCCACATGGCAAACGGGAGCCCCACTGATTGAGCCACAGCCGCCTCCCGGCAGATATTCTTGATACATAGGTTTCCATGAATTTCCTGGATGAGTATTTTTTTAGACTCTAGCTCAATGCCAATCATTTTAGACATCAGGATTCTTTTGGGTTGTGGTCTGAAAATCTTAACTCTTCTGACACATTTCATTAATCACTTCAGGGAATTGTCACCACAATTCTTAAAATCTTTGTGTTTCAGGTCCCTGTGTACAAATACTTAGATAACTTTGCAAACAGGTTATCTACAAGGATGTTTCTTGTAGCATTGTTTATAATATCAAAAAATAAAAGGAAACAACTGAAATGTTTATCAGTAAATTATTGGTTAAATAAATTACCATAAATTCTATACAATGGAATGCTGTAGAATAATACAGCTAAAATATCCAAGTGTATAAAAAAACATGTGCATTATATATTGTTAATTGAGACAAGGTTAATGAATATATTATTAGTATGGTTCATTTGCCATAAACAAAAATGTTTGCATTTATAGAAAAAACTCCAAATATTTTTAAGAAAATATTATCTCTAGGATGTGAGACAATGGATAACTTTTATTTTCTTATGATTTTCTTTTTTTTAAGTGTTTTGCAATAACTATTGTTTTAGTTTCCTAGGTGCTAACACAAATACCATGCAATGGGTTGGCTTAAACAACAAGAATTTATTGGCTCTTGGTTTTGAGGTGAGGAGAAGTCCAAAATTAAGCTATCAGCAAGATAGTGCTTTCTCCTTAGATTGTGGCATTTTGGGGATGGCTGTCAACAATCCTTGGTCCTTGGCTTTTCTGTCACATGGTAATGCACATGGCAGCATCTTTTTTCTCATCTGGGTTCCACTGACTTCCAGCTTCTGGCTGTTCCCTGTGGCTGCTGCTTCTGTGTCCAATTTCCTTTGCTTATAAGGACTTCAGCCATATTGGCCATACTGAATTGAGGTCCAATCTCACTCAGTTTGGGTACAACTTAACTATTGACATCTTCAAAGGTCTTGTTTACAAATGGGTTCAAACCCACAGGACCAGGGGTTGGGACCTGAACATGCCCTTTTGCGGGGGACACAAGTCAATATAAATATATATGCATATATCAATTTTTTAAGAAAATTTTATCTCTAGGGAGCGGGACAATGGATAAACTTTATTTTATTTTTTATGCTTTTCTTTTTTTAGTGCCTTGCAATAACCATTGTTTTAGTTTCCCAGCTGCTGGGCCTGAACCTGCCTTTTCCTGGAGACATGATTCAATCCCCGGCAACCATATATTGTTTTTATCGTCAAAAATAGCAATGAAATGTTTTCCGTTCTGCAAATAATGAAATGCACCTGAAATGTTTCTATGCTGTCATTTTAATATTGTTAGATGAAATCAAATTAAATCTCTCTACCTGAAAACTTTCTGAGTTGTCAGAGTGACATCTCAATAACGAAAGGGAAATACATCATTATGAAATAACTTTCTTTGCAGGAATTTCCTGCACCTTATAAATAATCTCATGAATTCATGCCAGATTCTAGAGAAGGCCAGGAGCCAAATCCCTTACCTCATTCTGAAGAAGGAAATCTCACTCCATTGTGCTAAATGATCTGCAAGCCAGAAATAGCTAGAAAAAGAAGGTGACTGAATGAAGTATTTGTCCCCAGCCACTTGAAATTCAAGTCATTTAAAAGCATTTAGTTCTGGTGACTCCGGTGTGAATTAACCATGGAAGATTTCACGAGTCTGGCCTGCTTCGAGACTGTCATGCTCTGTTGTTCGTTTTTAGGCATTTCCCATCATGGGCTGAGATCAGCCATTAGCAAAAATACTTCACTCTCTCCCCTACTCCCATCATTGCCATATTCCCTCTCACTGGCTGGCAAAGAACAAAAGTAAGAACTGCTTACCACATGCCAAGTCCTGGGCCAAATGCTTAAATGATCTTCAAACTTCAAAACAACCTGTGTATTATATATTACCATTCCCACTTTATAGATAAGGAAACAAGATCAGTACAAACCTCAGTACCCTTTGTACTGTAAAATGAAAAAGAGGTCTAATTTCATTAAGATACTTCATTGAAGCAATGCTGGTAAAGCTACACGTTTCTAAATCTCGTAACCCAGAAGGAGTGACTAGCATTTGAGAGCTCTCTCTAATGCATAACAGTCATACATTTCAATATCAAGGTAAAGTCCTCAATGTAGTAACATTTAGGATAAAAGCTTTCCCTCTAACTTAGAGAAAATGGCAGATATAGCTTGAAGAATTTTCTTTAAGACAAAGGAAGAAAATTACTCAGAAATATTCAGCTCAAAGTTGAGAATGCTCCCATACATTTTGAATTTAGGTCTGATTGAGAGTTAAGTTACAAGGAGTGATAAAATCTGAACAAGCAGATTGAAATTAAACAAACAGTTGCTCTGTCCTACTCCTCAGCAGTTAATTATAGCAAGAAACTTGCTTCCTGGGAAGTATTGTTATAATAAATTATAATTAGTGGTTCGAAGCAGAGATACTTTTTTTCTTAAAAAAAAAAAAAAAGCCACATAGCAGAGTAAAGAGCTTTGTTAGAGCTGTAAGCATTTGAATTAGAAAAAAGCTACAATGGGAAAGTGGTTATTCTTTTGGCAGCTGAGAAAATACTATCTGTCAGTCAAGACTGAGTCAAGAGCCCTGATATTATTCAAATAGGAAAGAATGAGCCTTGTAAAATGTTCAGGTGTGTAGAGGCCTTTGGAGCCTTGGAGAATGTTCTTCTTAATGCCAAATGCTAATTGATGGGTCTTTGCTGATTGCTAATGGTTTTAAAGCTGCATTCAGATTAGACTTTCTCTGCCTTGGAAAATATGGCGATTAAAAAGTGCTTTACTATAACTGTGAATGGACCCAGGAACAGCATGCATGGCTTTGTGAGCACATCCAAAATATCGATGGCTATGGGGCTAGTCAAGGTGTTGGGGGAAGGGTAGACAGCTCAGTGCTGCGATTTTTAAACAAAGGCTCCCAGCTTAGGCCTGTGATAGTTTGACAGCAGAAAACTTCCTTCATTCCATTACTCTTCCACTTCGGAACTCTGCCTTGAACCATTCTGTGGTGGGTTAAAACTGTACAAACCCCAGAAAATCATGTTCTTAAAGCTAATCCATTCCTGTAGGTGCAACTATTTTAAGGAGATTTTCATGAGGTACTTCAGTTAAGGCATGGCCCACCTTGGGTCTTAATCCTCTTACTGGAGTTGTTTATAAATGGGATGAATATATATATATATGGAGAGAGAGAGAGAACCATGGAAGCAAGCTGTAATCAATGAAACCCACAAGAAAAGGGAAACACCAGCAGACACTGCCATGTGCCTTGCCAGGTTGCAGAGGACCCAAGGGTTGCTGGCAGCCAGTCTTTGGAAGAAAGCGTTGCCTTGATGATGCCTTGATCTGGACATTTTCATGGCCTCAAATGATAAGCTAATAAATTCCCATTGTTAAAAGCCAACCCAGGGAAGCGGATGTGGCTTGAGCAGTTGGGCGCCTACTTATCACATGGGAAGTCCCAGGTTCAGTTCCTGGTGCCTCCTAAAGAAGATGAGCAAGACAGTGAGCTGATGCAATAAGATGATGCAATGAGAGGATGCAACGAGGAGACACAATGGGAGACACAACAAACAGGGAGCAGCAGCGGCTCAAGCAAGTGGGTGCCTCCCTTCCACATGGGAGGTCCTGCCTTCGGTTTCTGGTGCCTCCTAAAAAGAAGATGAGCAGACACTGAGAATACACAATGAACAGACAGAGCAGACAGCAAGGACAAACTACCACAAACAGCGAGGTAGGGGGATAAATAAATAAAATCTAAAAAAAAAAAAAAAGCCAACCCATTTCATGGTATCTGCTTTGAGCAGCCTAGCAAACTAAAACACTCTCTTTTCTCCCTTGCTGCTGTCCTTCTTTCCCTTTACTCTTGGAGCTTCCTTACATTTCTATTGGAGTTCTGGGCTTTAGTTAAGCTACTGGGACTTTCTGTGGCTGCGATCCCAGCAAGGAGCTTCACCAAGTCCAGTAATTTATACAACTACTTGAAAATGGGAATAAACCAGAGAAGGGTAGTGGCTGGACATTTTCTGTTTACTTCCACACTCCTGTTTCACCCTTCTCTCCCTTTCTGGGTCCTAAAAGGCTGACTTCTCTGGACTGTATCACCTGGGTTTTCTTGCCCTCTAGCTTCTAGTTAGATTTGACAGTGGGGAATGAGAAGGAGGTTGAGATAACAGCTCCCTTCCCTTTCACCTTCGGCCTAAGGCTTTAAGGGCTTCCCTCTACATCCGTCCATGCTTCCCGTGCTTACCCTACCCATCCCTCTGTAAATAGTGTCTTCTTTAAACTTTCTTCAGCTACCCTTTTGCGCAGCCACCCATTAGCTCGGGGTCCCTGACTGAGACATGCAGCAACATAGGTCCTTTCTGCAAAAATGATTAAAGTGAGCAGCAGATACTGTAAATATATATCATAGGAGAGCCACTTGTCACCTGCACTGTCAGGTAGCTGTCCGCTGTCCTGCCAAGCTCAGGCTTCAGTGAACCTCCCATTCTGGAGTATTTCCATATTCCAGGTTAAATATATTGTCAGGCTATGACCGTGGAAAGGAACAAACGACTGGGGGAAAGAGGACCTAGTTAAATCTTGTTTTTCCTTCCTTTGGTAACTTTCGTTACAGTAGGTGGGCCTCAACAGACCTTTGTTTTCTTGTCTCCTTATCTCTGTGCCATTTGAAAAACAACTCTATTGAAACTGCTTTTTCTTAAAGTCACCGGGTTCCAGGGCACAAAATCTAGATAAGAGCCTCCTTAAAGCTGGTCTTTACTCCCCCCCCCCCATGCTCTGGATAACTTGTATCCCAAATCCCTACTCTTTGTGAGTGTGTGTAGATGAGTGTGTGTATGTGAGTAGTGCAAGAAAAACGCATGTGTTTATGTGTTCACTCGAGGCCTGCAGTCTCTTCACTCAGTCTCCACTTACTTTGGGGTCTCCAACACAGTTCCTTACATATAGTCGGACCTCATTAAATGTTAGTCGAGCTCTGTGGGATGGCCCCCCCCAACACCTGTCTACATCCTAATCCCAGTGACCTGTGAATATGTTCCATAACATGGCAAAGGGGCATTACGGGTGCTAATTAACTGATTATCCAGCTGGGTCCAATATAATCACAAGGGATTTTAAAAGTGAAGGAGGGAGACAGAAGAGAAGGTCAGATTGATGCGCTGTTAAGAACTCAGCCTACTGTTGCTGGCTTTGAAGATGGAGGAAAGGGACATGAGCCAAGGAGTACAGGTGGCTCTAGAAGCTGGAAGAGGCAAAGAAGTGGATTCTCTCCTGCAGCCTCCAGAGAGGAACACGGCTGTGCTTGTTTTAGCCCAGTGAGTTCTGTATTTGACTTAAAGTCTACAGAAATGTAAGATTCATTTTTAAGCCACTGCATGTGTAATAATTTGTTACAGCGGCAAAAGAAATGTAATAAAGCTCCGTGCATACCATACACAGGACAGGAACTAGTATTTTTTTTTTTTTTTTAAGATTTTTATTTATTTATTCATTTATCCCCCCCTTGCTGCTTGTGCTCGCTGGGTCAGCTAACCACGCCGTGCGGGCGGGCTTGCCTTCACCAGGAGGCCCCGGGAATCGAACCCGGGGCCTCCCATATGGTAAATGAGAGCCCTACTGATTGAGCCACAGCCGCTTCCCAGGAACTAGTATTAAAGAGAGAACAAAACGAATCCACTGTGGATTAGCGTTAGGGTAGACTTTAATCTGTGCAGCAATGGGATGCAGTTTACCTAAAGGTATGGCCAGAAAACCAGAAGGTAGACAGATTATAGGGCAGGCGTTTAAGGCCCTAACCCAATTTGTGCTTCATCCTGAGGGGGAACAACACAGCAGGTGAAATGCGATCTGTGTTTGTGCGGGGGGCGGGGAAGTGCTTGGGGGTGGGTGTGCTGTGCTGGGAGGGGCATTCCTCAGGATGATTACCACACCCAGCGTGTCTGTAAGGACAGCTGCTTCACTGGCCCCACGCAGTGTGTCGTACACGCCCCTCCACGCTCGAAGCCCCATCTATGGACAGGGCAGGATGGGCACATGCCGCAAGGTAGTCAGCCTTCAGGCTGTCAGTGACTGGTGTGATATGGCATAGGGGGAAGAACTGGACCGTGTAGACTCCGTGGCCCGATAATATGAACTAAGAAATGCTGAGAGGCAACAGGGAGACGTAAGGCCACTGAACTCTAAAGCAGCATGCAAGCCATGATGGAGCAGAGGGAGCTAGTAGGTAATAAGTGGAGCAAAGAGGAGAGGCAGAGGCCATGTGACACACTGGGGGAGCCAGAAGAACCTCCTGTCCCTCAAGCTGCCCCATGTCCTGACAGCTCCTACCTCTAACACCTGTGATGACCGGCTCTTCTTCAGTTCTTGCTCTTGAATTTCCATATGATTGCTGTTTTCACGAATGCACTAACCATACCTTAAGAGTAGCATACCCTTTCACAGATCAATATTGTATGGCTCTCTGATCTTCACAATAAAAACAAGCCTAAATGAAATATGTTTATGTTCACCCCTTGCCTGAGAACTGGAGAGACCAATAGCAGGTATAAAAACTCTGAAGAAGGAACCAGAAGGAGGTTCCCCAGCCCCTGCTCTTTTTACACTCTCTTGCCCATGGTTTCCACAAATGAGAGGCAGCTGTCCTCTGTCCTTGTCCCTTGGGTGTAGCAGTACCACAAAGCCTGATGCTTAAGAGAAGTGATAAATACCATGATTTATGGTGATAGCTCTGGAATCAGCCTGCCTGGGTTTGAATTCTAAATCTTTAAATTACTAGATGGGAAAAATAAATAAATAAATAAATAAATTACTAGATGAGAAAACTAGAGCAAGCTTAACTTGAGCTTCCTCCTTTGTAAAATAATAGTATCTACTCATAGCGTTGTGACAGTTAAATGTACTAATCCATGTAAATAGTTCAGTGCAGTGACTGGTATGTAATGAATGACTAGTATATGTTTTCTTTTATTATTTTGAATGTCCACATCGACTGAGGAAGGATAAGTGTCATGTTCAGTTGCATCTGGGGAAGGTTCTGGAGTTCTTGTTATCTTATAATTACTTATGATAGAAGGGTGGGCAGGCAGGGGGAGATCCATTCAAAAGAGTAGCCTTATTTTGATTCTTGAAGAAACAGAGAAATTGTCATGGCAAGTATTTCAGCAATGGCAGACTAGATGGATTGACCCAACCATTCTACTGAGGACAAACCAGAAGAACCAGACAAAACAGAAAAAATGTATATTTGAAAACATCAGTGAACTATCAAGACAGTGGGAAATTGCAGGCCCAAGAGCTAGGGGAGGAAGGAAGCTCAGGGAGGCAAGCCTAGGTAGGGATCTGTTTCAACCCAAGCTGTTTGTTGATTCTGAAATTGCGACTGAGAGACTGAGAAGACAGAGTTCAACAGATTCACTGACTTGAGGAAATGAAAACTGGAGTTCAGATCCTGCCAAGAAGGAGAGATCCTGCTAAATCCCCAGGCTTTGGCATGGGCCCTGAAGGACTACATCCTAGGAGTGGAATGCACTGGAAATAGGTCAGTCATTATATGAAATTAAGCCATTTCAAATCCTCTTAATCCCTTATTTGATTAAGTGATCTGGATTTGAAAGTGCCTGTAACTGCCTATCAGAAGCAAAAGTAAATCCTTTTTGGAGGAAAATAACAACATCCAGGCCTCAAATCATCTCTATACGTTTTCATATTTTGCCATGTCTAGTGCAAAAAAAACAAAACAAAACAAAAAAACCAACAACAACAAAAAACAAAACACAAAAAATCTGGATACAAGGAACTAAGACCACATGACCAAAAATAAGAGAAGCATTAGACAGTAGAAACAGACCCTCAGGAGATCCAGATAATTGAGATATCAGATATGGACTTTAAAATAACTGTGCCTCACACATTTAAGGAGTTAAAAGATGATATTGAGAATTCCAGGTAGCCCAAGAAAGGACAGTTGCATAAATCTGAATCTGGTCACATATCCCTCTCCCCCACAATCTATACAGATCAACAAGAAAAGAAGAACAAATAAAACCACACAAAACACTTGCCTTTAGGATGACTAGAAGATAGAAAAGCACTACAAATTTCAAATAATCCATAAGAAGAAAAAATAAATTACAGCAGGGCCCTCTCTCAAGCTTCCATAGCAAGCCTCTTTGGAGAGCAAGGGGGACTTGGAAAAAGTAGGTGGAAGACAGAAGAGGAGAACAGAAAGCCTAAACTCAAGAAGAAATTGCCCTCAGAAAGAAATTCCATCTACTAAATCAGAGCAGTCACTGCAGGGAAGGGACTTAGAAGTGTGGGAGATTTGAAGTGGCAGTTTTGGAAAGGCTCCTGTGGAAGAAGACGGTAAAAAGGAGGGGGGTAGTGCCACTTGTTCAATGAATCATGAGGGGTAAAAAGAAGGAAGGGGTGGTATTTTAGAATCCTACAAGACAAAAGAGAATAAAAAACTCAGAGGAAAACAATCACTCCCCATTACAAAAAGGCCATCCATTGAAGAAATTATAGTTCACCACACTGACAGAAGAGGGTGCTCTTGATGTAGAAATTTTGAGAACTGCCTTTTCTATAAAACGAATGTATGAAAACAGTCATCTATATAAAGCAATTATAGAACACAGAAAATGAGAGTCAAAGGGTTCCAACTTACAAAGTCCCACCCCCTTCCCAAAAGAAAGCAAAAGAAAACTGTAACAAAACTTCAGACTGAATTAATATCCTCAAACAAACATTTGAGGATATGAAAAACTACCTTTACTAATACATAAATAAATTTAAAAAATAATGGACAAAAACCAGAAAGAAATGAAATAAAATTGGTTAAGCGCAGGAAAGAAATGGAAAAGAAAAAAAAATCTTGGAAATGAAGATTAACTTACACGGTGTCTAAGGAAGAACCAATTCTAACAATTTTTAAATGAATCCTTGAAGAAAGAAAAACAATCAAGAAAATGAAAATGAGATCAAGAAAATTGTAAAAGAGATCATAGACTCCTGAAGCAGAAAAACAAATAGAACTAATGTTTAATATTATAATTTAAGAAAAATATTTTGGAAATGAGAGGTCTGAATTTACATATTGATATGTCTTACTGGATACCTGGAAGACTCCCCTCAGAATGATCAATTCCAAGATATATTTTAGTAAAGCTATTAAAGTTTAAAGATAAAGAAAACATCCTCAAGACCTCCCAGAAAAAGAGACCAAATAACTTTATAAGAGCAAGAGAATTAGGCTAGTATCAGACTTTACAAGAGCAACATATGAAACAAGGCATAAATGAAGGCTATTTACAAGAAATTCAAGGAAAGAAAGTGCAAACCAAATATTTTATATCCAGCCAAGCTGTTCTTCAAGTATCAAGGCCATAGAAAAACAGTTTAAAACATGCAAGAACTCAGGGAATCCTGTATTCTTGAAGAATCTGCTAGACTAGAAGAGAAGTTTCATCAAAGAGATGACAGGAGAATCTCCAGCAAAAGATCTGACAGTGAATATGGAATATATTTAATTGGGATCAAAGACAAAAACAAAGATGGGGACAAAAGGGATAGGCTAGCATATGAATGCTATATGTTCTGAAGAAGTAGTAATAATATAAGTAGGAAAAAAAAAAAAAAGAAAAGGAAGAGGGGGAAAGGATAAGTTCATTGTTTGTTATATTTGCACTAAGTGGGAATCAAAGAATAACATTAAACATAGATGAACCAGCTGGTGAAAAATTAAATCAGAAACTAGGAAATCACAGACATCTTAAAAAGACATAAATACAAATATAACCAATAGAAGAAAAATACAAACCTTTCTTGATACCACAGAAAATTAAAATATAAAAGAACAAAGAAAACAGACCACATAGAAAAACAGTAAAATATAAGCTGATACACATAGTAGCTACAACAAATAATATGACAGAGTTGAAATGGAACATAGCTCACATGTTACTATATATGAACAGCCTTAACTCCACTATGAAAGGCAACAATTTTGTATTTGGCTCACAAGGCAAGACCCAACTGTCAGTTGTGAATAATGATAATGCCGCTATTAACATTGGTGTGCAGGGGCGTGTCCTGCTCTCAGAGCTTCTGGGTATATATACCTAGTAGTGGTATTGCAGGGTCACATGACACATCCAAATCTAACTTCTTTAGGAACTGCCAAAAAGACTTCCACAGTGGCTGACCCATTCTGCATTCCCACCAGCAGTGAATAAGCGTTCCTATCTCTCCACATCCTCTCCGACACCTGCTGTTTTCTGTTGTTTTTTTTTAATAGTGGCCTTTCTAGTAGGTGTGAAATGATTTTCATTGTAGCTTTGATTTGCATTTCCCTAATAGCCAGTGCTGTTGAACATTTTTCATATATATATGTATATATATTGCCATTTGTATTTCTTCTTTAGAAAAGTATCTATTCAGGTCTTTTGCCCATTTGTCTTTTTATGGTTGAGTTGTAGGATCTCCTTATATATTATAGATATTAGACCTTTGTCAGATGTATGTTTTACAAATATTTTCTTCCATTAAGTAGGCTGCCTTTTTACCCTCTTCACAAAGTTTTTGAGGTGCAGAAGTGTTTGATTTTGAGGAGGGTTTGTAATTAGTAGCGCTAACATATGGGCATGATAGTGGTTGAAAGGGAAACTCTAAGGACGTGTAAATCACTATAAGGAAAGCTAAAAAGTAAAACATGGGACTGTATAGCATAGTGAACCTTCTTGTAAAAAATGAGTATGGTTAATAGTGCATATATAAGAATGTTTTTCTCTGAAACAGAACAAATATACACTAATGTTATAAGAATTTTGTATAGTAATATATTAATAATTTTCCATCAATGGTGAAAAAAGGAAGCATGTTAAGTGAAAGAAACTAGACGAAAAGTATGACATATGATTTGACTCTGTCTATGCAAAATGTAATTACAAATAAATTACAGAGATGGAAATAGATTAGCAGTTATGTATGGCAGGGGAAGGATAGAGAGACTGAGAGGTGGCTACGAAGGATTAGGGTTTTTTTGTGTTTGTTTTTGTTTTGTTTTGTTTCTTTTTTGGAGTAATTTAAATGCTCTAATATTGATTGAAGTGATGAATGCACAACTCTGTGATTAAACTAATCACATCTAAACTACCCTTTAGATGAATTATATGGTTTGTGAAAATGTTTTGATAAAATTGATTTAAAAATATATGCCAGGTAAATGTTATCATTTATATATATATAACAATATTAATATCAGCCAGAATAGAATTCAAGATAAAAAGCATCTTATGGTATAAAGGGGGTTATTTCATTTTGATAAAATTATATTCCAGTAAGAAGATATAATATTTATACATCTTTGTATAACTAAAAGTATAGTTTTAGAATATAAAAATAAAAAACTGATAGATCAGGGAAGAAGTACAAATCAAAACCACAAGGAAATACCACTTCATACCCATTAGTATGGCTAGATTCAAAAACAGCAACACATATGGGTGAGGTTATAGAAAAATTGGGACCCTCATACATTATTGATGGGAATGTAAAATGCTACAGCTGCTTTGGAAAACAGTTTGGCATTTACTCAAAATGATAAATATAGCATTACCATATGACCTAGCCATTCTGCTTCTGGGTATATACCCAAGAAAAGTGAAAACCTACATCCACACAAAATTTCTACACAAAAGTTCATAGCAACATTATTCAGAATAGTCAAAAAGTAGAAACAACTCAAACATCTATCAACTGATGAACAAATAAACAAAATGTGGCATGTCCATACAGTGGAATATTATTTGGCAATAAAGAGGAATGATGGGAGGCAGCTGTGGCTCAATCAGTAGGGCTCCCGTTTACCATATGGGAGGCCCCGGGTTCGGTTCCCAGGGCCTCCTGGTGAAGGCAGGCCCGCCCGCGCGGCGTGGTTAGCTGACCCGGCAAGCACAAGCAGCAAGGGGGGGATAAATGAATAAATGAATAAAATCTTAAAAAAATAATAATAATAAAATAAAATAAAAAAATAAAAAGAAAGCTTTAAAAAAAAAAAAAAAAAGAGGAATGAAGTACTGATACATGCTACAACATTGATGAACCTTGAAAATGTTATGCTAAGTGAAAGAAGCCAGTCACAAAGACCATATATTGTATGACTCAATTTATATGAAATGTACAGTGTAGGCAAATCCATAGAGGCGAAAACAGATTAGTGCTTACCTGGGGCTGAGGGGCAGGGGTGTTGGAGAATGGAGAATTACTGCTAATGGGTGTGGGATTTGGGGTGATGAAAATGTTCTAAAATTGATTGTGGCCATGGTTGTACAACTCTGTGAATATACTAAAAACCATTGAAATGTATACTTTAAATGGGTGGGATTGTGTGGTATGAATTATATCTTATTCAGCTCTGTTTTTTTTTTTTTTTTTAGGTGGTACTGGGGATTGAACCCCAGACCTCGTACATGGGAAGCAGGTGCTCAACCACTGAGCTATATCCACTCCCCTGAATTATATCTTAATAAAGCTGTTGTTTAAAAAACAAAGAAACCCTGGTAGAAACGCAAAGAGAAATTGGCAGTTAAAAATATAGATTAAAAAAGCAATTGTGCAATTGTTTAATTATGGACACACAGCAAATTATTCTGTGGAACATTAAGAATGTCCCTATATGTTCAGTAATGCTAGGGTGGGACCTGGCTTCTGTCGCTTTAACATAGTTCCCTACAGTATGGTGTAGAGGCCATGGCTCTAGTCCTAGATTATTTTTTTTTTTAAGATTTTATTTATTTATTTATTCATCCATCCCCCCCCCCCCGCTGCTTGTGCTCGCCGGGTCAGCCAACCACGCCGCGCGGGCGGGCCTGCCCTCACCAGGAGTCCCCGGGAACCAAACCCGGGGCCTCCCATATGGTAAACGGGAGCCCCACTGATTGAGCCACAGCCACTTCCCATAGTCCTAGATTCTGATACCAGCTTTCTCTGGGCCCTGAGAAGAAGTCAGTCCACCTCTCTGGGCCTTGGTCTCTTCACCTATTAAATAAGAAGGAAGGAGACTGTGTGATTACTAAGAACCTTTCTGTTCTCACAATCTAAAGTCTCTCTTGATGTGCTGCTCCTGGTGGGCTCTCAGACACTGGCACAGGTCCTAGCATTTCTTCCTGGTTAGGAGTTAGAGCACCTGACAGGCAGTCAGCAGCAGGCACCTGACAGTAACCGTGCATTTTCTTCTCTGAAGGCCATTGCCAAGCTAGACCTATGTTTATTTGAATTTTGGAGGAATATATTTTGTCTTCTGTTTATTTGTATTTATAATCAATAAATTTGACTCCTAGGAATATTTCTTTATTGCATTTTCCCTTGTAGGTATCCAATGAACTCTTTCCAAAAAAATGTAAGCAACTTTGATCAGAGATAGATAAAGCAATGAGGATATTGCTATCATGGATTTAATTCTGACTAACCAGGTGGAAATGTTAAAAACCACAGGAAGAGGGGGACGGATGTGGCTCAAATGGTTGGGCGTCCGTCTGCCATATGGAGGGACCTGGGTTCAATCCCCGGGACCTCCCGGTAAAATAAAAAATATATATAGAAGGCGCATGGGCTGCCAGGCTCTGTGTGCTGGTGTGCCACCAGCAAGATGATGACGTAACAGGAGAGAGACGCAGGGGAGAGTCAAGACAAGATGCTCCCAAAGCTCCAAAAACCAGGAACCGAGGTGGCGCAGGTGGCAGAACACTTCTTTCCTACATCAGAGGTCTCCAGGATCGAATCCTGGTGAAGACTGGAGGAGGAAGATGAGAAGAGATGGCAGGAAACAGACACAGAGAATTGCCCAGAGAATGGACACAAAACAGCAAATGGGGAAGGGGGGGTTTAAAATGGATAAAGTAAATAAATAAATCTTAAAAAAAAAAAAAAAAGAAAACCACAGGAAGAAGTGAACCGGTGGGTCAACCCCATGGCATGATGGAATGAATATGCAGTTTAGAGTCATGCTTGGATTTGCATCATGGCTCATCTGTTCAATAGATGTAGGACCTTGGGCCTGTGAAGCACCCTCTCCAACTACTAAATGCAGGAACCGCTAACGACAGCTAGCCTCTGCTCAGACACACAGTGCTGAGGGTAAGACCCTGTCTCGCGTGAAAACCTGCATCTTTGCGGCTATCCGTGGTTGCTAGAAATTTCATCTTGCTATTGAGGTGAAGTGTGCATCCCTTGAACTTCCATCTGTTGTTCTGCTTTTGCATTTCGAATTATTCTGTGTCATCCTCGTGACAGACCTTTAGATCTGCATCAAATCCCACCCTTGGCACCCAATTATTCTCTTGGTTAAATCCTCGCTTGCCTTGATTTTTCTTGAGAAGAAAAGGTTTCCACATTCCACCCTTCTCTCCCTCCTGGATGGAAACTTGTGACAGCCATTGTGATTTGCATTTAGGAACAATGGTCTAAATGTGGTCTGATTAACCCAGAAAACACTGAGGCTGTTTCCTCTCTTGCTACTTCTGCTAATGGTGCTTGGCGAGTAATAGCTTGTTTTGCAGCTTAGTCACATCCTTGGTTCCTGTAGGATTTGCATTCAACTGAAACCTCTAGTTTTTCAAATGGACTTTTTCAGTCAGGTCTTTAGTTTTCTTCATCCTACAGTTACATATACATTGTTGTTTTTTTAACAAATCAATTTTATTGTTACATATTGATAAAACATACAATTCATCCAAAGTGTACAATCAGTGGTATTTGGTATAATCACATAGTTGTGCATTTATCACTTCAATCATTATTAGAGCATTTTCATTATTTCAATAATAATAATTATTGTAATAATAACCAGCCAAACAAATAAGAAAATTCTTCACCTCTCAATCTGTTTCCCTGCTGTACATAGCCGCTATTTCTTGCTATTCTTGCACAATTATTTATTTATTAAGCAGTTTTATGAGATATATTCATATACTGTACAATCTATCCAAAGTGTATAATCAATGGCTTTTAATATAATCACGATGTTGTGCATTCATCACCACAAAAAATTTTAGAACCATTTCCTTACTCCAAAAAGTATATATACATTTCTAAACTTTATATATCTTTGTTAAATATATATGTATGTTCATTTACATGAAAAATTTCAAAAAAACACTGAACACAGTATGCAAATAACTAACATTTATTGAAAACTTGCTATGAGTCGGGCAGTGACGAAGAACAGAGAGAGAAGTTAAATAACTTGTGCACATTTGCACAGCTTGTAAGTGTCAGAGCTGGGGCCAGAGCCCATACTCTTTTTTTTTTTTTTTTTTAGTTACAATGTGTTTTTTAAAATAGAAAATTTCTAGGTTTACAGAAAAATCATGCAGAAATTATAGAGTTCCCATATACAACCACCTATTTTTAACATCTTGCATTAGTGTGGTACATTAGTTACAATTAATGAAAGAATATTATTATAATTGCACTATTAACTGTCATCCGTGGTTTACATTAGGAGTCACTGTTTCTGTTCTAGAGTCCTATTTTTTAAACAAACCAATTTTATTGATACATATTAATAAAGCATACGACAGAGCCCATACTCTTAACCACTGCTCTCCAATGACTTCCACCGTGTCACCAACACATGCACAATCAGACGCTTCCATCAGAGTTGGGGAAAGCACTGAACTTAATCAGGTCAAGTCTCTTTGGCTCTCAGCATTCTTATCTGTACCTTGAGTGGTTGTACTAGATAATTCCTGAGGTTTCTCTGCATCCTGAGATTCCACAACTACATAAATTCACTAAGACTAACCAAAGTGTAGAAGAAAAGTCAAACTTTTGATTTTCATTCCCAGAGACTTCTGCATATAAAAGTTTTCAGCTGGATTCTGCTTGCGCTTGAGCTCACATGTAAAACCTATTGGATTTCATCTTATTTGATTTGTTTGGGGTATGAGCACTGGCCTAACAAAAGGGCTTCTGAGATGGTATCTCTGCTGGCAGCCATACCACTATTCCTCCTACTCTGTAGAATCTGAAGGCCCTCTCTCCTTCATCCATGCCACAGCTCACGGTGTCTGCAGGGTTCTTGCAGTCCGTCTAGAAATGCTTCTATGATGTGGGGGCCACTTGGCACACTGCTCTCTCCAGAACTATTTTAAAGATGGATCCCAAAGTGTCATTTCCTGGAATAACCATCTATGGTACAAACTGAGCTGAACCATGATGACAGACTCCGGGTCAAAGTGTGACCCTGAATGCGTCCCTTAACCCCTCTGACTGGCTGTGGCCAGTGGAGTCAGCAGTGAGGGGGCCCTGTGAGCTCTCAGACGGGTGAGCTAAGGCTGAGGGGATGCCAAACAGCTTCACTTATGTCCCACTCCCCTGTCCTGTCCCCTGCATGCTCAATCCCATGGCTCTCTTTTGGGCCACTTGCCCTTCTTTGGTAAGCTCTCTTCTACAGCTGAAGAAAAAATACTGGCTCTTCTATTCCTGACCCCTTTTCCTCTAATCTCCAAACCTAAGCAAGAAACTGTCTTTCCTTGGTCATCTTACATCCCCTGTTTGCAAGAATTCTTCTTCTCATCAAATGGTATATTTTTCCTGGTCATGCCCCAGAATGCAAACACAGACTAAACTGTCACAACAATTGACTGATAGAAGCCTCAGCACTGTTATGGAAGACCTTGGGGAAAATCCCTTTTATGGAGCTGGGGGATTGGCAGGAAATGGGATGACTAGAACACCTGTCATTTTTCTTAAGCAATGTGTACAAGGAGTGGTATGTTCTCTTCCAGGAGATATATTTCATATTCTCAATAATGAAAAGAACATGTAATTTTGCAAATTTCCCGTTAATTTTCCCTTGTTTAGAAATTATGCTTGCTTATTTAAAAATATTTCTAGTTATGACTAGGGGAAAGCTTGCCTCATTATTTCCCAAATCAGGAAAAAGTATTGTGTTTAGATGTTACCTTTAACCCAGAATTTCTGCCCTGAAGAAAGAGATAAAAACAGGTTAGTGTCCTTCACTGTGCAGGGAAGGGTTCATTCAGCAGGCCCAGGTTCCTTAAGTTCTGCCCACTCTAAAAAAAATAAAAAATAAAAAAAGCCTGTCTTCACCAGGACTGGTCCTGGATTGGCTCTTGGGAGATAACCTCTAAGCCCTCGGAATATCCTGCCAGAGAAGAGTGTTTTTGTATGCCTGAGGCCCTGAGCCACACTGTATCAGTTTGACCTAAGGGGAAGGGGCGTGGTTGGAGACCCAATAGCTAAGGTACCTCACATGGGCCCTGTGTGCCTATGTGACTGATCCCCAATAAAAACCCTAGACACAAATAGACTTGAGTGAGCTTCTCTGGTTGGCAACACTTTGTACATGTTGTCACACATAGTTTTGGGGGAATTCAGTGCTGTCCATGCCACTCCACTGGAAGAAGACAACCGGATGCTTGTGCTTGCTTTCCCCTGAACTTCACCCCTGTGACTTTTCTCTTTGCTTATTTTAATCTGTATCCCTTTGCTGTAATACACTGTAACCATGAGTATAAGATTTTCTCTGAGTTCTGAGTCCTTCTAGTGAATCATTGAACCTGTGGGTAGTCTTGGGTACCTCTGACTCACTTGACCCCAGGAAAGGAGGTAGAGATACAGTTTCAATTGTAGCCCTCAAAGAGAAGTAAATGGAGCCAGCTCTGGGGCACTTGGTGAAGAATTCCATTTTCAGGCAGAGGAAGGAGTAGCCAAATAATGAGGTGGGTTTTATAGGGCTTGCCTTTCAAAGGGATTAAGAGAATGAAACCCGTTTGTCTGATGTCTGTTTCTTGGAGTCCTGCACTACCTATCACATCTCAATAAAAAGAATCAGGGTATGAATTGGCATACTCAGGTGACAGCAACCGTAATTTTGGCAGGTCCTAAAATAAACACTGAGAGTTTAAGTGCCTTAACCACAGTCACCCAGGTCTCCTCCTGACTCTAAGCCCAGAGTTCTTTCTGCTTGGCCTCAGGGATCAGATTTCATTAAGATGAAGAGCAGAACCCACACAGGGCCTGATTTCTAGGAAGTGCTTCCACTGACTTAATTTCCTTTCTAGGCTGGGGGCCCAGCTTCAGGGGCTCAGGGAAAGGAAGAATAGAGAAAAATGAGAATGACTTTTCTGCCAAATAAGCCAACGCTGAGCACAATCTGATAGGGTTTTCTGCTTGGAGAAAAGAATAAGGACCTGAGTGCCATTTTGGGCTGTGTGCCTCTCTGGACGGCAGTCAGTGACCAGCTGCTTCCGAGAGCACTTTTTTCATTTGCCATCATGTTGCTCTGAGCAGCCTGAGCTGAAGAAAAAAACTGATATTGTTCCAACTTAGTGAACTGTGATGACAGCAAGCTATTCTGATTTTCTTGCTCTCCTTGGTTCATTTCTTCTGTTGATTGATCTGTCTTTCACCTCTAGACCTTCCTTCAGCTCTGACTCCCCAGTGTCTCCATGCCCCTGGGCCTGCCCCGTCAGTTTTCTGGACAGAGTCAGCTTTCAGGTCCCAGGACTGCTCTCCACTTGTCCCTGGCCCATTATGCAGGCTCTTGGCATCTTGCCCACACCTAGCTCTGACCACTGCATGGGCACCCTGCTGAATGTGCTGTGTAATTAAAGGGACCCAAAAAGAAGCATCCGGAGGCCTGTTGATCTGAAAACTCTAGAGAGGCACCAAGGCAGCTGTGCATCCTTAGACTCTCAGATCATAGCACAGCAACCCCAGCCCTTAAACTGCACCGGCAGGAGGCCTGAGATAGCCCCTTCTGGCGGCAATGGCACAGGGAGACAAGGGGTTGTTGAAGTGCTGTTTCAGGCATAAGTGGAAATATTCCTATACTGGTTGCCATTTTTGCTCCAGATTTGCTGGAACTCTTACTGTGATCTGAGAATAAGTCATTTCCTCTGCTTGATCTTAGCTTTTGTGATAAATATGAACTTGGTGGAGGACTGAACATACAAACTAACAATGGCTAGTCCATATATGACAATAGAACTCTGATGGATCACCTCTGCAGTAACCAGTCCAGGAAACCAAACCACAGCCTCTACTGCAATCAGCCCAGTATGTCCAGGACTTGATCAATGACTGCCAGCTCCCCTAATTTGTGTCCCCCTCTGTTGACGGACTTTCTCTAGGTTCTTGGCTAAGCTGCAAGAAATGAATTTCAAGAGCAAGCCAGGTTAGTTAAGCCAGTAATTTATTAAGGAATGGTGAAAAGAGAAATGGGAGAAAATAACAGCTCATGGGTCCCAGGTAGAGAGGAAGAGGCTGAACAGTGATAAAGAGGGCTGATTTACAGACTACAGTTCCCCATTACAGATTATAAATCCCCAGGTTTACTTGCATATTGATCCAGGCGGGGGGTGGTGGTGAAGAAGGCCAGAATATTGGGTTTCTGCTTTTGCACTTACTTTTTAAACCATTAATTGTTCAGCGCCTTTGCTAATGACAGGGGAGGCGTCCCATTTATTTGCTGCTTTGATTGATTACCCCACCCATCAATCCCCGGGAATCCCCCAATAAAAAGGCCCCTGGAGAATATCTGGGGCTTCTCGTGGCTTCCGGAGGAAATCTTTTTCCGAATGGGGGTATCTCGCAGGTTTTTCCAGCAGCCATCTTGGGGGTACCGAAGGACACGTGCTTGATGGCAGCGGTTTTTCTGCCAGGTTCCAGATCCGTCTCTTTATTTCCTCACTAGCTTGCTTCACCCACTACCTTCCCCCATCCCTCCCTGCTTCCAACTCAGGATCAACCAGAGAAAGCCAATTACATAGTGTGCCTGCTTCTAGTTAGCCCACTTCCAGCTTCCCCATCTCAAGAGCACACCTGAAGCCCTTTTCTCACTATAAAGTTTTCCCACTCCCCTGCCTGCCTTTGAGTCTCTGCCAAATGCAAGTGAGAGTGGCTGATTCCCTTGCTATCATAAACTGTGAACAAACAACCTCCGCCTGTGCTCATTTGGGTGGCCTTACCTCCCTGGGTAAGTCATATCAGCTCTTCAGCTTCCTGCCCACCTCCCTTCCCCAAATGCTCAAAGGGAAAAATATCCTGAGTAATGAAAAGGGAGTGATTTATGGTGGTGGGATCTATTTCCTAAAAAGAATACAGTAAAATAACTGCAGAAACAGCAAAGAAACAGGAAAGGCGGCTCTAGTCTTCATGTCTGGAGTTGTCCCTGCATTACCCACATGGATGGGAAAGACAATGGCCAACCCTGGGGCCGAGGTGCCACCATGAATGGAAAAAACAAGAGGTTTTGTAGAGAATCAAGCTTTAAGGAAACCGAATTCCCCTGAAATAAATATGCTTTTCGTATTTCTGACAGAAGCCCTACCGCATCCTACAGATAGCTCTTGTGCTCCCTCTAGAACCTCCGATTAGCAGCAATTAAAAAAAGGTCTTCCAGTAACTTGACACTTTTTGAAATGCTAATCGATGCTAAGCAGAACCATCAGGCTGTCATTTCACACCTACTCAGTCCCTGCCCCCAGGCTTTTTTGCATATTTGAATCAATAACTTTTTCTAAACCTGGGAAGTGTGAGGTATGCAAATAGACTGTTCCCAACACCCTAGCTGCAGAAAATCCCTGCAGTACCCCCAGGTTGACAGTGTTTTAAATCTTCTGCAGGTGGAATGCTCAGATTGTCCCAGAAGTGGCATTGTTACAGCTTTGTTTGAGTATTTGTATAAACTGGCTGAAAAACACTAGTCAAGTCTGTTGCCTATGCAGTGAAATAGGTTGAAATGAAACCAGCATATATAGCAGTTAAAAAAAAAAAATGCAAAGAGTACAAAACTTACAAAACTGGTTAATGTCCATAGGGCAAGAAAATATATAAACTTTGGGGTTATCTTCTCCAGTGGACAGAAATCACTTGCAATAGCAAATTATTTTTAAGGCTTATTAGATAATGCTCCTGTATCAGTTTAAAGGAGCATTCAGTAATCTTTTGCCTTAATTTTGGATACCTCACACTTTTGGAGGTTGTCCTCCAGTCCCAGGGCAGCCCCATGATCTCCAAACGGGTATCCACACCCTGGGATAGTGTTGTGTGTCATAAAATGGTCACAAAATGACCTGCACCATGATCTCAAGTCGAAAGCAGATTCAACATGATTGTAGTTTGTATGCTCCATGCAATTTATTCACTTGCTTAATCCCAAAATGCCAATACAACCAATATGCATTAAGCAGGTCAAGGGCACACAATACATTTAAAGGTGGAGGAGACCAGAGTCTCCAAAGTCCATCAGCCCGTGGTACTGGACATTGAACTCAGGCCCTTGTATGTGGGAGGTGGGTGCCCAACCACTGGGAGGCAGGCGCTCAACCAATGAGCTTCATCTGCTCCTAGAGGCAGGAACCTTTAAAGAGAGGTCTCTGGAACTGGTCTGTTGTGGCAGCAGTGCAGCATCAAAAGCCATTAGCAGGAGGTGCTGGTCGTGGCAGCAAGTGCATTGGAGCCAAGTATCAGAGCAGCTAGGTGTCAGTCTGCCTTGAACTGAGGATGCTTCAGAGGTCTGGTTGTTGATATTTTTATCAAGGGAGTGCCCCTCTTGGCAGGCATCAAGCCAGTCCATATTACCTCCTCCAGGAATGTTGGGTTATCATTTGTTACAAAAATATGTTGTCCTCCATTTGTTTACATTCTAATTTGGTCAACAAGTTTACAGTATTTTTGGAATTCAAGATCATTAATATAACTTCAAAACAGATGGCACTCCAGAAGCATTGTCTAAGCTGGTAGTCCTTGCGGTGATTTTGCCCCCTGTCAAAGAAAATTTGCACTGGAAAATGATAAGTAAGGTTGGCTTTATTCAAAGTTATATGCAAGGGAGAAAGGAGAGAGACCAGAAGCGTATTTGGAAAGATAGAGGAGAGGCTATCACAAACGCATGGAGGGGAGGGTTCAACTCTGCTGAAGCAGAGGGCTGGGATGAGTTAATGGAAGCCAACTGGAAGTGGAGGTCAAGTCATGGAGTGTGTCCATTACAGGATGTCACCTCTCAAGTTTACTGCTGAGGCCAGGTAGAACAGGTTCTATCTGGACTCTGTAAGGACCAAGATGGGGGAGCCTAGAATCAAGGAAAAGCCTGTCTGCAGTTTAGTCAAGCTAAGGAGAAGTTAAGTCCATCTTAGTAACACAAAGAAGGGGGGTGGGGGTGGGGTTTTAATGTACCCTGTTTTCCAGCATTACAGGGTTCAGGTAAAATTCAACATTGTCACCCTGAGCAGAGGAAGATAAAGCCCTTCTTCACTCGAACTTCTTGCCCCCAAGCCCCATTTTGGGCAGCTATTCGATTATCCTTCTGCCAGGACTTGGTAGCTCTGGAGGGCTGGTGCCTATAGGGTGTGCCACGGTGGAGCAGAAGGGATCGGATGACTGGACACTTCATGCTCTTTTTGTGGTACCACACAGTGGGCACAGGATTCAGTTCCGGGCCATTCCCTGGGCATAGGCTGGGCCTTATAAATAGACAATGGCAGAAATAAGGTCTCTTCTGTTTGCCAAGCTGGGAGGATGTGAAGTTGGGGCTATCCTCCTCCACCCCAATGGGGGAAGCCCACCTGCGGTTGGCGAGAATGCTGAGAGCAGCAAGGAACTAGAGGGAAGGATCCTGAGGATGTCCTAATGTCCAGAGACCCCAGCCGGCTCCTGGCTGCCCTAAGCCAGGACATTCCAGTCTGAATGTCCTGACCATTCCTGATACCGCACACTAGGTCCAAAACCTCTCAGAGGTATCTCCAGGGTCAGTTCCGGGTCCATCTCTTAGGGTGGCAGGTACACTGTGTGTGACTTAGCCAGGGTCTGGCTTTCCAGGTCTGTTTACAGCTATCATGACATACATTAAGGCAGTGTTTTTCAAATTTGAGCAAGGTACAGACCCCCACAAAAGGAGAAAATATCAGTAGATCCCCTGTGTGAATTTAAATTATTTTTATAATAAGTATAAGCACATTATCATCTGCTCATGATGATATAAAACTAAATTTTCCAAGTATAAAACCAACAAAATTCAAATTAAAAACAATAATTTAATGACATTATATTTTGCTAAAACCACATTGCTGACACTGAGTTTATTAGAAAATACCTCGATTTAATTAGTTCTGAATTTTGATAGGGAATAAGTGGTGGGAGAAATCCTTGGGCCAATTTTTGTTCCCCAGCTTCCTAACATTTCCATTCCTCTGTGATCCAAAAGGTGGCCAGCACTTCTGGCTCTGGTTCTGGGAGGTGACCTTGAGCCTTTCCCCTTAAGGTTCTGAGAGCTTGAGTTTGGAAACCCTGGGCTGTGGGATGTTGGGGTGCTCGCGGTGCCCCTGTTCAGGTCTGTGACATTTGGAAGGGGCAGTGGAAAAATACAAGCATATTGAAAAAATAATGTGGAATAATGACAAAAGAGAACAATGTCTATTTTCCAGGAACATTTGGGGGAAAAAAAGCATTTTGAGAGGAAATTGAGGTCTGTGGTCCTGACCAGGGAAGTTGGGAGTAGAAAGCAGTTTACCCAAGACCCCAAGTCCCCAGACTTGGCTCCACCATCCCCAACCCCCCAACCCTCAGAAGCCCCAGCCCCCAGAAGCCCCACCCCCTAGTCTCCCTGGGTTACTTCCTGGGTCTCCAGCTCTGTGCCCCTTACCCCTGCTCCCCAATTCCACTGAATTTTCCCAATAATTTAATTCTACTATAAAATACGGGGGTCAGATGTGGCTCAACTGGTTGGGTGTCCGTCTCCCATATGGAAGGACCCGGGTTCGATCCCCGGGACCTCCCGGTAAAAAAAAAAAAAAAAAAAAAATGCTTATGCTTTATTGATCATCTGTAGCAGTTTGATATTATTTATGAATTCCCCCCAAAAAAGATATTGATTATGTTTGTAAACTGGTCTGTTCCTCTGGGCATGAGCCCCTTTGATTGTATTAGATTCAGCTGAGATGTCTGTGATTAAATTATGTTAATATTAGGGCTTGATTCAACGGCATCAGTAGCTGTAACTCAGGATTGATTCCCCACCCCTATGGTGGGCTATATAGGTGAATACTCACAGAAAAAGACACAAGAGCTCCATAGACCCGGAAAAGGAGAGAACTTGGTCATTCGGCCCTGCCATGTGGCAGAAAGGAGAAGACTCAAACAGCTGAAGCTGGGGGGGAAGAGCAAATGTGCCTGATAGTTTGCAGCTGAGGAGACCAGAGCCCTGAGCAGCTGAGAAGGGAAACAAGCCCTCCAGCCTACAGCTGAGGCCGGAAGAGGCTGGACCCATGGAGCTCAAGAGGAAGTGGGAGGCTGAACCTTAGCAGACATTGCTCACCATTTTGCTCCAACACGTGGCAACAGACTTTGGTGAGAAAGTACCTCTTACAGTACCTTGAGCTGGACTCTTTAGGGCCTTGAAGCTGTAAGCTTTTACCCCAAATAAATACCCTTTATAAAAGCCAACAGATTCTGGTACTTTGCATCAGCACCCCTTTGGCTGACTAATACATCATCTAACATACACTATGTAGTACAAATATGTATAGTAATTGAAATAAAATTTTTAAAAAAATTTCCTGTGACCATAATGCCTAATCTAATTGTTTTGAAAGCAAATATTTAGAAGTAACATATTACTGGAAGTGTATTTCTTAATTTTTCTGTGTTTAATAATTATCAAAATTTGAGATATAAAATGACATCACTGTATTAAATTACATACTACCAATAAGTGTAATCTTAATTCAGTCCAGAAGATATATCTTAATCCTTGGACCATTTGGTCACAGGAAAGTTTTTTAAGTTTTTAATTTCACTTATTTGATGATATATTCCTTTGGGCATTTTGGCATAAAACTGGAAGGAGTTCAAAGAAGTGAATCAATTGCTGTAACAAATTTCTTTCCATTCTCCTCTATTCATTTATGTGAACAAGGGTACTCAGTACTTACATTAATAAAAATGCAAAGTAGGATTGGAATCGATGCTGAACTCTCTCATTCTACCAGTAAGTATTATCCACACATGAATACATAAATTAACTTTTTAAAACTCACCTGCAAAAGAAGCCCAGGGAGGCTGATCAGGTGGCATTCCTGGTGGGTTAAAGATCCCACATTCCCCGGGGCCTGGCACCTGGGAGGGTGCATTTCCCAGACACAACCACAGCGGCTGCAGGGGCCATGAAGTGGTCCCTGGGAGATGGTGGAGAACGGGCCAGTTGAGGGCAGATAGAGCCAAGCCTCTGTGGAGCATGGGAGCCACATCCCAGTGTGGTATTCCCACCTTCTGAAGACAAGGAGCAAGGCTCAGCCATGCCTTGAGCAAACCTGTATTAACTCTCTACATGGACCAAGAACAATGTCAGCAGGCAGGGAGTTCCCTTAGTCAAGAATACTCACGACCAGCAGACCCAGCGAGCTGACAACAAGCAGACAGACCAGGGAGCCATCTCAGTAGGGCATGGGGTGGGAGTAAAAAAAAAAAAGAAAACTCATGAAATTAACCATAATTATAGCATGATGTGATGACTGCTTCCTCTTTATTCCATGTGGCTTTCTATTAAGTCTCAATGTTCTATTTTCTTGAGTATTTTGGCTATTTTCAGTCTTTGATCTTCCAGAGGACTTTCCAAATCAGCTTAAGTTCCACAAGTAAATCCTTTGGGGATTTTGATTGTCCCCATATTGAAATAATTGAATTATTTGGGGTCAATATTGAATTTTCTTTACATGGGCACGGTCAATCTCTTTGTTTCTTTAGGTTTTCTACTCTATCTTTTAGTAAAGTTTTATAATTATTCCATAGAGATTTTGGACATTTTTTGTTTTGTTCCTAGATACTTTACAGTTTTTGCTGTTATTTTTAATGTTATACATTTAAAATTTTTTATCTATAAATTGAAATATAGGAGTTTTGTGTATTGGTCTTGTATCTAGCAAGATTGCACTCCTTTATTATTTCTAATAGTTTGTTGTTTTTCTTGGGGATTCTCTATGAAAATAATCATATCATGTTAGAATAATGATAGTCTTGGTGTGTTTTTTTCCCCCCCAAGTATTTTACTTCTTTTCCTGGTCTTTTTGCACTGGCTGGAATGACTAGGACTATGCTGTTTGGCAGTATTACTAGTGAACATTCTTGTCTTATTCTGGTTCAAAGCATTAGCTTTAAATACTGTACCATAAAGAATGATATATGTTTTAGGTTTTTGGTCAATATTATACATCAGATTAAGGAATCTCTTCTAATTCTGATTTAATAAGAATGTTTATGTAAAAGGATTAAGATCCACTCTGGATGATACCCTACTGAAGCAATCTAATTAGAAGGTCCCACCTACAATAGGTGTAAATCCACAGGGATGAATTAGCTCTAAGGACAGGCTTTTCTGGGGTCCATAAGAGCCTCAAACTACCACACCTACTACAGAAGACGAGTATTTGACTCTAACCCCATTACTTCCAACACACACACACACACACACACACATACCTGCACAATCCCCTTCTCCCATCCTCTCAACGTAGATATGTTGCCTTTTTAATAAAATCAATATTCAGTGTTTAGATTATTAGGGCTATGTAAATATTATTCATTGTTGTAAACAATGATATTTTTTTCCTGTTTCTTGGTTTTCTATGTGGTTATCAAAAGTCAGTCCTAAACTCTCCTGTAGCATTGAAAATTCCTCTCAATATGATCAAACATATCAGATATAATGTCAATTTCTTTTTTGTTGTTGTTGGAGACAGTCCAGCTTGCACCTCCATCCCCCAATTCTCCTGGTCCAATCTGGTCTTAGCTCCCCAAGCCTGCTGCACCAATGTCATCTGGGGACCCACCTCCACATCATCCTGGGGAGCATACCTGTCTTTCCTGACCTTGAGTGCAGGTCTTGGGTCTCCTCCATTATTTTGGTGGAACACATCCTCATTAGCTTCCTGTGAAAGGGTGCCAGGAGAAGTCCTTGTTCTTCTCTAGGTCGAAATACCAAGTTATGGAAGATAGAGAGGACAGAAGAACCTGGAATGCAGTCAGCAGAGTAATCCAGAACGTGGGGATTGTTACAGGCCACACGACTCAGTTTCTTCAACAAATAAATTACAGCATTTGCAAGAAAAATAGATGGAGGGGGAAAACTATAGATTAAAATATTTAAAAAACAAACCATTTACAAGTGTGGACCCTATATGAATTCTGATTCAAACAAAGTATTTTTTTTTTCAGAATGTATGACATATTTGAGACCATTTGAAATTTGAACACTGCATCTATGATGATATTGAATTTTATCTTAGATGTAATAATAGTATTGTGCTTATATTTTAAAGTTCTTATCTTTTAGAGAGAAACACTGAGAGAATGTCTGATTTACTTAAAAATCATACTGGAGGGAGATGTGGGAAGGGTATAGATGAAACGACTGGACATGGAAGGATAATTGTTGAACTTGGGAGATAAGTACATGGGCATTTATTATATTGTCTCTACTTGTAAATATGTTGAACATTTCCACAATAAATATTTTTTTAAAGAGAAAAGCAACAACAACAAAAAGTCATTGTTGTGCCCCTCTATTTGGATGAGAACTCACCTGGATATGAATGAATTCTAAGATGGAAATTCTTTTTCCTCGGGATTTTGAAAGGGTTTCTCCATTGTCAGCTTCTAAACCACAGGGTTGTTTCGGAGAAGCCCGATGCCTTCCTAAGTCCTGATCCTTTGTTGAATGTAAATGGTTTCTCTCTTCTTTAAGCTTCTGAGCTCTTTTTTATTACTGCTGTAATTTTTTAATCATGTTCCTTGCTGTGGGTCTTTTTTCTTCTTCTTCATTTATTGTACTGAGAATTCAAAGGGCCCTTTCAATCTAGAAAGTTTCATTGGAGAAACCATATTTTTTCTTTGATTATTTTTCCTACCATTTTCTTTATACTTTCTGGAATTCCTCTTTTTGGATGTTGAACTGATACTATTTTTATTGGTATCACATTAAATTTATAGATAAAATTAAGGAGATTTGATATCTTTTATAAGGTAGAGTTTCCTGTTTTGAACAGAATTTATCTTTCCATTTACTCAACCCTTTTAGTTCTATCAAGTTTTTTTTTCCTCAATAGAGTTTTAAATTTCTCTCATACTGTACCTTTTTAATAATTTTGTTCCTAGTAATTTTTTACTTTATTGTTGTGTCACTTTGAAATAGGATATTTTATTCTGTTATTCTGTTCTATTTGTTAACTGGTTATTGTGTATAGGAAAGTTACTGATTTTGTTTATTAATTTTTTAACCAGTGTGTCAAATTCTCTTATCATTTCTAATAGTTTATTAGTTGGTTTTTCCAAGTATACATTTACATTATCTCCAAATAAAATAATTTTGCCTCTTCTTTCTGATTTTTTAACCCCTTTGTTATTGTTGTTTTAAATTTATTGAAGTATATAATTCATACATGAACATACATAAACTATAAGTATTCAGTAAACATCGTGAACTTACAAAACAAACATGCATAACATCACACAGAGCTCCCACACATCACCCCCGCACACAAGCACCCTGCATTGTTGCGAAACAAATCATGAAAGAACATCGTCAAAGTATTACTACTGACTTTAGTCCAAATCTTCCTCCCCTATACAGTTTTTAAAGGATTGATTTATTTATTTACTTTTATCCATTTTATCCCCCTCCCCCCCTTTTTTGCTGTTTTTGTATCCATTCGCTGGGCGACTCTATGTCCATTTCCTGCCCTCTCTTCTCATCCTTCTCCTCCTGTGTTCACTGGGATTCGGTCCTCAGAGCCTCCGATGTGGAAGAGAGGCGTCCTACCACCTGCGCCACCTTAGTTCCTGGTTTATTGGTGCGTCTCGTCTTGGCTCTCCCTTGTGTCACTCTCCTGTTATGTCGTCATCTTGCTGCATGGCTTGTGGTGGCCCACCTGCCTTCTATATTTTTCTTTCTTTTTTCATTTTACTGGGAGGTCCTGGGGATTGGACCCAGGTCCCTCCATATGGGAGACGGACACCCAACCACCCAAGCCACATCCGTCCCCCTGCTATATCTCTTAAGGTTGACCAAAGATACCCAAAGTTACAGTCTTTTCCCATACAGGATGGTCATATAATAAATCAGGCTTAGTTTATCACCAGCATTCCAAAAACTAGACCTAGGGAGAAAAACTAAGTCTGGGGACACATGCATGGTTTCTAATATGGCAAATGTTTAGCCTACCCTGATTATCACAAAATCAGGACAGAGAGAATATTCGCGTTTAACCCATCTTTTTTTTTTTTTAATTGCATTGATTTGTCCCTCTGGAAGCATTAACATATAGGATGATGGTTAGTACTGCAGACTGGTTTATGACATTTACATGAATTCTTCAATGTTCATTAATTGTGGTGTGGGCTTTTGATTTAAAATGAGCTTCTTTCAAAATCAAGATAAAGTGTCCACCTATTCCTATTTTATTCAGACTTATCAGTAATGGAGAATTACTTTCATCAAATGTTTTTAGCATACATGAATAGTGTTTTTCTTCTTTTAACATTAATGTTAATAAATTGCCTAGTACTGAATTAACCCTAAATTCATAAGAGATGGCGGGTATTTTTTTTTTATTGTGTTGCTGCACTCTCTTTGCTACTTTTTCGTTCTGGAGTTTTCTTTCACTATTGATAAGTGATATTGGTTATTCAGGTTATGCATCTTTGGCAGAGAATATCATAGAAATCATGCTGACCTGCTTAGCATATCTTATAAGGTGGCACATGATTTAATTTATCCCAATGCTGGTGAACTAACTTTAATAAGTATTTTGTGGGGAGTGTAGTATAATGAAAAACTTGACTGGTCTTTGTCTCCAGTTCCTGAGAGATAGCCTCTTCATGGGTAGAATTCCCAGTGATAGGAACCTCTTGGTTATTCCTAGTGGGCCCAGGACTGCACTTGATAGTTCATATGCTAAGGTGCTGACAGGGTGGGGCCAGCCACAGGTGCAGTGTTAGGATGGGGGCTGGCCATTCTAGAAAGACCAGTCTTTTAGAGTTGAGGCTTTGGGCCATGTTATGTCAGCCCAATGTCCCTGGTATCTGGGAGAGGAGGGACCTGGACATTGATTTCAAATTGATTCTATCAGTCATGCCTATGTAATGAGACTCCATATAAACTCAATGAACTTGCTTGATAATGACATCCCTGTGCCAGGAGAGTTCTGACTCCACATGGAAGGGACATGGAGACTTGTATTTGACACCCTCCCAGACCTTGCCCCATATATCTCCTCTTTTGGATTCTTCTGATTTGTATCCTTTTATTGTAATAAAACTATATTCATAAGTATGTTACTGAGCAAAAGTGGGGGGTTCTCTGCCCAGTGAGCTGAGACCAATTCCTGAGACACCAGGGTTTCAAAGAGAGAAAGAATTTATTACTAAGCGCCAAGCAGGAGACCAGTTGGCCTATTGACCTAAAATCTGTCTCCCCGAGTCTAAGGAGTTTAGGGTTTTTATGGATTCAGACAAGGGAAGGGAAAGTTATTCCCATTACAATAGCAAATATAAACAAGGACTGGAACTAAGTTAAAATAATCATCACAATAGTAAATATAAACAAGGGCTGGGACTAGTTCGGTGAGTTTCAGTAATTTCGGTATTAACTTTTGGCTATTCTATAATATACTAGAAAGAAAAAAAATTCATATAATGATTTAGTAATCATGATCATTTATTAATTCATTTGTGGTTTTTTTGTTGTTGTTGTTTGTTTTATTTTTAAAATTTTATTTATTTAAAGATACTTCAATTATACAAATGTCACATAAAAAAATATAGGGGATTCCCATATGCCCCACTCCCCATACCCCCCACATTTTCCCACATTAACAACATCCTTCATTAATGAGGTACATTCATTGCAATTGATGAACACATTTTAGAGCATTGCCACCAAGCATGGATTAAAGTTTACAATGTAGTTTACATTGTAGTTTATACTCTCTTCCACCCAATTCTGTAGGTTATGGCAAGATTTATAATGGCCTGTATCTGTCATTGCAATGTCATTCAGGACAATTCCCATGTCCCAAAAATGCCCCCGTCTTACACCTGTTTTTCCCTCTCCCTGCCCTCAGAACCTCCAGTGGCCACTGCCTCCACATCAATGATATAATTTCTTCCATTGCTAGAATCACAATAAGACTATAGTGTCTGGATGTCTTCAGAGCCCTCAGGAGCCCTGCTATTTGGGGTAGTATCTACTTTGGCAGTCAAAGAGATCCTGCCGAGATGTGCATAAGTGTAACCTCTGGGATGACCTCCCGGCTCACTTTGAATTCTCTTAGCCATATAAACTCATTTGTCTTTTACCTTTCCCCCTTTTGATCAAGGTTTTTTTTTCTAGTTGCATTGCTAGTTGGTGTTTGGTAGTAATCCCTCGGTGCTAGGGAGGCTCATTCCCAGGAGTCATGTCCCACACTGGAGGGAAAGTAATGTGGCAGAGCTCCCCAGGATGGGAATTTGGTATTCCTTCAGTTATTGTGTGAACCTCCACCCATCGTGACAATGCCCCATGAACATCTGAACACATTTATATGCCTTATATGTATGCCCAGGTGAGCTTCCTCCCATGTCTCCCCCATCACTGACACCCCACACCAATGATCCTCCCCTGCCACAGTTGTAACCCTTCTGTGATCCAAAACTGCTTTAAAAAATGAAGCCAATAAAATAGCCAAACACAATTAACAAGAAAATGAAATAATGATAGTTTTAAAAATATGAAATAAAATACAAAATTTTTTTAAAATAAAAATTTGGGATAATAAAAAATAATGAAAAAATATTAAAAAAAAATTTTTTTTGACATTTTACCTTTCATCACTCTAAGATCTGTTGTCCTATATGTACAGTGACATTTTTTTCCATTTATTCTCCCAGTGTCTTACTTTTTTTTTTTTTTCCATTTTGCCCTCAAAGAAGTTTTAGGTTTCAGAAAAGTCATGTACCGAATACAGGGGGCTCCCATGTACCCAGCATCCTCCCCCTTTCCCCCTTCCCCTATTAATAACATTTTATATGTGGATGGTACGTTTGTTACAACTGATGTACAAATATTGAAACATAGCTACCAACCATGGTCAATGGTTTGCATTATGGCTTACATTTTGGACCACACACTTTTATAAACTTTGATGCAATTTCAACATGGCCTGTATCCATCATAGCAAGATCATGTAGAACATTTCCATCTCCCCCAAAATGCCCCCTGATCCATCTATTCTATTCCTCCCTCCCCCTCTCCTCGGGACCCACGGCAACCACCAGGCTTCACTCCTTGAAAGACAAGATTCATAGTTCCTTGCAACAACACTGAGGGCTTGACACACTGGTCTGCCCTCCCCTTTAAGCATCACCCATGCTCTCGAGAGACTCCCACCCCTCTCTTGAGAACATATTGGGCCTCCCCAGGATGGGAGTCCACCACCTTGCCGCTTATTATGTAGGTCTCCACCCATTCATATAACACACTATGGCAAGATGAACACTCACACACTCCCTAGAAGGCTGCCCCAGGTGCGCCCTGTCCCAAATGCCCCCCACATCCAACACCCCAAACCAGCAACCCTCACTTGTCCCATTTCCATGGACAGTCCAACCCACCCAACTTAAAAGTATCATTACACCACTGTCATGCTTATTAATTCTTAACTCTCAGTTACATGTATAGCGCTTTCAGTGAGCTCTGTGAGCCATTCTAGTGAATTACTGAACCCGGGGTGGGGTGTGGGTAGTGGGATCCCCTAATTTCTACAAGCTGGTCAGAAATGCTGGTGGCCTGGGCCCCCAAACTTGCTACTGGTGCCTGAAGAGCAATCTTGTAGAGGACTGCCCTTAACCTATGGGATCTGGCCTAACCCCATAGTTAGAGAGAGAATTGAATTAAATTGAGTTACTGTAGTATTTGCAGTTGGTGTCAGGAAGCTGGTGGAAGTTGATAAGAAGTTTTTGTACTAAATTAGAGAAGTTCTTTAAGACTAAATAAATAAAAATACCATTTCTCATTATCCCCCCAATTAATTAACTTATTTATACCTGTTGGTACTCATAGATTCCTATTTTATTCAATAGGTTATAATTCTTTATTACTGAGAAAGAAAAAGAAAAGCAGCCCCTGACATCTGGGAATGGTCTGCTGCTCACAGCTAGGCCTTAGTGTTATAGAAACTGGCCTGGCACTCCCAGTTAGGCCTTGTATACTCTTCAGATGAATATAAACAATCTCACAGAACTCCAATATCAAACAAGGTCACTCTGAGACCATGATAAATTGAGACAAAACAAGCCTGCTTTACAGTTTTTGTTATGGAAAGACAAAAACAAGGTGCAAAAATCCCAAACATCTCTCTCTCCTGGCTAATCGGAGTGACTGCTTTTACTTTACCAACCATAGCTTTATGCCCACTCTAGTCAGCCCTCCCTGTGAGGTCCGGGGATGCTGGATTCCTCTAGGGTCTTGGCTGTGTCACATGAAAGAATTTAAGACCATGCCAGTTTAGTTAGGCCAGTAAAAAGAGTTTATTGAGAAATGAGAGAACAGAAGTTCACACGCAGATGTGGGCTCCTCCAGGCAAAAAGGAGCATCTGGGGTTGAGGGGCTGCCCTTAATAAAGCCATTATTCACTCCTCCCCTTGCCTGATGGTGGGAGAGGAGCCCCAGCTGTCTGCTGTTATGATTGGTTACCCACCTGTTAGCTCTTAGGGGGCCAGTGATGAAGGCTTTTGTTTGGGATTATCCAGGACCAATGGGGAGGCCTGTTTGGAGTTATCTGGGGCCTCCCCTTGACCCCAGCAAGAGATCCAAGTAGGACCTCGTGGCCAGGGTCTTATCGGGGTCTTTCTGGCTTTGTTCTTAGTAGCAGCCTTCCCTCAGGGGGTTCCCGGGCAGGTCTCACAGCTATGGTCTCTGCTGGGTCTCAGCTGTGACTCGTCTTTTCCTCTTTTCTCTATACTAACCTGCCTCACCTATAGAGAAGATTCATTGAGGTACCAATAAAGAATCATGCCCCCCCCCCCGACAGCATGCAATCCAGAATGAGACTCCAATTTCTTGGGTCGTCCCCCAAGTCACTCAAACCAAATCTCAGATCCTATAATAGGTTCTTTCTAACACCCTCTTACTGAGATGCCCCATGGTTCCCACGTGTGTGTTCTCTCTCTCTCTGTAGTGACTCAAATGGCTCAACTACAGGCAGCAACTCTATTGTTAATTATTTTGATGTTCAGATTGTCCTAGATTTGACCTTTAGGACATATCCCCATTGTCCTTTTGACATATCCCCATTGTTCTTTGAGCACTTTCCTGATCTGTACGATGTGCTTGGGGACCACACATCAGACCCCCAAATGTGCTGCCACCGTGGGCAATGCAGACAGGAGGTACAGGGAAGCGGGTGTGTTTGTGAGTGGTGCTGGCAGGAAAGGCAGGGGAGGGGAGGCTAGTAACCCTCCAAATGAGACTCACCCTACAAGTCCTGTTACCTCCCTTAAGCCTGTCACCATGAAACTGTCCTCCCAGGGCCCCACGGCTGGTCTCACAGAGAAAGCCTGGGAATCTCCAATTGACTATTGGTTGGTCAGATCAGGCTCAGATTCTTCCACCCACCTCCCCCAAAATCAATAAAATGAATATTGATTGAGCCTAAATTACCTGTGTTACATATTAACATTAAGACAATTATACCAGCTCTTCAGACATACCACTCCAGACACGTCAGAATGACATACTGTTCTCAGAACATGCTTTGTTGTGCTGCCTCTGTCCCTTTGCTGAAGCTCTGTCCCTCCTTGAAACACTCATCTCTGCCCATCATGCCCACCTCAAGACTCCCCCCAAATCCCTCCTTGGTCCAGCTGCTCAACCAGACTCTCATCAGGGTCACCCTCTCCTTCCCATCAGGCTCAGCAGGCTTTGACTCTCAGAGCATGTATCTCATCTGATATAATCACAGTTCCTTGGGGTTGTCTGTTTCCAATTCCAGATAGGGAAAGGCAGGCCTCGGCAGGCTTACCTGATGGCACCCAAGGGAAGTTTGTAAATGGATATTGATTGCCCTCTGCATCGTGGACTCCAGAGACCATCCGTGGTCCTCCTTAGAGCTTCCAGAGACTTCTCTCCCTCTCCATCCCCCAAAAACTATACGTTGTTTTTTTAATGGTCATTATTTTAGACAGAATTGGAGAATTACAGTAATTGCACCCTAACGATGGGGGGTGGGTTCAGCTTTGAGGAAATAAGGCCCTGTCCTAAGGTCATGCCTTAAAAGTCCAGATGTAGCAGCCCAAGTTCTGTGTGAAGTGACTCATATTTTCCAGGAAGCCTAGATGTAATTTTGTGTCCTACTAGCTGTCCTTCACCCACTCCATTGAGTTAAGTGCTGATGGCATGACTGTTACTTTTATTATCATTCGTCTGACTCATCCACTCTGCAGACCTCTGCCTCCTCTTACCCAGCTCCATCCTGCCCCCTGCCTCTTTCCCCTCTCTCTGCTGGTCCCCTGATCCCTGTGCCTTTGATAGGGAATAGTTACCCCCATGGACTCCCTCAGCCTCCTCTGCCCTCCTCGTGATCACCCCTGTCCAGAGACACCCTCCTGGTTCCTTCACTGCCCACGGAGTCCGGACAGATAACCTTGATACTCAGAGATGACTGTCCATCTTCCCAGCCCCATTGGCTGCTCCTTCACCCCTGCCAGCAGCTACCCATCCTCCAGGCTGCCTGGCTCCTGGCCCATAGCCAGCCTCCTTGGCAGTGGGAATGGAGCACCAGGGGTTTCCCTGTCACCATGGGGGTCTTTTGCCTTCTCGTTTTCAACCTAACAGTACAAGCTATGCTATGGAACTTTCAAGGGCCTCTGAAGGCTGTACATTTTGCCAACAAAATTACATACTTCTGATCCCCTTTTGCTTCTGGAACTGTCTTGACAAGCTGTGATTTGTTTCTTGTGGGTGAGGAGCCACAGGCTTGGAAAGTAATTTGCCATCCTGCTCTCCTTGCTCTTTTATCATCCAGCTATATGGGCAGGTGGCAAGGAAGTTTTTCTTTGCTGTGGTTCCCATGGGCCCAGCCTGGATCAGACGGTCTAGGAATTTTGCAGATAGGTGATCCTGCTGGGGCTGTGAGAGGATTCTCTCCCCTAGAGACCAGAACCAAATTATTCAAGCACATCGTGGGACCCAGGCTCTGCACTAAGTGCTTCATGTTCATTGTTTCATGTAATTTGTGCAACAGTTCTGTGAAGAAAGTGTTACCAATCCCAATTTCCAGAAGTCCAGGAAACAAGCTCTGGAAGATGAGATAATGTATGAGTGGCTATGAGAGTGATTTTGTTTGCTAAATGTTGCTGGGAGCAATATACCAGAAATGTTTTTCTTTTACAATGGGAATTTATGAGGTTAAAAACTTACAGTTCTAAGGCTGTGAAAATGTCAAAATCAAGGCATCATCAGAGATGCTATCTCACGGAAGGTTGGCTGCTGGTGACCCTGGACTCCTGCCACATGGCAAGGCACAATGGCGGCCCTACCGGCCTCTGCCTTCTCCTCCAGGCTCACTTTCTACCCAAGTTCAGCTGTGGGTGATCAGGTACATGGCAGGGCCTGCTTGTCTCATCCCTCTCCACCAGGCCCCATTGCTTCAGCTTCAGGCTGTGCTGTCTGTGGCTTTTCTCTCTCCCGGGTTTGTCAACATTTGGAGCCTTCTCTCTGTCATTGTGGCTTTTTTCCTGTGTCTGTGGCTTTTCAGTCCTCTGTTTATAAAGGACTCCAGTAAGAGGATTAAGACCCACTCTGGGTCCTGCAATCTAATCAAAGGCCCTTAACTGAAGTGACGTGATCAAAAGTGATCTAATGAAAGGGGCCCTTAACTGAATCTAATCAAAGAGTGCCATCAACAATGGATGTACAGGCATAGGAATGGGTTTGCTTTAAGAACAGGATTTTCTGGGGGCCACAAAAGGCTCAAACCAGTACAGCAAGTACCATAGCACTGCAGAGCTGGGCTTCTAGCCTGGGCCTGCCTGGACTCATAACCGTTATACTACCCCAGCTCACAACACCACGCCTACCACTAGCCTGATGAAGTGTGAGGACTATTTTATTATAGTGCAAAGCATTAGTGGTTCATAATTGAACGTAAATACACGATATAGTTACAAAATCCCCTTTACACAGCTGGAAGCCCTAATAGAATACGGGAAAGTGGATTTCTGCTGTTTTCAAGACAACCTCTACCCTTAGCCCCCAACACTCACCCCATTCTTAGGAGCCTCAGCGAACTCCTCATTTTGGCTCTCTTGACCCTTGTGCTTGGTTCTCCCAAGTTCTTTCTGGGATCTTCTTGTTTCCACAGATCTGAACTGGCAGGCCCTTCCCATTGCACATTCTTATTCCTTCATCCAGGGATGTTGTTTTAGTTTCCTTGACTGCAAAAACAAATACCATACAATGGGTTGGCTTAAACAATGGGAATTTATTGGCTCACGGTTTTGAAGCTAGGGGAAGTCCAAAATGGAGGCATCGGCAAGGCAATGCTTTCTCACTGAAGACTGTGGCATTCTAGGGCTGGCTGCTGGGGATCCTTGGTCCTTGGCTTTTCTGTCACATGGCAATGCACATGGAAATGTCTTCTCCTTTCTCCTCTGGGTTCCATTGACTTCCAGCTTCTGGCTGCTCCATGTGGCTTCTGTTCTGTATTCAATTTCCTTTGCCTATGTGGACTTCAGTCACATTGGATTAAGGGCCTCCCTCATTCAGTGTGGGCACACCTTAATTAATAACATCTTCAAAGGTCCTATTTACAAATGGCTTAATACCCACAGGACCAGGGGTTGGGACCTGAACATGCCTTTTGTGGGATGATGACTCAATCCCCAACAGATGTGATGGTTCCAGAAGGGCTAAGCTGGAATTTATTAAGGGATTGTCACCTAACCTCTTGGTCTTGCTGGTCATAAACCAGGGCATAAAGGAAGACTGGGTGCCCCATGTGCTCAGAGCCACTCCCAGCCCTCCCTCTGCTCCTCTTTTGATCACAAGGACCCATGTTTCTCAGGTTCCCTCTATATATCTTCCTATATCTCAGCAGCAACTGTGCTTCTTCTATGACTCCAGCTTCTTCCAGCCAGCTCCTCCCTGTGGTCCCAGCTCCCCCTGGGCTGTCCCACAGTTTCTGCATTTGCTGAAAGACCTCATTCTGGGATTGGATAATGCCCCCTGCTCCCATTGTCTCATGGGCCCTGGTTTGTTAGTGGCTTCCTGCTGTGGCTAATTTTGCTTTTTCCCACTGTCCCCTGTTTAAATCTTCTGTTCCCCATCACCTGATCAACCAATTTTCTGTATTAAATTCAAAGACCTAGAGATTTCTGTTTTCCTGGACAGAACCCAACTGTTACCTAGTGCTTTGTGAACCATCAAAACCATCAAAAAAGGAAGAAGTTCTTATTCCTCTGCCCCCTCCACCTAATTCAGCGATGATTAAGCCAGAGGCCATTTCTTTCCCTTTTGAAATCTATATTTGTTGTGATTAGAGAAATTATCTGTTAATAAGGAAAGCCCCGAGCAGCAGTAATGAGACCTTCCGCTCACACTGGGGTGTGGGTGTGATCCTGCGTGGGAACGCACAAACACCACTTGCTGTGGTGGGGACTGCGTCTACCAGGGTCTCTGGGGAGCAGGGGAAAGGATTGAGTGGAGGGGATGGAATCTGCAGGAGTCTGGCAGTTACCTTGGGGATCCAGATGGTTGCTACATTCAGCAAATACTGCAGCCTTCTCTCATCTATGTTAAGTTTATTTCTTCTCATGTGTTACTATTTGACACTATAGTTAACCATACTTTGTCAAAATAAATAAATAAAAAGGAATATTACATTTGAAGGGGAAGATTTAGCCAGTTCCCTGATAGTAGGAAAATGGAAAACAATGTTGGCAGAAGACAATCTCTACTTTAATTTGACAGGTGCTGTGAAAGTTGGCTGCCCTGATATTACGGCAAGGCTTCTTTCCCAATGCTCTGATGGAGGGAAGTGAGGTATTCCAATTCTTTCCTTCCTGGTGTCAGAGAAGTGGGAGCTAATTATAAAATATCATTCAATAGTCTCTATTTTGAGGGATAAGAGCTACTATGTTTTTTCTCTTCTCGAAATGCAGAAGCAATTGATATATTTCATTTCCTGCCTCTCGCTGTATAAGTCTTTCTTACAAGTGAATATTATGGCTGATAACTTTTGTGCTTCTTATAGCAAATTCCATTTGCTAAAATGTTTTCAAATAGTAGATGATGCCTCCTTTGCTTTTAAGAAACAGTGACATGCATCAGAAAGAGAGATAGCTAGAGCTGGAAGAGGCCCCTTCCTGCCTTCCAAACCTGAGAATAAATTCTCCAGGGTGACCCTTCTGCTTACAGAGTCCTTGAGAACGGGCTGGGGACAGAGGGTCACCTTCCCAAAATCTCCAATCTGGCCCACTTCACTTGCAAGTTCAAAGCCCTGACCTGGTGTTTGCTATCTAAAGCTCTCAGCTATTTGATATGGGGTGAGAGAGCTGTGTCCTTTGTGCCCTGGGCATGGGCTGGAAAGAAGAAAGTGGACAAAAGTGCTCAGCTAGTGCCCAAGACAGTATTGAAAAGGGCCAGTGGGGTAGGAGTTCCTAGGAAAATACTTTCTTCCTTGCTATTGTTAAACTCTTCTACTTTGGAAAGTATTATTTATCATTGGAAAGTGTGTGTGTGTGTGTGTGTGTGTGTGTGTTGGGTGGGGGACTGAGGGGAGGAGGACCCTCCTGCTCCACCTCTGCCAAAGCCAGTACAGTGGTGTTACTGGTGCCCCAAAAGGGTGGCAGTCCCAGAATTCCAAGCAGTGGTCAACAGTGGAGCCAAAGGCCGCGGGAAGCTGAAAGGCACATGACGAGGTACTATTGATGTGACTGAAGCAGGGTCCGTGTGAGAACAACTCTTCTCCCAAAACAGGACAGAAAATGAGCTCTGCCTCGTCACAAGTTCTTCCAGAGTAGAGTTCTGAAACGTAACTTCTGGCACGGATTGCAAATACTGCTGGAACTCAGTTCTGACTCTGACTCCCTGGGGTCAGGCCAGACCCCACTGCTTAAGGGCAGTGCTCTACAAGAGGCCCTCAGACCAGGGCAAGTTCAGGGGCTCAGGCCACCGGCATTCCTGGCCAACTAGCTACAAATTCAGTGGTTCCTATCACCCCCTCGGGTTCGATATTTCGCTAAAACAAGGCACAGAACTCACTGAAAGTGCTATGCTTATGACTATAGCTTTATTATAGTAAAAAGATACCAATAAGAAGCTAAGAGAGGTATTGGGTAAGGTTTGGGGCAGGGGGTGGGGGTCTGGGTTCAAACACCAGCTTCCGTGTCCTCTCCATGTGGAGTCAGAAGACATAACTCTCCTGGCACAGGGATCTATCTTTTCAATTGTGGAATCTCACTTGAGCTTCAAGTGCCCCGAGTTTACCTGGGGCTTCATTACATAGGCATGGAACGTAGGTGAACTCAATCTTTAGCACCCCCCCCCCCCCCCCCCCCCGCTTCCCAGAGGCTGCCTAGACATGATGTGACTCAAAACCTCAACTCCCTAATCACATGGTTGGTCTTTCTAGTGTGGCCAGTCCCCCACCCTAAGACAGATCGGCTGACCCCAATCTGTCATGTCGTTAGCAGATGAACTCTCAGAAATGGTCCTGAGCCCACCGTGAAAAACAAAAAACACTCTGATCTCAGGAAATTCCAAGGATGTAGAGTTTACTTCCCCAGGAACAAAGACTAGCCAAGTTTTTTTTATTATGCTACAGTAATAAAGGTCTGCTCCGTACGTAAGAATTGGTCATGAAACTCTGAAAATGCATTTTCTCCACAGGAATCCCCAACACCCATACCACTAAGAAAGTAAGTTAGTAGCAGTCACTACTTGAAGAAAAAGTACCACCCAACGTGTGGCAGATCATTATTTGGAAACTTTGATGTATGGTGAAAAAAAGAAACCTAACATAAAAAAATTAAAGCCATAAGGGACCTTAGGCTACAATGTAATACCTAGGAAATACTGACAAATTTAAATCTCATTCACAGAATTTATTAGGAGCTTTGCCCCAGGGCTGATAGCCTAAAACTAGCCTGGTAATGAATGGTCATTCCTTCAAGAAGGAGTGATATTCAAAACATTTCATAATCACTAGGGTATACGCAGCAACTACTTAGAATGTCTGACAGCTTGGAACATTGTCAGAAGATAATCCTTTAGTTGCCAATTTATGGAAAGGCGTGAGAGCCCTAGAGGAGGAGCTAGGACAGTGCAGGTGGGGTAGGGGCACTTGAGGAGCTCAGGGCAAGGACTCTTTATCAATGTGGAAGTATTAATATTTTAATAACCCAAATGCCCACACTGGTACGTATCATCTTGGCCCTGCGTCCATCCACCAACCATCCATTGGCCCATCTATTCATTCATCAAGACATCCATCTATCTATTTGATGAATATTTCCTGCAGAACTTTCCTTGGCACATATATGTCACAGTTGTTAAAATAAAATATTAGACAAGATAACACACATAGGAGTTTATTTGAGCAGTTTAAGATTGATGAATCGGTCAGCATCCAGCCAACACGTGGAAAGGAGCTCCACCGAGCAAGTGGAAAGGAGAAGCTCATATAGGGCAACTGAGGAAGCAAAGTGAGGAAATGTTCTGATTGGCTGACGTTAAGTTTCCATTTTACATGGGGGGGCGTCTTTCAGAGAGGGGAGCAGATAGGGCATGCTTGTCCATGCTGATAAACTTTCTGCTGGACTGAGTAGGGTTTATCTCCAGGTGTTGCTTATCTGTGGGTTCTGGAAGGTGTGTTCCATTTTCTGAGAAGGCCCCTGCAGGTCAATTGTTTTTGTCTTCTGAAAAAATCCTTTTGAGAGGGGTCTCTCCAAGCAACACACAATCCAGGTGGCCATTTTATTTTATTTAACACAGTGTATATACTGATAAGTTGGAAATGACTCTCATCCTCCAAGAGCTCACAACTTATTCTTGCTATTTATGGAAAGAATGTGTTTTAATCTGCTGCCATTTATCCTGCTGTGATAGAATTATGGTGAGATTTCATGAAATAACATTAAATAAACTTACAAAATTTCACAGAGAATATGTTTGCATATCATTTTTTAATTTTTCAGAACAACTTTGCATTTTCTTACTTGCTCCTCATAACAATCCTGTGAGATAGGGTGGAGATACGTGGTCCAAACAAGGAAACTGAGGTGCAAACCTCTTAAATGACAGCAAAGAGGACAGAGCCAGGAACCTGGACAGTGAATTTTTATCCAGGGTGGAAACACTTTGTTGAGCTTTTGTGGCTTCAAAGTATGGATTTCATTTCCATCTGAACATTGACATTGTCTGACAAAATGTACAGCCAGGAATGGGTGATCCAGTTTATTGTGGTTGAGTCGATCTGCCTGGCTCTGTGATTAGCCAGTGTTTGGTTCAGTGCTAGTTTGATGGAGGAAGAAGGAAGGAAGGATCTATTGAAATTAAAAAGTCCCCCGTGGTTGGTAATAATAATTTTTCATATAAAATGCAATCCCACACCCTCAAAGGAAGTGAGTGCATCTCAAGATCTTTCAAGAACCTATTAAACCAAGACAAGTATCACAAGTGTTCCCACTAGGATTTCCTTTTTTCCTTTTCATGAAGCCAGTATGAGTGGTTGCTCTTCAGTTATGCGGATCTTGCTGTACCTGACTTTGACTTTGGCTTTGAGGGTGAATGGAAAAACACATTCTTGTGGTTGAGTGAAAGAACACCTCCCAGAAGTTGGTTAAATGTGAGTCATTATTTAAACTGTCAGTAGGAAATAGCCTATAGAGTACTCATAGGAGGAAGGTGAGATTTACTGCCCTTCTTTCTTCTCTTGACTCACTGAAGGCCTTGGCTAGAGAAGTGACTGCAGGAAGCATCACCTGTCCTCAGGAGACTTAAGACCAGTGTCTGACCAGCAGTGATTTCAACTAAAAACACCTGGTGGTCAAAAAGCAGACGAGTTCAATCTTGGGTTATTGGCCATTCAAGGGGTGAAACAATAACAACCAAGAATTATTGCTCTCCAGTCATGCCTCCTGCAAATGGGTTGGCACCTCCTGTACACAGAACAAGGGCAAGTATATCCTCCTACACAAATCAAATAGGCTCCACTATCATTTATGACAGCCAGGCCCACAGACGGCTCCATGAGCAGAACAGAGTGCTTGCACACAGACAAGCACAGGCCGGAGGTGTTAACTAAGAAGAGGTCCTGAGAGCCCGTCCTTGGCCCTGCTGCCCCCTCAAGCCAGGGCTGGACCCTGGATGGGGTGGGGCTGGGAAGGGAAGACAGAGCAGCTGAAAGAGGCAGAGCCAGGCTCCAAGGGGGAGGCAGTTAAACTTGGCTCGTCTCAGCTTTGTGGGCCCTTTCTTGTGCCTTGACTTTGGCAGGTTCTGCTCAACTCCCTTCATCTGTCCGCCTCCCACTCAGAATCCTACTGAATTGGACCTTCCAAATACAGCTACAGAGGAACTAGAAAGCTGGCACAGCACTTTAGGTATTACAAAAGTCTCTTATCAGTAATCTATTGCTGAATTACCAACCCCCCTCAAACATAGAGGCTTAAGGCAAACATTTTATTTGCTCAGGCTTCTGCATGAGAAAGTGAAAAGCCGGCAGCTGGCAGCTGGAGTGTTCCTGAATGTACATAAACAGCTTTCACAGAATACAAACAATACTCAGACAAGACCATTCTTTGACCATGATGGAATAAGTCAGGGATAAGACTACTTTGTGATCACGCCTGAAACTATACAGAGATAAGGACATTCTGCAACCCCAAAATAACAAGACAATCCCCATCTTCCTGCTAACATGAGTTACCAATAACAACTCTAGTCCCACTTTAATCTTCCTGCCTGTAGATAAAAATTACCAAGAGATCCAGCCACCAAGTTGTCCCAGTTTTGCCAAGCAAAAACTGGGCCCTGCTCCCCTAAACCCTTTGTAGAAGCACTCGGCAGACCCCCAAAGCCTGGCATAATCCCCTCCCAGCCCCGCTTACTGGTTCCTCTAGGGTACACTCTCCCTGGCTGCAGCAGGTTAAATGAAGCTACGTGTGTTTGACTACACATATGTTCCTGGTGGTCGTTGGCATCTAGGCTTTGACCCGTGGGTCAGAATTTGGGCTGGGCTCAGCTGGAGGGTTCTTAATGTGGCCAGGTCACTTATTTGGCTGCAGTTATCTGGCTGCTCAACTGGAATAGACTGACAGGAGTCCAAAGTACAAGCAGGGAGACAAATTCAGAGGTTATTGTAATAATCCAGAGGAGCGGGTGGATGAGTGCCTGATTCCCATGTACGAGGTCCCAGGTTCAATCCCTGGCACCTCCTGAAAAAACAAACAAACATGAAAATCAACTCTCATTGGGGAGTGGATACAGCTCAGGGGTTGAGTGCCTGCTTCCCATGTATGAGGTCCTGGGTTCAATCCCCGGGACCTCCTAAAAATAATAATAATAATAATAATAATCCAGCAAAAAGTGAGAGTGGCTCAGACCACAGTGAGAACAGGGAATGTGGTGGGAAGGTAGAGCTACCTGGATTTGCTGTCAGGCCGAGTGTGGGGTGAGAAATACAGAGGAGTCAGAGTGACCCCACAGGTTTTACCTGAGCAATTGGAAGGGTAGGGAGCCTGTTAGACTGGAGATGAGTCAGGGGGATGACGATGGTCCTCGGCACGGTTGGCCCAGCAGGAGCATTTCATTCTCCTTCCTCCTCTCCTTGACCTGAGACCCCAGGAGTCTTCTCTCTCTACCCTCACTCCCTTGGGGATCCCACCTGGCTTTACAAACCACTCACATCCCCAGGACTCATCCCTTATTTATGCATTTTTCTGGGGCAATTAGATAGAGAGGCGTAAACATCTCAATCTAAAAACCACCCTTTCTCCAGCAGGTTAAGGAGGGGAGATCCGGCCCAGGGGACAAGGACAGGGAGTAGAGGGAGAACGCAGGGCCCCATGGGAATGGGCCTCTCCCAGGGCCATCTGGAGCAGTCCTGCTCGCAGGTGGCAGGTTGCCCACAGGACCTTGTCTGGGGCCAGGGCTCTCATCTTTTTGTTTATTTATTTATTTATTTTTTGATTTTACCGGGAGGTCTCGGGGATCGAACCCAGGTCCCTCCATATGGCGGACGGACGCCCAACCATTTGAGCCACATCCGCCCCCCAGGGCTCTCATCTTAAGGGCACAATTCTACTGCTGGAATGTCTGACCTGTTTTACCAATCGTGGGTCTCTTCTGCCACTAGATCAATTATGGCCCTAACACAGCTGAGAAAAGATGCCCTCAAATTACAAATTCAACCATTTTCCCAATTACTTTATTTAACAGAAAAAAACTGGGATGGGGTTGAAGCAGGAGACCAGGAAACTTTCTCCAAAGCTACTCCACTGCAGGCAGGCATGTCAGGAGGCTACGAGAACTGGCAAGGTTGCAAAAGCTCTGACTGATTGATGGCAGAAACTAGAGTTGACTCTGAAAATGAGACCACACATGCCAAACCAAGGGCCATTTGGAAAGCCTGTTGCTAGAATTAATTGTAAAAGGCAGCAAAGAAAATGGCTGCCTGGCTGTGCTTCAAAGCCTCAGGGGTGCACCGGGCTCCAACTGCACATGGGTCCCTGGAACCCAGGAGTCCCCAGGAGAGTCCAAGGGGGCCAGAAACCCATGCTCTTAACAGGGCCCTGAGTGGTTGTGGCAGGTAGTCTGAGCCCCCATTTCCAGAAACACTGTCCTAGAAGCCACTTTAGTTCTCCCATCTTCTGATCACAACATTCATTTCTGAAGGTGGAGGCCACAGGAGAAAGGCGAATGCTTGGGAGTCTTTGGGAGTGAAATGGATTAGTTCTCACCTAACTGGAAAATTTAATTAAGCAGTATATTCCGCTTAACATCCATGAGAAAGAAATATTTTAAAATCAGTTAGATTTGCTTAATTGGGTTGAGAAATGCTGGCGGGGGTGGGGTGGGGGGTAGAAACACACCATTTCTACTGGAAACTGATGGATAGTTCTCATTTTAAAATAACAAGGTGCCTAAATGTATTATGTTCCTCCTAACTTAATTAAACCTAGCAAAGGACTCTATATCAAGAGGTTTCTAAAAAGATACCCCAAACTGTGCTTTCTCTTAGGCTAGCTGGCTGGTGCTATCTTCTATTCCCCCATCTCTACTTGCCTTGTAATGTTATGGCTCAAACACAGGTACGTCTCTGCCATCAGGTTATAAGACGTCCAGGAGCCAGAGGCCTGGGCTGTGCTGTTCACCCAGTACATCTGGATGGGGCCTGGTACCAAGTAGGTGCTCAGTAAACCTAAAAATAAATAAATAAATTGGCTGGATATTTTGACACAGGATAATGGTATAAGGACTCCACCACCCCCTCCCCACTTCTTTGTCAGTACAGGCTAAGGGTATTGTATAAGTTTGTTTGACAAATTAATATAAAATGTTAGAAATTATCAACATTTTATGAGCAAGAACAGAATTGAACGAAATGAGACTATAAAATAAAATTATGGCAAATGACTAATAAAGAAGAGGCTCAAGTTAATAAACAGTCTTTATACAGTTTGTTTTATTCTGGCAAACTGACAGCAGCTGCTGATTTACACCAGGCTGATTCTGATCAAATCTAGCTCAGCTGGTGACAAAGAAATATAATGCAGCTTTAGATACAAAATAGAGTTCATTTTTTTTTTTTTTTTTGCACCAAATGTCATTAAGGCATTCTGAAAAATGTTAAAATACCTTCCATGGATGAATTTTCTCTGGTAAATTTTAATTACAACAAAATATGTGACAAACAAAATGCAGTTATTTTCTCTATAATTTGACTAAATTTATAATCATCCTACTAGTTAAAATAGCACTCATCCAGTTGTAAAATTACAAATACCTGGCATTCTCTTGGGCTTCAAATAATGGTTTTCATTAGTTCATACATTTAAATATATCCAGGCTATCATTTACCCCAAAGTGTTTTGGATTTGTTAATTTTAAAACAAACTTTTGCTAGGAAAAAAAAAGAAAATGTAAGTAAAATTTGACTTTAACTGAAGCCCACATTCATATTTGATGCAGCATTTTTTTTTTTGCAGTAAAATGCCAGCTATAGCCCTATAAATAAAGCTAGTTACTAACTTCAAAGTAATAGGTAACCTTGAACTTTCAGAGAGAAAAAAATATGTTTATTTTAATCCATTTCAGCCTGGATATAAATGATTTCAGGACATAATGGTATAAACACCCAATATTCCCAGACTAATTATATTTGACTCTAAAGACCTAGTGCTAATACAGCATAATTAAACATGTGGTGTGTGCAGTGTCTTTGAAATGTATTATCTGCAGAGTGGATAAAAAGAAAAGAAATAGGATTTTTTGAAATGGGATTTTAAAAATGTAATGTGTTTTAAAATGTTTGGATAAATCAGCCCCTTTTTCTCTCTCAAATCCCATATGAAGTTAGTTTTCAAGGACTCCGATTTGGAAGCTCTTGAGTCTAATTCCCAGTTAAGAATAAGCACGTCTTCTATGTTGCTCTAAGGTCATGCAGCCTTTTCCTCTGAAGGGCTGACTGTTGGAAATGTCTTCCTTTTGCTGTTATAGTCTTCAGCCACAACCCCGTAATGCCCCTTAATCATTAGTCCTTATCCTACCCCATTTCTAATATAGAAATAACCCTTCTTACTCCTAGAAATGCCCTGAGTCCTGCAACTGTTGCTCATTTTATAAATTTTTCAGTGTTCTCCCCATTCTGGATACCATATTCTGGATTGACTCAAACTTGTCAATACCAGTCTTAAAATGTCAATCACAAATTCAATTCTACAATATTCATTGATTACTATATACCAGGTACATGCTAGGAATTAGGAATTATCAATAGATAATTTACAAATTTACAAATTGGGCCATGTTTTACTAGAGGATGAGTGGCTGTGCCTTAAAAGATCACCATCCATTGTGGTTCTCGCTCCCTGTTTTACACCAAGGCAAGACTTGGAAGCTAGAGGCAGGCCAGCCACCTGCCATTTCTACTTCAATTGTCTACTCAGGTGAGAGGACTCAGTGCTCTTGTGGCCTCTCTCCTCCCTCCCTCTCTCTCTCTCTCTCTCTCTCTCTCTCTCTCTGGAAGTAGGGGTGGGAAGAATAAGAGTCCCACTTTGACTTTGAACCCAACTGCCTATTCTAACTTAATTTTCCTAGTGGATTCTACTTTGTGGCTCAGGGGCATAGGGTCACATTTAATTAAGTGGTACTTTATTCTCATTCTGCTCTTTACAAATAGAGTCCTCAGTCTGAGCCCACATGAGCAGGATGGTGGCAGAGAAGCATGACACAGGCATTCCTGGGACCTTATGCCCAGTTCCATCAATGAGCACCAGAGTCCCACCCAGAAACCCCAACACTCACAAATCAGATATGATAAAATATATATACCCATAAGAGAAGAGCAAAAGGAGTTATGGAGCTGAAGGCGCAGGATTTTGAGGGGGGAGGTGTAGGTGGTAAAGGCCAGGTGCAAGGAGGACCAGAACCTTCAGCAGGTGTGCCTGGAAGACTATGGAGGAAGATGGCATTCTATTAGGCGGGTAGAGACGACTGGAATATATTCAGGGAATGGTGAGATCGTAAATATGATTGAAATAAGTAGGAGAGAGTTAGAAGAATGCTGGAAAGAGGAGCTAGCCGAGACACGGACGCTTTGACGAGTAGGCCAAGGTTGGTCAAGGTCTGTACCGATCTGGTAAGCAGTGGGGAGCCGCTGAGGGTTTTCACTGATCTGGAAGGCAGTGGGGAGACACAGAGGGTTGGTGTCAGACGCAGAAGTGATGCCAGCACATAAGATGAAGGAGCTGGCTGTAAGGGTCAAGCAGGAGGGAAACAGGAGGCTGGAGCTGCGAGGTCAGCGAGGGGCCTCTGGAGCAAAACCTCCAGGCAGGCCGATTTCCTGCTCTCCGGAGAGCCCTAACACAGATTGGGGTGGGCTCATCTTTCCAGCTGCCATCGGGCCTGGCGTCGTCTGAGACCACTAGGTCTCTTTTTCACAGGATTCCTTCAGATCTCCCCCACTCTCAATTTACAAGTGATTTGGGGGATGTCTGTGTAAAGTCTCACCTTTATCCCTGTGAAAATTTATCTTTTTTCAGTGTTAACTTGACATTCCTGACTCCCAAGATAATTTTAAATTCTGACTCTGTCATCTATCACTTTATCTATTCCTCCCAGCTGTTGTGTGGGAAAATGGCAGAACCGTCAAAGTTATTGTTAAAAATACTGGCAAGATAAAGCCAAAGACAGGCCCCAGGAGCCCTAATTTGAAGCTCCACTAATAGCTTTAAATCCACTGACCAACAGACCATAGGAACAGTGCTTCCCTGGAGGCAAATCCTCAGCCTCGCCTCGCACCTTAGCATTAATCATTCCATTCCACAAAGACTCGGCCCAAAGCAAGGCGCTCGGACCTTCCCTTGGCCTCGCAACTCTCTGGCACCAACAGCGTGGAAAGGAGGTTGATGAGACACTGTTGTTCTGCTACATCTGCAAAAACTGCTCTTTCTTGTTTTTATTTTAAAGATGTTTTCAGTTTTTTTCCTATACAAATAATCAGCTGCCATAATTCTATATTAAAGAGTTAACAATAACTATACAGAACAAAACTGGTAACATAAGTGTCAATGCTTTAATTACTCATAAGATTTCTTTGTGACAGCTGTTGAACTTCCTATTCATTATAATATTCAACAACCTGACAGTTTCAACCTGACTAAAACTGGGGTCAAAGGAAAAGCAGGAAGAAGCTTCATCCCAAGATAGTACATTCTGCCAAGTCCTTTCCATGGTCACTTCAGGAACTGTTTTTAGGGGGAAGTTGCATGGCATCAGAGACTCTGGACCACCTAGTTTTTAGACTAGTCAACCTATTTTGCCTCACAAACTTATGAAAATATGACCAAGCATGATCCTGCATGGTTCAACCTCCACCAGCCTGATACTCCTCAGCAAATTTGGACCAATTCTCAAACCCTGGGAACTCTTGGGCCAATTTTCACCTGCTCCTAATGGGGCAGCTTGCGAGAGGCCCCGCGGATGAGCTGTATGGGGCAAGTGAGAAATAGTAATTGTAGAGAGGGCAAGGAAATGCCTAATGAGGCATATTTTAGCTTTTTGAGGAACAGGACCCTCTTTAGTACTGACACTGGAAACAAGATGGAAGGCCTCTGGCTGTCATGGGATCAAGGACATAGCAAATTGGATAGATGGGCAATTGGTAGAAACGGAAGTCCCTGCATAAAGGCAATGTGTGTTTATGGCTCTTGAATTTGAAGGTGATGCTTTGCAAAGTCGCTGGCTCAGGCACTGTGCTCAGCCCTGGGGTACGTTAAGAGTCAGGGTCCTATGAAAGCATAGAAAATTGTTCCTTTAAACATGCCAGATAAAAAATGGCCAAGGTAGCAGTAGCAATAAATCCAAAGGTAGAATATAAACATTCTTTATCCCAGCAGCATCAAGCACATTTAGGTCTTCATTAGTATGATAACAATGATCCCAAAAAATAAAATTTCAGGTTACTTTTTATCTTAAAAAAAAGTCCTGCTTGAAACCTCTGGAGTGATGGAATGAAGTTGTGTCCACGGCATGGGCCTCCTGGGGTCTGAACCTCTTGGGTTAGGGCTGCAAGGTGGATGTGCAAGGGCAGCAGTGGGGTCCAGCATTTCTTGGTCCAGGCTAGCCCTTCTGGAGAATAGAGGGGCATGTGAGAGTCCCCACCCCCATCCTAGCTAATGCTCCGCTCCCCTTCAGCTGGGACCTGAAGTTAATCTCTCTACCTTCCATTAGGGCCACATGCTCCAATATGTGCAATTACATCAAGTCCACAATGTGGCTCATCTTCAGGTATGCAAATCCTTGGAAAACAAACAACTGCAGCAATTCTGCCTAAAGGTCTGCATACAATTGCTTGGAGATGGAAAAGGAAAAGGCAATGTGACAGAAGGGCAGCCAGTCTTTTACACACCTGGAGGGAGAATATAGCAAGGCTACAAGGGGCAAGGTCTCCGGGGCAGGACCCTGATTCCACAGGGCACCAGCTGTGACTCAGTTTCACCTGTATTATAGCCTGGTCTTCAGAAAGGCTGGTGCTAAACTTTTTGAGAAATTTAACTACTGGTCTTGGATTAAGTACAACATCTTTGCTTCTTCTAAAGAGCTTTAGAGTCATTTTATGTGTTCCCGTTTCAAGTTCCAGGCTTGCAGCTGTCAACATAAAGAACATTTCTCTAAATGTTCTGCCTAGTTTTGGGTTAAACATGAGAACCTCACTCTAGACTTGAGCTACTGAGGACCCAGAGCCGTGACTAGGGCAGGATAGGCCAACTTTTGCCCCATGCCCCATGACATCACTTTTGGCTGTGGCTGTGGAAGAGAGGGGGTAAAGGTCCTCTCTTCTCACTTTGCATTTAAAAAAAATTATATGTTTAGGAACTGGAATCTAGAACCCACTATTAGAATATATTCTATGACTTAGTAGAATTTACCACAGGAACTCAATGTTGAAAAAAACATTTAACAAAATTCAACGTCCTTTCAGGACAAAAACATGTAATGAACTAGGGATAAAAGGGAATTTCCTCAAACTAATAATGTCATCTACAAAAAACCACATCTAACATGATATTTTAAGGAAGACTGAATGCTTTCCCTCTAAGATCAGGAACAAAACAAGAATGTCCACTCTCACATCTGGAGGTTGTAGCCAGAGCAATTAGGTAAGAAAATGAAATAAAAGACATCCAGACTAGAAAGAAAGAAGTAAAACTATCTCTAGTTGCAAATGATATGATCTTGCATATAGAAAATCCTAAGGGATCCACCAAAAAACTATTAGAACTAAAAAATGAGTTCAGGAAGATTGCAGGATACAGGATCAATGCACAAAACTCAAGTGCATTTCTATGGAACCCAACCTTTCCTCATGTGAAAATTAGGCCTGTGGCAGTGATTCAGGTCCTTGGCTCCCTCTCTGTTTTCTGTGACTGCTCCAGTGGCCTAGAGGTCTTTCCTCATCAGCACCTTCCTTCTGGGCCCTGTCGCAGGGGATGTGTGGTCTGTCACCACTAGTATCAGAATCAGCTGGAGTGGGACTAAATGTAGATTCCTGGGCTCCACTCCAGACATGCCATCTGAGACCCTCCTGGAATGGGGCCCAGAGATCTACATCTTGGTTAACATCTCAGGTGACTCTTAGGCATGCCAGCTTTGAAAACTACTAGCCCAGATTCTCTATGCCATGGACCTGGAGGGTGCCAGTGTGACCGCTCTCTTGTCTGTCTGCCCCCTCACTTCTGGTTTCTGTCTTGTGAGAGGCTTCCCTAACCAAACGACCCCAAAAATGCCACTTCCAGTGAGACTCACAATCCTTTCTCTGCACGTGGGTTCTTGTCTCCATTACAGACATGGTAGATGGACAGAGGGCAACCCCACGGCAGCCACTGCTCACTGATTGCCTGGTCATGTTGGACACAGTACTGGGCAGTTCCTAGACGTTATCTTGGCCCTTGTAATCTTTGAAATGCATTTTATCAATGGAGTTGACATGGATGGGCCACGTCCACACAACCCATAGAGGTGAGAATGAAACACTGATTTGTTTAATAATGATGACCAGACTCTGCTCATAGGAGGAATTATACACACAGTAATCGAGAATTCCAGGCCCCAGTGCACATCTGTGTTTAACGTGACCAGGTTCTCTTTCACCATCTGTGTCTGTATTTTGGGCTTTGTTTTCTTTCTTATTTGGTAACCAGTCAAGTAAATATTCTCAGCTTCTTGAGTTAGCAACATAAGGCAATCCTATTTTTCCAATAACTGCTAGCAATCATGTCCTTTCAAATTCCTCCCCCTCTCCCACCATCCCACACAGGGTAGCTCCTCCTTTATTTCCTAAGCTTTTTAGATTATGAAGTCCTTAGCATAACTTGCCTTTAACTAAGGGCTTCAGTTACTAATTTCAGAAAAGGAGAGAAGGTTTCATCAGGCCTTACTTGTCAACATCCTTTTCATGGTTTGGCCTCCTTTGTTTAGTTTGAAGGTTTTGAGACTATTAAAAAAAAAAAAAAATAGCTATCCTGAAGGAGGTGAGCCACAGATAGGAAAAAGTAATTTGACAAGGCCAGATAAATTAAGGAAAGCAAAAGTAAAACAACAAAAAAGTAAAATAAATAGTAAGCATACTATAAGATGGAAGACTAAGATCAAGTTTGTCAATTGTTTCCATGTAAGTGACTTGACTAAATTCCCTTATTAAAAGACCACCCACCATATCCATGGGATATAAGCCCTCTCTCACTTGGAGGTGGAGTGGACATCACCATCCCAGTCCCCTCAGGATTGGGGGAAGAACTATGGACTAGAGTGGACTTGATGGTATTCTGTTGTACACATATGGTGATTCTAGCAATGGAAGAAATTATAACAATGAGGTGGAGCCAGTGGCCACTAGACACTTTTGGGGCAGGGAGGGGACGAGTAGTTGAAATACAGGGGCTTCTTTGGGATTTGGAGGTTGTCCTTGTGGCAACGGATATGGGCCATTTTATTATTTGTTTATTTATTTATTTATTTATTTTAAAGATTTTATTTATTTATTCATTTATCCCCCCCTTGCTGCTTGTGCTTGCTGGGTCAGCTAACCACGCCGTGCGGGCGGGCTTGCCTTCACCAGGAGGCTCCGGGAACCGAACCCGGGGCCTCCCATATGGTAAACGGGAGCCCTACTGATTGAGCCACAGCCGCTTCCCAATATGGGCCATTTTAAATCAGCACACACCACTCAGAACTGTGTGGGAGAGAGTGTTGTCTACGGTGTGAACTGTGGTCTATGGTTGGTGGCAAGGCACCAGGATGTGTAAGTCCATTGAGGGTGGTGGGCCACACTTGTGGGAGATGTTTGTGTGGGATGTGGTGGGAGGTGTGGGAGGTGGGCAACACGGGAATCCCAGTGGGTTCCGTGTAATATTTTGGGTATCTAAGCACCTCTTAAAATATATTTATATATATACATAAATAACATTTTGTAAGCAAATGCACATATATGCATATATATTTATATATCATTTTGCAAATGTTGGTATGTATTGTGAAAATTTTGATTTTTACCCACAATAATAAAAAAAAAAAAGACAGATTGGGTTAAGAAAAAAAAAAATCACTATACTGAGACGTCAGGCTGGGGTTATGCGCTTTGGTATGGTCCTGTGGGACACCCTTGTGCAATGTGCTCCTCAGATTTGAAGGCTCAGAGTTCTATGAGCTCCCCACCTTACCTGTTCTGAGGAGATACACTAGCCCAGGTTTGGGAAATTGGCCTGTGAAGCTGAGGGCCAGGTGGTTGATTTATAATGGAGCATGTCTGGCTTAAGCTCTCCTTCTAGTGGTCTGCATAATTCTGCTCAGAAGACCAATTTAGAAATCAGAAATTTGCTAAGTGAGGTGCAAAATGTATACAAGGAAGGGGGGCGGATGTTTCCAGCATGTTTTAGAAATTCATTGAAGTGACTTTTTCTACTTCAGGGATATTTCTATCTAAATAACTGTGTCTGGTTTTCTAAAATAAAAGCATCTTCCCCAGAGATCACTGCCAGAGTCCAGGAGAGCTCAAGACCCCTCCTCTCCCTTCCCTTCCCCTCCCTCAGTGATTTTTCTAAGGAGGAATTGGGATGTAGGGCAAGAAGCTCCACATACCCTCCTGGCCTCTTCCCACCCCACCCAAGTGGCCATATTATGACCAAATTCAGAGACACTGATTTTTTGGGGTATGTAAAGCATACATCTTTCAGGGGTCCATGTAGGGGACAAGGATACAGCCTATGTGGTGTGGTCTTTCTCGTTTCTTCCTTCAAGAGCCAAGAGGCAAAGTGTTAGAAGGGGTAGGTCTGCTCTCTCAGGGATAAAATTCCAAGGGCCAGAAAAGGACAGGCTGCCTTTTTCTTCTCATTTGGATGCTCTCTCTGCCCACACAGGGTGTGCCCTGTGCTGAGGGGGCTGGGTGGGAAGGCCTTCCCTGCCCTCCTGGCCTGGGCACAGGACCTGTAGGCTCTCCGCCTCTCTGGCGCTGGGCAATGGTGAGACTGACCTTAGGAGCTGGGCTTAAAACCATGACAGAGAAGTCTGTACCTATCTTGGTTAAAGGCTTTTTTTTAGGCATAACTTCTTTTTATTATTATTATTAAGATTATGTTCAAATGCATATTGTGGTAGGCAGAATTCTAAGATGGCCCTTATGTTCTCTACTCCCTGATGTTACAGGTTTCATTATTTGGCAAAAGCGAAGGGTTTTTATAGTTAAGATCCTTAATCAGTTGACTTTAAGTTCACCAAAAGAGAATTCTATTTGGGTGGGCCTGGCCTAATCAAGAGGGCCCTTTAAAAGAGGCTTGAAACTGCAGAGACAAATTCTCTCCTGATAGCCCTAAGGAAAGCAAACAGGGATGTTGTGAAATGCCCATAGAGACTTGCAGCCAACAGTCCTACAACTTGAAGTCCTACAAAGGCAAGAAACTGAATTTTGATGGTCACCTGAATGAGATGCACATTCTTCTCAAGTTGAGCCTCCAGATAAGAACTTAGCCCAGCTGACACCTTTATTGTAGCCTTGTGAGACCCTGAGCAGAGGACCCGGCTATGTATGCCTGGACTCCTGACCTGTAGAAACTGCAGTCATAAATGTGTGTTGCTTTAGGCCACTAAGTTTGGGGACACTTGTTATGCACCAATAGAAAATGAACTTACACACAAAAATAGAGAGACCAGCATAGTGCAATGCTATTCAAATTATGGTCCATGGACCCTATTGGTCCAGAGTCTGTTTGTTCCCAACCCATGAGGAGATAAGTATAGAAACTGAGAAGAAGCCTTGAGAAACTTTTATAGCACTTGGCATTGCCATATTATTCAACACAAGAGAAGTGGACTCATCTCAAAGAGTGGATACAGACAAGATTGAATGTGTTGAACTCACATAAGTTGTGTGACGTGACCTGTGTATCAGACACAAGTTACAACGTGTATAATATTAAGTTTAGTTTGTCACCTGAAACCCAAAAGTGCATAAAAATCTGAGAAAATGTAAGCGTTCGTTTTTAAAACTTATTTTAAATTATTAATCAAAGTTGTTTTTAATTTAGCAAATCATTAGCTAAGTTAGGAAAATAATAGTTCAATTATTTATTTTTAATTTCAATTTATATATGGTGAAAGAAATTTCACTAGACTTTTTAGACAAGAAAAAATACACCTTTTCTGAGTGCAGCAGTAGATTACTCCTGTAAAGCACATGATGACAATGGAAGTGAATCCAAAAATAAAGGCTGAGTTCATATTAGTTAACTTTGAAATATGATCCCTCATAAACTGAGGTCAGTTTTGTGGTCATAATTGGTGGTAAGTGCTGAAGCCACAGTAGCTCTCTTAGAGCTATTTACAGAGATGTTCTGACTAAAAAAAGAATGAAACCACCAAAACTTAAGTGGCATTTATATCCAAAACATAAAGAAAGGAGTTCAAAATGGAAAGAAGTTTTTGAAAGAAAAAGTATCGAATTTTAAAAGCCAACAGAAGCAGGTGTTTGACACTTCATATATAAACATTAGTGCTTTGCAGTCTTTTTGGTAAGTGGCACTTTGGTTTGCCAGTGATATAAAGATCATACACACTTGCTGAGACATTAGTGAAAGGCCACATCAAAGATCTTTGCATGGAAATGGTGGATGAATCTTTGGCAAAGAATATAGTTCTAGCTATGTTTCATTGCCACAGCTTGATGTACTCAGGCGATGGCCAGTGATACAGAAATCAACCCACAGACTGAATAAAGCCAAGAAAGAATTTTTCCTTGTAGCTCAAAGAATGCACAGATTCACAAATGAGGCACTCTTCTAACACTTGTGCAATTTGAACATGATAGTGATACAAAGAATTCTTTTTTGCTTCATTGCTGATAGACACAACTAGCTTGGAACTATATAAAACTACGAAAGACTACATTCGCAACAAACTTGGTTTGGAGTTTAAATTTTGTGTGTGTGTTTTGATGGTGCAGCTCTGCAATGACAGGAGAATATTCTGGAGCCGTCACCCAGATCAGAGTTTGTGACAGAATGTAAAGCAATGCACTGCTTCCTTCATTGAAATCAATGATTGATTGATACTAAATCAATCAATCAGTTAAACTAAACAGTGTGCTTAGTGATGAAGTAAGAATTGTGAATTACACTAAAGCAAATGCATTAAATTATTATCCTTTAAGGTGATAACATGGAAGTAGAGCATAAAAACTCTTACTGCATGCTGAGGAACAATGATTGTGGAGGGGAGCATTCTGTCAGGAATAAAATATAGAACAAATTCATCATGTTTCTGCAAAATAAGGAATCTCTTTGTCCCAATATTTTAAAATATGAATTGGATAGCTATACTTGCTGATTTGCTGATATTTCATGATTTTTAATTCTCTCAAATCTTCCCCACAAGGAAGAAATGAAACATCTTGTCCAATAACAGATAAGATGGAAAAGTTAGGGTATCGTCTTATTTTTATGTCATCCCACAATGGGACAACACAATCAGGAAAGCCGGTGATAGTCTATCCTTGTATACCCAACACCTAAGAATTGGAACTTTATTTTCCATCAAAAGATAATGTACACATAAGAAATCCATGACTCTGGAATCTATTTATTTCATCAAAAGATGTGGATAATTTAAATCAAACTACAACATTACAGGATAAATTGATGAAACTGGCTACTGATCAGAGATTGAAGAACTTTGCAAATACAGTATTATGTGCTTCATTTTGGATATAAGTTTAAAATGAATATTCTTAGCTTGCTGGAATTGCTTTGAAATCTCTTCTGCCATTTCTATCAACATACTTCTGTAAGGCTGATTTCTGTACTAGAGTTTCATTACAATGAAACAGAAAAGTTTAGATGCATATTATCCCCAGAGAGTAGTGATATCCATCCAACAAGATTAGATGAATGAACAAGCAAAAGCAAGCTCATTCATCATATTAAAAACTTCAGGGAGAGGACATAGCTCAAGTAGTTGAGTGCCCACTTCCCATGAACGAGGTTCTGGGTTTGATCCCCGGTACTCCTAAAAACAAATGAAGAAACGAACTCTCATTGGGGAGCGGATGTAGCTCAGTGGTTGAGTGCCTGCTTCCCATGTGTGAGATCCTGGGTTCAATCCCTGGTACCTCCTTAAAAAAAAACAAAAAACAACTTGATTTGGGAAGCGGATGTGGCTCAAGCGATTGGGCTCCTGTCTACCACATGGGAGGTCCCCGGTTCAGTTCCTGGGGCCTCCTGGTGAAGGCAAGCTGGCCTGCACCTGTACAGAGCTAGCACAGTAAGATGACACAACAAAGGGAAATAAGCAGACACAGAAAAATGTGCAGCAAATGGACCAGAGAGCAGACAGCGAGCACAGGCGGCAAAGGTGGGGGGGATAAATAAATAAAATAAATCTTTTTAAAAAAAACTTCAAATATTGATATGCAGTGTTTTTGTTCAAACTGTGCAGAGGCATTTAATATGGTAAATAATTATTTTACTCATAACTTTCGAATAAGTCATGATTGTAGAATGACAAAAAGTTATGAACGTGGGAAGCAGATATGGCTCAACTAGTTGGGCACCTGCCCAGCACATGGGAGGTCCCAGATTCAGTCCCAGTGCCTCCTAAAGAAGACATCAGATGCTGCACCCGCCGCAAATGACCTAGGTGCTGCACCTGCTGCAACAAGCAGATGCCACAAGCCAGCAGGGAGTGGATGTGGCTCAGGCCATTGGGCACTCGCCTCCCATGTGGGAGGTCCTGGGTTTGGTTTCAGGTCCTTTTTGGAGAAATGTGATCAAACAATGAGCAGACAGATGAGAGAACCATCTGGGCAAGGGGAAGGATAAATAATAAAAATATATATATATATATTTTTAAGATTTTATTTATTTATTCATCCATCCCCCCCTTGCTGCTTGCGCTCGCTGGGTCAGCCAACCACGCCGTGCAGGCGGGCCCGCCCTCACCAGGAGGCCCTGGGAACCGAACCCAGGGCCTCCCATATGGTAAACGGGAGCCCCACTGACTGAGCCACAGCCGCTTCCCATAAAAATATTAATAAAGTAAATAAGTCTTTTTATTAAAAAGTTATGAATGTAATAGCAATTCCCCATATCATCTCTTATTCACACACATGCAGTGAAAAACGTGCATGGTTTAAAAAAGTATTTGCTTTTTCCATATGGTAGGTTTGTTCTGATTATATTTATTAAAATATAGTGTTATGGGTTCATGGTGGCAGAGTGAGATATGCCAGGGCTCAGTCACCCCATAGAAGCTTTGAACAACCAGCAAGAACTGACAGAAACATCTTTCTCAAAGCTCCAGAGAAGTGTTAAAGTGCTGCGGTAGCAGAACAAGTACTGAATCAAGAAAAAGGCTACTTGAAAACGGTAGAATCTCCTGGCACCTTGGCTGGCCCACTGCCCATCCCTCACTGGCACCAGGTCCGCGTTCCAGAGGGAGCAGAGTAACCCCATGCATATACTGGAAGCACGTATGTCTGCCTCGATCTGTTTGGTGGTGGCCTGAGGGACTCGCCATCCCAGAACTCGGCCCACATGTAGAAGGTAGCTCACTGAGCTCTCCAAAGAACTCTGTGGGAGAGTAAAGTCGTACTGCCTGGCACAAGGGATTGCTGGCTGTGAGATATAAAGTGCAGTGCCTGGGCCCATGAGGAAAATGTTTCCTAGGGAAGAGAGGACATTCGGAACCGTGTAAATGGGGGAATTTCCAGGGCCACACATGCATGCCCAAGACAAGATGCATGTGCAGAAAGGATCTGGGAGGCCCCTATATTTTGGCCTAGAGCTATTCTCTAAATTCATTCTATGGATAAGCCCTGAAGGAGAGCACTGGCACAGGTTAACCTGCAAAGGTTAAAGGTGTTTTCTTTTTTTTTTTTAACCCCTGGCAATCAAGGAAAGCTTTGTCATAATAATAGGTGGATATAAGTTTAAGGAACAGATGCCTCAGAGTCTATATTCTAGAGATAACACATTAAAATATAAAAATGTCCAAGTTTCAATGAAAGGTCATAAAACATTCAAAGAAACAGGAGCGATGTCCCAGACAAAGGAAGAGAATAAAGTAGTAGAAACCATCAGTGAAGAAGACCAGATCTGGGACATACCAGAAAACACTTTTAAAAAATGGTCCTAAATATGCTAAAAGAGCTAAAGGAAAATATGGACAAGGAACTAAAGAAAATCAGGAATACGATAGAAGAACATAAAGAATATCACTAGAGAGATGGAATTAAGAAAAAGAACCAAACAGATCTGAGGATCACAGTAAAAGAAATAAAAAATTTCCTAGAGGACTCTAAGCCAAACTCAGCATATGATTGCACTACCTTCCCCCCAACGTGGGACATGACTCCCAGGGATGAGCCTCCGTGGCAACGAGGGATTAATACCAAGTGCCAACTGGCAACACGACTGGAAAAAGACCTTGAATAAAAGGGGGAAAAGGTAAAGACAAATGAGTTCAAGTGGCTAAGAGACTTCAAAGAGAGTCAGGAGGTCATCCCAGAGGTGACTCTTACGCACACCTCAGTAGGAGCTCATAGAACATCTAAGTGCCTATTACCCCACACAGAGGGGCTCCTGAGAGCTCTGGAGACACACAGGTCCTATATAAGTGGGGATAGCCCCAGAGACTGATGTCTTATCAGTGGGCTCTATTTTGGAATCTGTGCTCCTGAGAGTGACAGAATTGGACTCAAATAAGTCCTCCCTGCACAGGGTTCATCAGTCCCTTCTATTCAAACCTATATGTGATACAGAAGTTTTTAGGTATACGTCCAGAGACTGGAGCCTCTGGCCTACTTATGTGCCAGGTGTGCGTGGAATCTCGGTGGAGCTGCAACTCCTACCCTGCAGCTCAATGGACTCATCCAAGTCACCTGGCAAGGAGACAACGATGGGCAACGGCCATCCCAGGGAATGGAGAGGGCCTGCATCTGCAGGCAGGATCATCCCACCCACCATATCCATGGGATATAAGCCCTCTCTCACTTGGAGGTGGAGTGGACATCACCATCCCAGTCCCCTCAGGATTGGGGGGAGAACTATGGGCTAGAGTGGACTTGATGGTATTCTGTTGTACACATATGGTGATTCTAGCAATGGAATAAATTATAACAATGAGGTGGAGCCAGTGGCCACTTGACACTTTTGGGGCAGGGAGGGGACGAGTAGTTGAAATACAGGGGCTTCTTTGGGATTTGGAGGTTGTCCTGAGTACCGTTGTGGCAACAGATGTAGGCCATTTTAAATCAGCACTCACCACTCAGAACTGTGTGGGAGAGAGTGTGGTCTACAATGTGAACTGTGGTCTAGGGTTGGTAGCAAGGCCCCAGGATGTGTAAGTCCATTGAGGGTGGTGGGCCACACTTGTGGGAGATGTTTATGTGGGATGTGGCGGGAGGTGTGGGGGGTGGGCAACATGGGAATCCCAGGGGGTTCTGTGTAGTATTTTCGGTAATCTAAGCACCTCTTAAAATATATTTATATATATGTATAAAATAAAATAAAATAAAAAATTCCTAAAGGAGTTCAACAGTAGATTGGAGCTGACAAAAGAAAGAATCAGATAGCCTGAAGATACCACAATGGAAGTCATTCAGCGTGAAGAGCAGAAAGAAGAAAGAAGGACAAACAGAGCCTAAGAAACCTTGGGGACACCATCAAGCATACCAAGCTACACACTGTGGTAGTCCCAGGAGAAGAAAGAGGGAAAGGGACAGAGAGACTATGCAAAGACACAATGGCTGGAAACTCCCCAAATTTAAGGAAATACCAGAATATACACAAATCCAAGACCTCAACAAATTCCAAACAGGATAAATTCAAATAGGCTCCACCACACCATGTTATAATCAAACTGTCAATAGCAAAGATAAAGAATTCTGAAAGCTGCAAGAGAGAACTAATGTATCACCTACAAGAGGGCCTCGATAAAATTAAGTGCTGATTGTGGGTCAGAGTTCTATTGTCATTTATGGTCTGGCCATTGTTTGTATATTCAATGTTCCAATTATTTTTCAAAATGTCATGTTGATTTGCATGCAAAGATGGAAAACTACTTTCCTTTAGAACTGAGTTCTATGGGGCAGGGTGATGTGGGAGAAACTGCACAGTCCTTAGAGGCCCAAAATTTGCCTCCTGGTTCAGTGACCTTGGGAAGTCTGTTTCCTAAATAGAAGAATATTATACCCATCCCCTAGGAAAGTTGAGAGAATTAGAAATATAACTGTGAAAAGTTATAAGCAAAGCCCACACATAGGTGTGCATTAGAGAGATGTGGCTGATATCTCTTGAGGGTCGGTCTAGGGGGTGGATTTAGGGGGCTTGGCAGAGCTGAGACTCTTTGTGTGTGTGAAATTTTATTTTATTTTACTTTTTATGTATTTTTAAAGACACTTAGATTACATAAGTGTTACACAAAAATTACAGGGATTCCCATGTTCCCCACCTCCCACACCTCCCATAACATCCCATATAAACATCTTTCATTAGTGTGGCACATCACCTGCAATGGATTTACACATCCTAGGGCTTTGCCACTAAGCATGGACCATAGTTCACATTGTAGACCACACTCTCTCCCACACAGATCTGCACAGTATATGCTGATGTAAAATGGCCTGATCTGTCATTGTAATGTCACTCAGGATAATTTCCAAGTCCTGAAAAAGCCCCTGTATTACAACTGCTTTTCCCTTCCCTACCCTGAAAGCATCCAGTGGCCACTGGCTCCACCTCAATGTTGTAATTTCTTCCATTGCTTGAATCACAATATGTCTACAACAGAATACCAGTAAGTCCACTCTAGTCCATAGCTCTTCCCCCAATCCTGAGAAGTCTGGAGCTGAGACTCTTGACACCAGCTTTGGCTCAGGCTCGGAAAAAGATCCAATAAGCACCATCGTCCTCCAGCCACTTGGCCTTGGGGATGGACAGTCCATTCCATTTGGGACCATCAGGGACTGTGGTCCCTGGGTCCCCCTCCTCTGCCTCCTGTGACATTTGCCATCACTCTGCAGGTTTGCAAGGCCATCCTGACAGGCCGGGCATTTTGCCTGATCTGCCTCATCACATGTGACAGTTTAAAGAGTAGCAGAAAAACGGACTGAAGCTCCCCGACGGTCTACGACCTCATTATCCACGCAGGCAGCACAGCAGAGAGTTCTTAGGAGGTGCAGACTGGAGCATGGCAGAGCTAGCCACTCTTCCCCCCCCGGGGGGACCCATCGACCTCCTGCAGCTTTCCTGGTGCTGCATTTTCTACACAAGTCCCTGTACCTCCTCTGAGGATGACAGGATTTAACAAGCATCTGCTTGGCCTTGCTTCTCCCCTTTCAGATGCTGAGCCAGCGCTTGCTCTGGGGGAGTCCTGAGTGAGGAACAGCTTGGGGCTGGACTAGGGCCCTTCTACATTAAATCTAGGGCCCACGTACCCACAGGTGCCATTCACTCAGGTCTTTGTTTGCCTACTGATGAGTCTGACCCAGAGAGGACTTGAGCTCCAGCCTGAATTCCATCAGCCCACAAAGATTTCATTCCTTAAAGGTTTCGCTTCAGACGGGCCTTATCTGTAGTTATTAATAAACTGGGTTATGCAGCAATTCAGCTTTGGCTGCAAATTGCACATAAACCTGCCTAACTAACCATAGACCACATCATAGAAAGAAGTCCATCCTCTCCAAAGAACAGGTTTCTACATAAATGCACACCCAGATACACATATGTACCCTGACACTAATAAAAAGCATTTTTGAGAGGCAGCAGAACACAGTGGTTAGGAGAGGGATTCTGCCACCAGCTTGTCCAGACTCAGCCCCTGGCTTTGCCACTCTCTTGAAAAAGATATTTAGGCAATCTGTGCCTTGGTTTCCACATCTGTACAATGCAGGTGTGATGGTTAGGCTAATGTGTCAATTTGGCCAGGTAATGGTGCCCAGTTTTCTGGTCAAGCAAGCACTAGGCTTGCTGGCTATTTGAAGCAGGAACTATTGTCTTCTCCATTTTACAAAGGGTTTAACTGAGGCTCGGACAGCTTAGTAATGAGGCCCAGGCCACCCGCTGATGAGTGGGACAAGAGCTGGAATAGAAACCCCCGCAGTCCTGGCCCAGTGCTGGTCCAGCGCCCTGCACCCCGCCACAATGTCTGCTCTCATTTCCCACTGCTCATTCTACCCGGCGTTCCCCACCCAAATAGGCAGTTTCTTCTGAATGCTTTCTCCTCCTCATTACTTAGCCTCAATTGGATGTGGTTCCAAGTTTAAAGGGAGGCTTTTTCAGCCTCCCTTAGTCCTTCCTGGGGGGCACTGGCCCCTAGTCCTCGGCTGTCTTCCCCAGCTGCACAGACTTTTGACCTTCATGACCCCTTCTCTGGTCCCCTTCCTCCTTGGCTTACCTGTAAGGAGCTGTCAGCAAAAGTCCAGTTCAAATCATCTCTGTACAGAGGGCTGCCCTCAGGGACCTTTACTCCTTCTTCCTTGTTTGTTCATTTTGTTCGGATTTTAGAAAACAGCCCCAATGCCTGTTACGTCATGCTTTATTTGCTTCTACATAAGATGGCCCCCTTCACAGCGAGCTCCCACTCCAGGTCCCCAAAAGCATGAGCAAGAGGGCAGCATGGGGAAGAGGTAGGCAATGCCCTGGCACAAAGTCAGGAGGGGCACAGCTTGGTGTTGGGTTAGTTTAGGAATTTATCTGGAGGCTGCTTTGGGCCAGGACAAATGAGGAAGAAGTTCACAGCATGATCTTGTGGTCTGGCAAGGGGAGCAAGTCCCAAGGGTAGGAGGTAAGGGCCATGCCAGAGGGCATGGGACAGCCTGGTGGCTGAGCTGAGGAGGGGGCCCTCCAGCCCAAAGCGAGGGATGGTGTATTAGTCAGGGTTCTCTAGGGAAACAGAATCAACAGGAGGTATCTGTCAATAGTATGAGATTTTATAAGAGTCTCTCATGTGATCGTGGGGATGCACAAGCCCAGGTTTCACAGGCAGGCTGCAAACCAGGGGCTCCGATGAAAGTCCAATGAAGGTCTTTGATGAGTTCCTGGGAGACGTTGGCTGTCCAAAGACAAGCTGGGAAATTCTCTCTGAATGTTGAAATCACTTCCCCTTTTACGGCATTCAACTGATTGGATAAAACATCACTCATTGCTGACAGCACTCTCCCTGATTGATGTAGATGTAATCAGCTATCTATGCAGTAAATTCACTGGTGACTAAAGTCCATAAACGTCCTGGTATTACAATTAGCCCAGTGCTTGCTTGACCAAATATCTGGGCACAATTACCTGGCCGAGTTGACACATTAGCCTAACCATCACAGATGGCTTCCTGGAGGAGGGCAGCCTAAGCCGAGTCAGAACCAAGTTTGAGCCCAGGCGTCATCCCTTGTAACTGTGTGACATGCTATCAGCTTCTCTGGCCTTCTTTTCTCACCTGCTAAGTGTTGCTGTTGTGAAATGGAATGGGTCCCCTGTGTGCCACCCAAGGGTTGCCCTATAAATCCCAGTGGGTGGTGCTCTTGTCAGTATTATACCTAACTATAATAAAAATGGTTGCTTTCTTACAGCATGCCTTCCTTTACAAAGATTCTATTCACTTACAGTAACAAATCCTAGCCTACATGAGAATACAGCTCTTAAAAATACAATTATATATATACAGGCACAAGACTTTTTGAAAAGTGCTATAAATGGATTTCACCACAGACCATTTCATGTGGCTCCTCAGCTCCACCTCCCACTCTCACTCAGACCATCTGCCACAGTCCCCATAAAACACTGGGGATTTGCAGAGCCTGAATCCGACTTCCCATCCCAAATGCTGACTTCCTCCTTGGGTGGTATCTACAAGGACGTTTCCTCCACCTTGCGCACATTACCAGGGATGTGTAATTAGGACTGGGGCGGAACATTCTCAGTTCCCAGGGGTCACATCCTAGGGTTGATCCTTTTGTAACGTTGCTGTTATTTCTCCACAGAGAAATAACTGAGCAAAGCCAAGCTGTGGAGCCTAATGGGATAAGCACGCCATTGCATTAAATGGACGCTTCCCCCTGTGGCCTTTGATAATTTATACTGTAAAGAAGGAGAAAGGTAGCTATTCACCTAGCTAATTAAAAATACAAAATCTTACAGATTGGAAATATGGTTCTTGTTAAAGCATCCATTTGCTACCTTGACAATTTCTAAGAAGCAAACATTTCTACTGCTCCAGATATAAAGGAACAAAGTTAGTCACCCATAGAAAATCCACTTTGGAACACAAATGAGTCCATGAAACTCCCTAGTGATAAACACATTGCTTAGTGCAGAATCAGATGATAAAGAAGAATGCCTGCAGAAAAATACAGTTCTAATTAGAGAGGGACTTGAACCTTCTTGATCCCAATGTAGCCTATGGTCTATACATTTTCCCCCATTTAATCAAGGAGGGGATTTGATTAACACAGTATCAGGCATGCCCCTTCCAAAGGACAGAAAGGGCTCACTGGGAAACAGTTCCCTGACAAGATGGGCAGAGATGAAATCTCAACCGGACGGACATCCAGTTAAACATGGCTGTGGGGATGCAGTCACCTGCCTCAACTCTCTCCCCAAAGTCCTCTGAATCAGTAAAGGGCAAAAAAAAAAAAAAAAAAAAAAAAAAGGCACAAGCCCCAAAAGGCAAAGACACTAGGTGAAGAGACCACAGTGGAGAGAGAGTGTAATATCATTTGGAAAACTCTCTCAGTGGTCACAGACACAGCAAACCAGGGAAGCTGAAACCTGAAAGTTGAGAGGTGGCAGGAAGGAAGCTGAGAAGCTGGCCAGTGTAAGCCCAGAGCCTGGAAGGCACCAGTGAGCTGAAAACATAGGTGCAGTTAGGGCCTGAGAAAAGGAAGAGACAGCCCTGAGAGCTGGAGTTGGCCTAACACTCACAGCGGGGCTGTGACATCTCCTGTTGGACATAGATAATGTCCACAGAACATCTATATCAGACAAGGCCACTCTAGGACTGTAAGGGATCAAGACAAAAACAGGACCATTTTGTAATCTTGTGTGATCATAGACAAAACCACTACAACTATAAAGCTCCTAGAAGAAAATGCAGGGAAACATCTTCAAGACCTGGTGGTAGGTGGTGAATTCTTAAACCTTACACCAAAAGCATGAGCAATGAAAGAAAACATGAATAAATGGGACCTCCTCATACTTAAACACTTTTGTGATTCAAAGGACTTTGTTAAGAAAGTGAAAAGACAGCCCACTAAATGGGAGAAAATATTTGGAAACTACATATCTAATAAGGGTTTGATTTCCATTCTATATAAAGACATCATGCAATTCAACAATAGAAGAGCAAGCCATCCAATTTAAAAATGAGCAAAGGCTTAAATAGACATTTCTCCAAAAAGGAAACACAAATAGCCAAAAAGCACATGAAAAAAATGTTCAATATCACTAGCTATTAGGAAAATGCAAACCAAAACGACAATGAGATATCATCTCATACCTCATAGAATGACAATTATTAAAAAACAAAACAGAAAACAACGAGTGCTGGAGAGGATGTGGAGAAATAGGAACATGGCTTCACTGTTGGTGGGAATGTAAAATGGTGGAGCCTCTATGGAAGACAGTTTGGCAGTTCCTCAGGAAGCTAAATATAGAACTGCCATATGATCCATCAATTTCTTTACTAGGAATATATCCAGAAGAACTGAAAACTGTGATGCAAGCAGACATTTGCACAACCAATGTTCATAGCATTGTTATTCATAATTGCCAAAAGATGGAAACAACCCAAGTGTCCATCAACCAATGAATGAATAAACAAAATGTGGTATATACATATGGTGGAATACTATGCTGCTATAAGAAGAAATGAAATTGGGACACATATGATAACATGAATGAACCTTGAAGACATAACGCTAAGTGAAATAAGCCAGACACAAAGGACAAATATTGCATGGTCTCACTAATATGAACTAAATATGAAGATTAAACACATAGAGTTAAAACATAGTGTATAGGCTATTAGGATATACGAGGAGGGTTGAGAAGGAGTACTGATGCTTAATGTATGTAGAAGTTTTAATTAGCTTGACTGTAAATGTGTGGAAATGTACAGAGTTGATGGTAACACATTATACTAAGTAGAACTAACACAGCTGGTTTATTATTGGGATTGTGGCTGAAAAGGGTAGTTAGGGATGTAAATGTCAGTTAAAAGAAAGCTAGAGAATGATCTAGGCACTGAATAACACAGTGAACCCAGAATTGGATGAGAATTGTGGTTAATAGAATGTCCTTCTATGAACTAGAACAAATGTACATCACTACTGCAAGGTGGTAAGAATGTGGAGAAGCATGGGAAAAACACAATTAATGTTACCTATGGACAATAGTCAACAGCAATACTAAAACATTCTTGCATCAATGCCGAAGATGTACTATGTTAATAATCAGGGGTATGGAAAAAATATACCAAATGTATGCTATAGACCATAGTTAGTGGTAATAGTCTGGTGATACTATCTAATAATCTGTAACAAATGTTCCACAACAATGTAGTGTGTTGGTGGAGGGGTGATGTGTGGGAATTCCACACATGTGCATGATTGTTTTGTAAATTCTCAACTTCTATAATAAAAATGTATTTTTTAAAACAACAACAACACTTTCCAAACCTAAAAAATGATTGGGACCACTTTCCTGGCTAATATAGTGACTGCAGCTCTTTTCTGATTCTTGCTTTAGTCCCATTTCATTCTTCCCAGCGTCTAGATAAGATTCATTATGGGTCACTCCTCATTTCCAGACAGTACCCAATACAGAGAAAACGCCACTTCCCTGAACCCTTCCCCGAATCTCTTAACCAAAGTCCAAGTCTTATTCTAAGTCTTTCCTAACATCGTCTTACGGACACACCCCTCATTCTCCATGATGTTGCTCTCTCACTGCCACAGGCAACAAGCCCCACTTTGCTTGACCTCGGATGTGTTCCTTCCTGGTGGTTGATGGACATCAACAGACCCCAGACCACCCCTACCCCCAGTCCAGGCAGTCAGGGGTGGGAGGGGACTCTGGAGGCTGGGAAAGCAACAAGAACTGCTGAAGAAGGGGGTTCATTTAAGACAGGGGGGCTAAATGAGCAATGACGTAACAGTGAAAGCCCCGAGGAAAAAGCTGGTATTTAGACACACATCCCCCTGGCAGGAACATTCTTCTCTGGGGAACAATCAGCCCAGGAGAACGCTCTCCCCTCCATCCTGAGAAGCACATGCCAGACCTGCTACAGCAAAGCCCACCAGTCTCCCAGCCCAGGAGGCCCACAGAGCCTCCAAAAACCTAAAGAAGGAGAGAGCTGAGGAGACAGAGAGGCAAATCAAAGAAAAAGCAAGACTCAGAGGAATCAGAGACAAAGGCAAGAAATGAAGACAACTTCTAAAGCAGAAGCGTATTCAACAAGTAAATTATTCAACAAATAAATTACAAGGGAAAAAAACAAGAGCTGGAAGGGAAACTATTTGTTAAAAGAAACAAAGTGTTTTAGAGAATGTGGAGAAATAGGAACACTCATTCATTGCTAGTGAGAATGTAAAATGGTGCAGCTGCTGTGGAAGACAGTTCAGCAGTTCCTCAGAAAGCTAAGCATAGAACTGCCTTACGGCCCAGCAAGCCCACAGCTGGGTATATACCCCAAAGCATTGAAAGCAGGGATTCAAATAGTTATTTGCACACTAATGTACACAGCAGCATTATTCACTATTGCCAAAAGATGGAAGCAACCCCAGTGTCCATCAACCAATGAATGGATAAACGAAAGATATAAACCCACTGGAATATTATTCAGCCATAAAAAGGAAGAAGTTCTGACACATGTGACAATGTGGATGAACCTTGAAGATATTATGTTGAGTGAATAAGCCAGAAACAAAAGGACAAATATTTTATGATCTCACTGATATGAAATAATTAGAATAAGCAAATTCATAGAATAGAAACTTGAATGTAGATTACCAGGGACCAGAGTGAGGATAGGGAATGGGGAGTTAATGCTTAAATTGTACAGAGTTTCTATTTGGGCTGATGGAAAAGATTTGGTAATGGATAGTGGTGATAGCACAACATTGTGAAAGCAATTAGCAGCACTGAATTATAAATTTGATTGTGGTAAAAGGGGAGATTTTAGGTTGTATATATGTTACTGGAATAAAAATTAAAAAAACAGTAGGACTACAAAACAAACAGTGAACCCTACTGTAAACAATGGACTATAGTTAATATTACAATTATAAAAATATTCTTTCACAAATTGTAACAAATGTACCACACTAAGACAAAGTATTAATAATAGGGCGATAAATGAGAACTCTGTATTTTATGCATGATTTTTCTGTAAACCCACAACTCTCTAATTTAAAAAATGGGAGTGACTTAAGAGACACATCAACCAATAGAAAAGTAGGGGGTTTACTTGGATTTAAACCAACTATAAAAATTAAACCTCTTAATAAGTAATCAGGCAAAGGTGAATATTGACTCATATTTGATGAGATGAAGGAATTACTGTCAAAATATTTTAGATGTGATTGTTGTATTGTAGTTTTGTTTACAAAAAAAGATTCCTTATCTTTCAGAGATACATATGGGATATTTATAGGTAAAATGTTATGATGTCTGAAATTTACTTCAAAATAATCCTCTGGGGGTTAGGGTAAGGATGAAACAAGATTAGGAGGAATGGAATTGTTGAAGCTGGTGGGGGAGGCAGATATAGAAGTTTATTCTGTTTTCTCTACTTCTGCATTTGTTTGGGATTTTCCATAATAGAATGCGAACAAAAACAAAAAGAAAAGTACAAACACACACACACACACACACACACACAAACACCTGCTCCCCAAAATATAACCATCTTTAAACTTGAGGACTATGTAAAAATGCCTCAGTTTATCCAGACCTGCCCTACACCCCAAGCCAGGAAGATGTCAAGCCAGCCCATCCCCAAAGCCTGTGGACCCAGGAGGAAGGCTTTCCAAAGGCCTTTGGAATTTTCATCAACTTATCAAGGTTCATGAAGCACAGTTGTAAATGGGGAGGCTTGCCACCTCACCCCCCCCCTCCCCACCCTGTGATGTCTGCCAGTGAGGCCTCTTTCCAACCCCAGGAATCATCTTGCTGGGAAGCTTGGCTGGGGGGTCTGGAGGCAACAGGTGGGCGGCAGCTGTGGGGGTCAGCTTTGGCCCCAAGGTGGGGTGAGGGAGGTGGCTTGTCCTTCCTCACCCAGCTTAGGCTCTAGGCTGGTCTTCCCTCCCTCCTGTGTTTCTGGGGGGAGACTGGGGGTTTGGGGTGGGGAGGACAGACAGGTGCACCTGCAGGAAGGGCTGCAGGACTAAGTCCTGGGAGGGCACCCAGGGCAGTGGGCACTTGGGAGGGGCTTTGAGGGCCAAGCAGAGCCCTGGGGCAGAGCCCTGGGCTGGCCACAGGATGGAAGAGACAAAGGCCTCCACTGACTCAGGTGACAAAGTGGGAGCGGGCATCGGGAAGAGACAAGCACTCCATTTAGGGCACAAGAACCCCATTTAGGGCACAAGAACCAGAAGAATGGGCAGGGGTGGGCGACTGGAGGGAGCTCTGACCCTTAGACACAAGGAGCTAGAGCTCGGGTTTTGCTCTAAGGATCGTGACTTAAGGGGATGTGATTTCTAAAATTTCCCATCTCTGCAGTTTTAATCTTGGGGGAAGAAATCTTCAACTTCGGCTGGGTAAAGTTTACTCTGAGACCCAGAAGCAGCTTGAAACTGAGATTGTTCTCTCTTCTTTAACAGGAAATTTCCAAGGGCTCTCCTGTTTTTCAGCAATTCATCTAGCTTTTTATATTTTTATGACTTTTTGCTTTCAGCCTTTTTGAAATACAGTGAAAACATATTTTTCCATCTTAGTAGTAGAAAGTACTTTTATGCTTTATATGTAAGACATCTCACCAAGTGCATGGAACTGGTGAATCATTTAATGATGGCAAGATGGAAATTTGTGGCTAATAAAGAGCCATTTTCTAAAAATAGACAATTATCAGTGTAACAGATTCACCAGGAAAAGGCCCGTCAAAAACAGTACTGTAAAAAAGGTACAAGCCAGAGCCATATCTCCTGACATTTTGAACTAATGGACCCCTTCCAGAGTCTAATGGAAGATGGAACGTCTCAGAAAAATGCACAAACTGTGTGCATACGCATTTTGCATATAATTTTAGAGGGTTCATGAACCCAAGGAGAAGGCTCTTGAACAAGAACAACAAAGAGCTGAGAGGAAGTAATGGACCATTTACATAACAAAAGCATTCTTTTCTCTAAAAAAGGATTCACTAAGGGCTCCAAAATGCCTTCTGATATATTCCAGTTGTTTTATTTGATTTGCAAATATTCCATTTCTAGGAGCCTTTACAGATAAGACACTGTTTTAATCAGTTCAAGCCTACTCCCTACACAAATCTGTTAATAAAACAACAAATTCATCTGTTTATTCAACAAATGTTTCTTGCACCCCTTCTCTGTGCCAGGCCTGTGGACAAGAAAACAGAAGTAGATTCTGTCACGTGGAGCTGCTCCCTGGCTTGGCAAAGGTCCAGGTCCGTGCTGCTCCTTGTGATGTCTTCAACACCCAGGACGAGTCTCAGTAATATCTTTTGGATAAATGTACAAACGAATGAGAAGTAAGCAAATAATACACAACACAAAGTGCTCTGAAGAAACCTGAGTGCTGTAATGGTGACTAAAAGGTGGGGTGAAGGGAAGAAATCTGGAAGGGGGCGGTCAGGGAATGTGTTCCCAGGGAGGAGACATTAAAACTGAGCCCTGAAGGATGAGCCTTGGAGGTGCCGAGCCGAGCATTTCAGATGGGAAGATCGGCACATGCAAAACCCCAGGAGGCCAGGAGAGGCGGGTTGTGTTGAGGACAGAGGAGGACAGTGTCACGGGGCCTGGGGCTAGGGGGTTGTGGATGGAGGGCCCGAGATGGCCTGGAGAGTGGGATGGGGCCAGATGCCATAGCGCCTCTTAGACCAGGTCAAACAGCTGCCTCTTTTATTCTGGGTGCCATGGGAGGCAATTGGAGGGCTTAAGCCATGGAGTGAGGTAATTTGATCTGCAATTTTTAAAAATCACTCAGGCTTCTGGGTAGAGAATAAACTATTGGGAGGTAAGGGCCCAGGGGGAAGCTGGAGCCACTGCTCTCGTTTAGAACAAGAGATGATGGTGGCTGTGTGGGTGGGTGGGTTGGGGTGGCAAGAAATGGCTAGACGTGAGCCACCATTGGAGGGATGGTCAACCAAGTCTGGTGACAGACTGAGTGTAGAGAATGGAGACTCGAGGACAACTTCCCAGCTTCTAGCTGGGCAGGTCGTGGTGTTAGTCACTGAGACGAAAAGAGAAAAGAGTAGCGATTTTTATTTTTATATTTATTTTTTAGATTAGTTGTAGGTTTACAGAAAAATCATGCAGGAAGTACAGAGTTCCCACATAGTCCCCCACCATGATTTGCATTTTGCTTCGCTGCAGTACATTTGTTATAATTGATGAATTACTATTATTATAGTTACACTATAACTAAAGTGCTTAGTTTACATTAGGGTTTACTCTTTGTTCTGTGGGTTTTGTTTTTTAATTTTTATTCTGGTAACATATGCATCATAAAATCTTCCATTTTAACCACTTTCAAGTAGACGATTCAGTGGCGTTAACTACATTTGCAATGTTTTGCCAATCAACATCATCCATCACCAAAACCTTGCCAATCCCTAATCAGGATCTCTGTGCCAGTTAAGCATCAGAAGGGCAGGTTTTGAGGGTGGAATCCAGAACTCAGAGTTGGATGTGCTGGGTTTGAGGAGTCGATGGGTGTCCATGTGGAGATGTGGAGGAGGATGGGGTATGATAGCCGTCAGCAGAGGGGCCTTTAAACTCACGAGAGTTAAAGGATGCAGAGAGAGGGCGGCCCTGAAAACTCCCACACCTGGCAGAGGAAACAGGAGGAAGCTGGCAAAGGAGCACGAGCAGGAGGGAGAGGAATCGGGGAGGCAGGGCTCTGGCCCACCCAAAGGCCTTCTCAAAAGCCTCAACTTCTCGCACGACCTTGCTGCGCTTCAGGTCGCAGGAGCTCGCCGTCTTCGCCCCCGCCTCCGCACTCGTGCTCTGCTCGTCCTGCCCAGGTCGCCCTCCTGACAGGCTGATGTTGGACAAACACCCAGGTAAGCCGCTGCATGCGCTCAAAGACCAAGCCTGAGACACTGGGATTTCAAAGAGAGAGTCTTTATTGCAGTTGTGCCGGGCAGGAGAATAGGAGAAAAATCTCAGATCTCTTCTCCCCTGAGTTGGACAAACGGTGGGTTTTTATGAAACTCAAACAAAGGGAGGTAGAGATAGTGACATTGGGAAGTTAGGGGATACTGACTGATTTGTTCAACTGGATGTGTGTAAAGTAAGCAGGGTCCAGAGGCTGCCCAAGTGGGTTGACAAAAGTTGCCTGGGGTACAGGTTACAAACTGGGTCATAACTTGCTTAATTAACATCCATTAGGAACTGACAGAGTCCAATTGGGGTAATACATATGGTTATAGATTAAGGCAGAGTTGTAAATAGTTCAATCCACATAAGATGATAAGTAAGGAGGTTAAGCCAAAAAGGTGTAAATGCTTAATTAACATGAAATGAATTGCAGGCTATTGAGCTAGACAAGCAGACAGAGCGAACTGGGCCTTAAAGGGCGGTTAGGGATTGACGAAACCCAGCTGGGGCACTTGAGTGGTAAGAGAAGGGAATGGGGGTATGGGGTGGGCAGTCACAAGTTAACCCATGGCTGTCCAGTTACAAGGTAAAGGTAACATAGTATTAACATCAAAGAAATAAGTTTCAGATATTTGTCTCTGGCTGCTTTAAAAGGCTAACATATATCAAGACTATAATTACAGTTCAATGAGCATTTCAGCAAGTGAGTCATTCTACATTATGCTAAAAGTAAGGAAGAATGTATATAATAATTCCATGACTAGAGTTAATTGTTAATTCTCAATACTCTGTTTCAATTCTCCCATTTTATTTCTAAATTCCTTGGAATTGAGGACTATCTGGATGACGACCGTTCTTCATGCTGACAAAGGGCATGGGGGATTTAAGGGTAATGGGAATGGAACATTTCTAATTGCAGTTGTACATATTCTTTTGTAGCCCGTTTCAGCTGGAGTGCTGGTTGGAGGAGTCGCTCTTTTCCTGACATCCAGTTCTTACAGGGTTGAGATAAAGGACAAAGACAGGTTTAAAAAGGAGTATGCTTATGATGATTATTAGTAATAATATTAAACCTATTTGTAGTATAGAGTGAAGCCATGATCCAATTGCTGAAGGAAGTCAACTGAATAGATCAAATATATCAAAGGGATTTGCTGTTTAAACTATCATCTAAGGCTTGTTGTGTAAACATACCTAAAGCCTCTGCTCTGTGTATAACGTCGTCTATACCTAAGGAAGGCAAAAATAGGGCAGCTAGGTGATCATACCAGTGAAATACTGATCGGGCTCGTCAGGCTTTTAATAATGAGAGGTTGGCTGCTGGTGCTCAGTTTTTATGTCTACTTCCTTGGGTCCAGGGTAGGCCTAGAGTTCATCAGCCGATCCAACCTGAGGACAATCGAGGCAGTAAAGAAGTGCCGCATATCCACGGGTTCCATTAGGAGCAACCCAATAAACGCCAGCTCTGTTATGCCAACCTGTTTCCACACCAGTTGCTTTCTTTTAAAATTATAGTTTGGAGGCACCGCTAGGTTGTTAACCATCTCAAGTTTCTTAAGTCATAGGGATTATGTTGTTGTGAATGGTTTCTCTGTTCCCCGCAAAGAGGGCCTGTTGATTTAGTCATCCATATCCTGCTGTCAACCATACCGTGCCATCCCCAGGTTGTCAATGTCCTTCCGTTCCTCTAGTGGTAAGCTGCCCTGCCGGATCCTCTAATTGGTTTGCATATTGGAGGACTTTTTCTCCAGTTACATTAGGAAGAGAAGGAAATTCTGTGCCCTGAGGACTTTGGATGAATTGGCCACTTCTTGGGGTCAGCATTTGTGATATCTACAGGGTTTAAGGCCTTGTTTTGCTCTCGCTTCTTTTGGGTGAATTTCCTTAGTTCTTTCCAGTCGGTTCCCTGGAGGGGTGATATTCACCAGGGTAGCCCAGAGACACTAGATACCGGCAGGTGACCACGTACCAACAATCTGATGCATGGAATTAGCCTAAGAATGTGCCCGTTGAAAAAAAGACATTAGGAATTTCCTGGCCTATATTGTAAGAGGGATATAGGATAATTATATATTACCACAAATACATGTTAATAATTATAATTTTAAAAATTTGTGATAAATATAATTACAAATACATTTATTGACTCTAAGTGAAAGTGTTCCGCCCTCTAGGCAATACACACATAGCCAGTAAAGTGTTTTTTTTCCTAACAAATCGATTTTATTGATACATGTTAATAAAGTATACAGCTCATCCAAAGTGTATAATCCATAGTATTTGATATAATCATGTAGTTGTGCATTCATCATTTCAGTCATTATTAAAGCATTTTCATTATTTCAATAATAATAATAATAATCAACAGGCAAACAAGAAAATTCTTCACCTCTCAATCTGTTTCCCCTGCTGTACATAGCTGCTATTTCTGGCCATTCTTGCACAATTACTTATTTATTTACTAAGCAGTTTTATTAAGATATATTCACATACCATACAATCTATCCAAAGTGTATAATCAATGGCTTTTAGTATAATCACAATGTTGTGCTTGTATCACCACAAAAAATTTTAGGACAATTTCATTACTCCAAAAAGAAAACTCCACACCCCTTAGCAGTCCTTCCCCAGCCCTACATAACCACTAATCTAACTTCATCTTTATAAATTGATTTATACTTACATTTTATATAAATGGAATCATACAATATGTAGTACTTTGTGTCTGGTTTCCTTCACTTAGCATAATGTTTGTTTGTTTGTTGTCTGATATTAACATTTTGTAGTATTATCACGTTTGTTCAGCTTCAAAGTAAAACGGTCTTATATATGCAATTTTACCCATATTCATATTTCACATGAGGTTTTATTATGCTTTACAGATCCATGTTACATTCTTTAGCTTTCCTTTTAGTAATATACATGACCTTAGACTTTCCCTGTAAACCACTTTCATATCTAAATAATAGTACTGGTAGTTACAAACATTATGTTGGACTTCCACCTTTTCTATTTATTTCCAAAGATCGACAGATATGCTTTTTATCAATTCTGCATGAGTTAACCCTCAGCTTCCCATTCTCTAAACTTATTCTATTTTCTGGTGACCCATACCCAAGTTATTAACTCCATGAAATTACACAATATATTTAGTTCAGAGTAGTGCAGTCATACAGTATTTGTCCTTTTGTGTCTGGCTTGGTTCACTCAATATAATGTCCTCCAGGTTCATGCTTTACGACTTCATTTCTTCTTATAGCTGCGTAATATTCCATCATATGAATACACCAGTTTGTTTATCCATTCATCGGTTGATGGACATTTGGGTTGTTTTCCAATTTTTGGCGATCGTGAATAATGCCACTATGAACATTGGTGTACAGATGTCTGTTCGTGTCACTGCTTTCAGTTCTTCTGGGTTTATACCCAGTAGTGGTATTGCAGGGTCACATGGCAAGTCTATATTCAACTTCTTTAGGAACTGCCAAAGAGGCCTCCACAGTGGCTGTACCATTCTGCACCCACCAACAGTGAAGAAGTGTTACTATCTCTCCACATCCTCTCCAACATTTGTAGTTCTGTCTTTTTAATAGTCGCCGTTCTGATAGGTGTGAAATGATATCTCATTGTAGTTTTTATTTGCATTTCCCTAATTGCTAGTGATGTTGAACATTTTTTCATGTGTTTTTTTTTTTTTTAGCCACTTGTATTTTTTCTTTGTACAAATGTCTATTCAAGCATTTGCCCATTTTTTAATCAGGCCATTTGTCTTTTTATTGTTGAGTTGCAGCATCTCTGTATATATCACAGATATTCAACACTTATCAGACATGTGATTTCCAAATATTTCCTCCCTTTGAGTCTACTGCCTTTTTACCCCTTTGACAAAGTCCTGTGAGGTACAAAAGTGTTTAATTTTGAGGAGGTCCCATTTATCTATTTTTTCTTTTGTTATGCGTGTTTTGGGTGTAAGGTCCAGGAAACCAATACGACAAGATCTTTAGGATGTTCCCCAACATTTTCTTCTAGTAGTTTTATGGTTCTGGCTTTTATATTTAGGTCTTTGATCCATTTTGAGTTGATTCTTATATAGGGAGTGAGTTAGGGGTCCTCTTTCATTCTTTTGGCTATGAATATCCAGTTCTCCCAGCACCATTTGTTGAAGAGACTGTTTTGTCCCATCAAGATGGACTTGCAGGTTTGTCAAAAACCGGTTTACCATAGAGGTGAGGGTTTATTTCTGAACGCTTAATTCTTTTCCACTGATCGATATGTCTATCTTTATGCCAAGACCATACTGCTTGACCACTGCAACTTTGTAATATGTTTCAAGGTCAGGCAGTGAAATTCCTTCTATGTGGCTCTTCTTTTTTAGAATGCTTTTGGCTATTCAGGTGTACTTCCCCTTCCAAATGAATTTGGTAATTGCCTTTTCTATTTCTGTAAAACAGGCTGTTGGGATTTTGATTGGTATTGCATTGAATCTATAAATCAGTTTGGGGAGGATTGATATCATCATGATATTTAGGCTTCTGATCCATGAACAGGGAATGTCTTTCCATTTGTTTAGGCCTTCATTGATTTCTTTTAGCATTTTTTGTAGTTTTCTGCATGTAGCTCCTGTACTTCTTTGGTTAAACAGATTCCTAGGTATTTGAGTTTTTTGTTGCTATTGTAAATGGAATTTTTTCCTGATTTCCTCCTCAGATTGTTCAATACTGGTGTACAGAAACATTAGTGATTTTTGCATATTGATCTTGTATCCTGACACTTTGCTGAACTCATTTATTAGCTCAAATAGTTTGTTTGTTGACATTTCAGAATATTCTAAATATAGGATCATGTTATCTGCAAATAGTGAGAGTTTTACCTCCTCTTTTCCTATTTGGATGTATTCTTTTTTTTTTTTTTTCTTGTCTAATTGTTCTAGCTAGAACTTCTAGTACAATGTTGAATAACAATGGTGACAGTAGGCATCCTTTTCTTGTTCTGGATCTTAGAGGGAAAGCTTTCAACCTTTCCCCATTGAGTACAATGTTGGCTGTGTGTTTTTCAAATATGTCTTTATTCATATTAAGGAATTTTCTTTCTATTCCTATCTTTTGAAGTGTTTTTTTTTTAATCAAAAAAGGATGTTGGATTTTGTCGAATGCCTTTCCTGCGTCGATTGAGATGATCATATGGTTTTTCCCCTTCAATTTGTTAATGTGGTGTATTACATTGATTGATTTTCTTATGTTGAACTGCCCTTGCATACCAGGAATAAATCCCACTTGGTCGTGATGTATAAGTCTTTTAATATGCTGTTGGATTCTATTTGCAAGTATCTTGTTGAGATTTTTGCATCTTTGTTCATTAGAGATTGGTCTGTAATTTTCTTTTCCTGTGTTGTCTTTATCTGGCTTTGGTATTAGGGTGATGTTGGCATCATAAAATGTGTTGTGTAATTCTCCCTCCTCTTCAATTTTTTGGAAGAGTTTAAACAGGATTGGTGTTAATTCTTTTCAAAATTGTTGGTAGAATTTACCTGTGAAACCATCTGGTTTTGGACTTTTCTTTTTCGGGAGATTTTTTAATGATTCTATCTTCTTAAATATGATTGGTTTGTTAAGTTATTGTATTTTTTGTAGTGTCAGTGTAGGTTGTTTATCCATTTCTAGGCATTTGTCCATTTCATTTAGGTTGTCTAGTGTTGGCATACAGTTTCTTACCATATTATATCCCATTAAGATCCTTTTTTATTTCTGTGGGGTCAGTTGTAATTTCACCACTTTCATTTCTGATTTTATTTATTTGCATCTTCTCTATTTCTTTATCAAATGCCTTTTCTGGCTAAGGGTTTGTCAATTTTTTTTATCTTCTCAGAGAACCAGGTTTTGTTTTTGTTGATTTTCTCTATTTTTGTTGTTGTTGTTCTCAATTTCTTTTATTTCTGCGTTGATTTTTGTTATTTCTTTCCTTCTGCTTGCTTTGGGAATGGTTTGCTGTTCTTTTTCTACTTTCTCCAGTTGTTCAATTAGAACTTAGATTTTTAGCTCTTTATTCTTTAGGCGTTTAGGGCTATACATTTCCATCTCAAGACTGCCTTCGCTCCCGGGGATGAGCCTCCCTGGCAACGAGGGATTAATACCAAGTGCCAACTGGCAGCTTT